>BSBM01000008.1:11280000-11880000 GCA_027924585.1 Larix kaempferi
TATGGTTTTTGATGCTCGAATTGTTAGTGTCAGTGATGTTTGAGTCTAGAAAGAATCCCACGTCGTCAATGCATGCATTTAGTCTAACCATGCCAAATTTCATTCCAAGCCAACACATATTTAATAAATTTCAACATTGGCCCCATGTAGCACATTAATTAATCTATATGTATGGTTTTTTATGCTACAATGGTTAGTGTCAGTCATGTTTGAGTGTGGAAACCATCCCACACCATCAATGCATGCGTCTAGTCTAACCATGCCAAATTTTAGTCCAAGCCAACACAAATTTAAAAAATTTCAACGTTGGACCTGTGCAGTACATGATCAAACACGCCATTTGGGTTAGCATGATAATTGTGCATTTCCTTACCGAGATTCTCTTTATTTCGAGAATATTTTAATATTATCTACTAAACAGGGCCAACCACATGAAGATGGAAGCTCTTATGGCTCGTCCCCCCCCTCACATCACTCTCAATTGACCATAACCCGACAAAATCTATGTAAAAAAAAATTAAATGTGTTTTTTGTCATACTTTATAAGAAGCAATGTTTCTAATTATAACATATTCCAGCATAGAGGAAAATGGAAAAAACACTAAGAAACAATTAATTTATACATACCAAAAAAATTCAATATTTCTATCGCAATATTAAATCAAAATATATAGATGTAACATGTACCCTTTTTGCTGAAGAACATTTTATGTTGGAAAAAAAAATTATGTTAACTTTTATTGTAAAGTTTTATGTTTGACAGGTGTCCAAGGATGACTATAATTTGCACAATATTTTATTATTTAATAAATAAAATAGGAGACAAACACCTAAGAGGACTGTTGAAAGAGTGGTTACTGACCCACTAGGTGGAATGGAATCTGGGGTAGAAGGCAATGAACAAGTGGTAGCATCATGATGCAACTAACTAGTTGTTGGTATGGGACAACTCCCTTGAAATGTGGTCATAGTGCCCTGAAAGATGGGACTGGAGCTTGAGGCTCATTTATTCCAAACTGACCACTAAAGACCTAGGTAGTCTATATAATAGCCATCAAATTATGAACTGAGGTTCATCACTTTTCCTGACGAGGAAATTTACCTTGGGGTTTTGCTGTGTTTGCACCCAAGAGATTTGATGAGGGGATATGCCAAGTTATTGATCATGTTGTGAGTTTGCAAAAACTCTATTGAGTTTCAGGAGTTTGATGCTAAGTGCTAAAGGCATGTTTTGAATTTGGGAGTTTGATGCTGAGTGATGAAGGCATATTGAGTGCCTTGCTTCTACATAGATTCCATCTACTTAGTGGTTCAATAAATAGGCTTGGGGGTTCACAAGAATCCAGCAGTTAGGCTGCTTCTTCTGGAATAGGTTGGGAGGAACAAGCCTCCTTGGGTGTTTGTTGACCCTATCATCGATTATAGGTTCCATTATCTTTTCTATATTCAAACATTTTAAGTTTCTAACTGAATTAAAATTTCTGTTTTATTTTGTAAGTTTATTTAAACAAATGCAATCATTTCAGTTTTTGAGTAAGTTAAGATTCTGTATAGAAATGATTTTGATTGAATAAAATAGTTCTCTGCATTTTACCCCGTGCAAATGGATCTGCATCGTACTCTAGTACAGAGACAAATTAAGTTAGATAGATAAATGATAGGCAAAATAGCCATGTGAATGAGAAGATAAAAATGTTATACTTTCTTAAGTTTATGCTTACTGTTAAAATTTCTATGTATACATATATCAGTGTCTTCCTTATCATTTTTCTGTACAAATAATTGTTTTCAGAATTCACTGTTTTCTTTGTACAAACCAGTATTCAAATTTCCAGTAATAAGAAAGGATAATTGTTTTCCTAAATGCACAGTAACGTTTTCTTCATTCTATAAATATCTTTTGTCTCGAAACAAATAGGTTCCCTTTCTAAAGTTTGAGAATTATCTTTCTGTGTTATAGTATTTAAAATATATATATTTATATCATAACAAGTTTTAGATTCAATCTCAACATACAGCTTATTATTATTTTCCTTTTAAAAAACAGTGCACAGTTAATAAGCACCCATTTCTTTGTACACAGAATTATCCATTACTATGCTATTTATTATTTCATTATAGCAAACAATCTTCTTGTCATACAAGTAGAAGTCTTATGTTTCAAACCTAGGGTTTTTATACATTACATTCCAGACATAATCGAATTATGGCTTCAACATCACAACAGTTGGATAATTTAGCTTAAAATTATCAATTCTCATAACAGGTTTCAAATTCAAACTTCGTATCTCATATTTAGTATCTTAAACCTTGGCACACAGCCAGTTTGTCGATTAACTATTGAAAGGAGAAAGTTAAACAACACATGGTATATTTCATTTCCAACAAACGAAGTACACAAGCATTCATTCATCATGTAGATCGAACTAGATAAAGTTCCTGTATCTTCTTTATTTACATTGACAACAGAACAAACTAAACAGAAGTAACAAAAAAGGAAAGTTTGAATGCCGAGATCATAATGAGGAGCAGAATCAAAACCAAACAATCAAACCCTGACTTTCAAGGTCAATTTAGAACGAAATGCAGTGCTTATAAAATCGACAAACTACACACAGGCTGAAGCCCTTTCCATAGATTTCAAACATCTACCATTGTTCATTAAAACATATGATTTTTACATTATCCAAGTCTGTGAATAAGAACAATTCCCCACGACTGTTATAAATACAAAACTATAGGGTTCGTGCATTGCAAATCAAAAATCAACAGGGTTCGTGCCCTTTGGGTTGAGGTACTATCCTACCCAAGATAATACATTTTTTTACAAACCCTAAATAGAAGAAATACAACTTATCAGAGATAAACACAAAGATCTCGAAATACACATTTGAAGGCCATCACTTCCATCTAACCAAAGTTACAAGGCAACCTCCGAGGCTTATCGATTGGTGTAGTAGTAGCCAACTATCAACACTCAGACTGGAGAAGCCACCGAACCTCTGCACCTGCAATTACATTGGAGATGTGGTTAAAAACAATCTTCTTTAAAAAAGAATGATTTCAGTATTGATCAAATAACTATTACTGTGTTAATGTTTGAGTATCAAAGCTACAGGAAAGGTTTTCGAAGCACATTACCTTTTTAATGATAGCACAGAGCAGAAATGCTAGACTGGTGCAACTGCAACCAATACTCCATGGACAATAGTTGAATGCAAAGAATGAAGGAAACAACTCTAAGTTCAATACCATTAAACAATTATGAAGTACCGAGACCTGTATCAACCCTTGCGAGGACTTTCCCTCTCATTTCGAACCTTAAAAACAACACTGCAACTGTAAGCTTCACAGGAACTCTGTTCTAAAAAGAAAAACTCTCAACAGGTTTGAGTTTCGAATCACCACCAAGAACCAGACTTTAAGCTGCCAACCATGGCAAGATATCACTGTGAGAGACTCGGCCTTTAAAACCTGCTGCAGGTCATGGGTTCAAAACACAAGCATCACGCCTCCAAAATGCAAAACAAGAACCCTAAAGGTCCTCAGCTTGTCGACCAAACACAGAGCCACTACTACAGAATGCCAAAGAAACAATAGACATTAAACACAATAAATGTAGTGGAGGTAGGGTTTATCCTCATCCATCGAAACTCTGCAAGATCAACGGTGGAGATCACTGGGGCAGCTTCACGAACACCAAGCAAACCAACCTTATTAATTGAACCATCATTGCTACTGTCATGAAGAAGCCAGCTCAGCTAACCATCGAACCATTGTTACTTTCAACTCATCACAGAGCTTGTAAACACCACGATGCTATCACATGCTCACGCTCACTACACCATCCACGGTGGAACTCCACTGCCTCGGCAGATGTGAGCATTCAATGCATAGGCAGCGTCAATATCTGCCAACCTGTGACATTAGTAACGTTCACATCATAATTTTAATTATAATGAACATGTTATATGGTAAGTCATGGTACATTACTCGAAACAATATCGTATGGCATGGTAAGGTATAGTGCACATAGATTTGTTGCTAGGGTTTTTCAATAGTATCACATAGGGTCACGTTAAATGCACACAACACATATTACATAATTATATATATAATAGTTTGTTTAATATTCTATACACATTGCAATATATTATATGAATAATCTAATGAATTGCACACACATACATTTTATTGTATAGTGTATTGAAATTAACACTCAATAAATCGTATTATCACATAGAATTGTAATGTCATTCTAGCATATAGTTCCTAGGCAAAGTATTAAATCATTTGTACATAGAATTTCTAAGATTTTCCATTGAGATAAGAAATAGACATATATTCCAGTCTAACATGAAATAAAAATGATAATTACATATATTTCTGAGCATAGAACTAAGTCTTGATCGATACAGACATTCTCTAGAATCAAATACAAACTTATAGTTTACATTTAAATAAGATGCACTGTTTGCATCAGCAATCATATCCAGATATTGTTATCTTGAACGTTTAATTTTTAACCAAAATTTCTCACCCGGTAGAGTGCTCAATGTCTTATCTCTTAAAATATTTTTACAAAGGAGATTACTGAAAACTGTTCAGTCACTTGTCGCAAACATAAATCCTTACCTATAAACTGCCACAAGTACGAATTCACATGCTTTAGCACGAATGCTAAGTAAGCCTCGGGGCGTCCGTAGGACCCCTTCATCATCAATAAAATCACATTAGTCAAAATGGTTAAATCATCAATCATAACAGCAATAATAGAAGTTTTGTAATAGTACAGCTGAGTATGAATAACATCAAGACATAAATTTAAATCATCTAGTCGCGAACCTTATACTATAAACCAGCATGGCATTAAGTACAGTAAGACAATCTTTTATGCATTATTAGCACAGTTTGAATAGGCATTAATTTTTATGTCGAAATTTTTTTAATTTTTGTGATTTTTTGGGGATGTTACAATAGAGTAGATATATTAAGGCATACCTCGTACACTTCAATGGAATTGATCATCATCTTCTTCATCCAAGTCATCATCTGTATCATCCGATCCAGAGTCAACATTGTAAGGATTGTCCATATCATCATAGTCATTGATGTCAGTTATGATCATCATGTCATCGTCGATATCATCTTCATGGACATTGTCTGCTACATCATCTGATTCAACTAATTATTCGACATCTTCTTTTGGAACATGATAATCTAACTCATGTTGATCATCTTCAACATTTTCTTCTTCTTCGATACCCTCTTCATTACCTTCCTCTACATTATACTTTACCGGCCTTCCCCTTGGATTGTGTCTCACAACAAATGACCAACCCGCTCTACCTGGAACCTCAGAGTAAAATACCTGTTCACATTGGCTTGGAAGAACATAGGGCTCCGTTCCTGGCTCAAACAACCTTGTATTTACCATGGTAAATCCATTATCATGTTCAATAATAGTTTTATCAGGATCATGTTGATTCAATCGTAACCTGTACCATTTGACAACGAACAGAACTACCTTGAAGGAGTTAAATTCACACTAAAGAGTATCTTCCAGATACCCATAGTATTGATTTTCTGAGAGTTCTGGATATCTGTCACTTCTAGAGGAAGCATTGGTCACCTCAAAGACTGCAGATATCCCACAATCTGATGTTTTCTTCGTTTCATCCAACTTTTTGATGCGATATCTACAACCATTGCACCACATAGCCTTATGGTGTTTTACCTACAACAAGCCATACACAAAAAGATTACATAATGATCCAATATTTATGATTAAGTGCATGTTTATGCCATACAGGGAAAAAACTCAACGTGTACATCAATATGTTTGCAAAATAAATAAATAGTATGGTTGATTAATATGCTTTCCTGCTTATCTTTTAAACCATATGCTAAATCGATTTTCCTTTGTGTAAGATTGGCATCTCCATTGCAATGTGTTGCTTTAACCAATGAAGCCACACCTTCCCATGATATTCCATGACCAGATTGTTCACATCATTCAACCCATACCTTCATCCAGTCAAGATTTTTTGCGATGTATAAATGAAGTGCATCCCACTCTCGACCAACTATTTGATGACAATAAAATTAAAATTCAATACAAATGTATATTCACTTAACAACGTATACACTCTTAATTGATGCAATATATTGAATATAAAAAAAGAATATGTATGATATATATACATAAAAATCAATAGTCAAGTGTGTTATATTACCTTTCACCTTCCTCGATCTACCTTTCCCCTTCGGGTACCCCCCTTCAAAATTGTTATTGGAGTCCGGATCACCAACGTAAATTGAGATTTGATGCTAATTTAGGAAGATATTCACTAATATACAACATGTTTTGGTATACCATATATCCCTCCATCATAGAACTCTCAGCATGTGCTCATTGTCTAACCAAACCCTTCATATATTTCAAGTGCCTCTCAACCATCCACATGGACCTTGAGTGCACAGGTCCACACAATTCAATCTCCTCAACTTGGTGTATGAGGTAGTGTTCCTGTGCATTGAAAAATGCTGAAGGTAGATGCTTCTGCATTTCACACATGAGACAAGGAATTTCTCTCCTCCAGTACTTTATATCTTCTTTATGGATTTATTTAGATTAAAACCATATACAAGTGACGCAAACCAATCACGAGATTTAACAAAACAAAATTATATTACATAACATGAATTAGTGCACAAAAATCAAATATAATTTCTACGCTGAATTAAACAAACACTAAGCACACGCAAAAAATCGCTTCTTACCTTATGTATTTCCCGAGATTATATATAACTTGTTTGACATTGTTGTCGAATTTGTGTGGGAGAGAGAGAGGTAGAATATACTGTAACAACATACAAATCGTTTAACTTTTTAAACAAAGAGTAGACAAACAAAATACCAACAATATTCACTGGAATAAAAAAAGCAATAATTATATGCATACCATAGATTTAAGGTGTTTTCAGTTGTTGTCTTTTTTGCAGTGAGGGTCCACTTTAAAGTTTTGGTTATGTGGATACCTTGTTAGATCTGAGGCCGTTTGCAGGGACAGGTGGAGTGTTGGTGACCGGTACAACCAGTTTTAGTGTAATGCCTCTCAAAGGCATTACGAATCTTAAACTAATTAAATATCTATTTTATTTATTTATTTTTGAAATGTATAAGAGTGTCAATACAAGCTCAATATACGTCATGTAAAACTCTAACAGCATATAAACAACACATAAGCAAAGTGTAACCATAACAACATATAAGCAAAATATAAGCATTTTGCAATAGCATCAAATAACTTAGAATATGTAATACTTCATGGGTGATTCACACAACATAAATTAAGATCATAAATCATGAGCAATAGCA
Organism: Larix kaempferi; assembly: GCA_027924585.1. Lineage (NCBI taxonomy): Eukaryota > Viridiplantae > Streptophyta > Pinopsida > Pinales > Pinaceae > Larix > Larix kaempferi. The sequence goes on from BSBM01000008.1 coordinate 11,287,382, forward strand.
TCATATGATAATTTTACAACAACATATAAACAGTTTAAAATCACAAGAAAAATACCTCGTCATAAGAATGGTGATGGAGTCCAAACTGAGCAAGCTTTCCTCTCCTTCTCCTCGAGTTGCTTCCATCTTTATTGCCCAAAGCGGGACCACGGTTTTACCTCCCAGCCAACTAGGGGCCTAGCCGGCTCCCTAGCCCCAGGAAACCATTTGAACGGTCCCATCCAAATGGCCTCCTGGCCCTCCGTGCCCGAGACCCCCAGAGAACAGAACAGTGATGCACCAATAGGCTATGTATCAAATCTTCCAAGAGTTCTCAAACTCTTCCAACTCTTCAAAACTTCTCATACCCCAAAATACCAAAATTCTCCATCCTAGAATACTCTCACCAAAATAATCTTCAAGAGCAAAAGAACCTCTCTCCTTCCACTCTCAAGTCTCATATTTATATCCAAAAATCCTCATCCATCAATAAATTCCCATAAATAATAGTCATCCATCAATAAATTCATTTTCTCCAAATAAATAGAAATTTGATTTAAATAATTAAAATATTAATAAACATGGATGCAAAGTCTCATTTGTCATGCTTCTACATTAATGCAACTATGACAACCAATTTCTAAAAACTTGTGCAAATCCTATCTATCCATTTATTTATATTATCCTTTCATTCATAAGTCAAATAAGATATTTTCATATACTATATTATATTATGACATATTTTATATTATATGTATATAATTATATATGTTATTTAATAATCCAATCAATTTATATAAATCTAAATCATTTTAAACAAGTCAACAAACTCATACTTTTAACACACAAGTAATGCTTTCATCAATTCGTCAACCAAGTTACTAATAGATAATATAACCATATTAACTTATTCATCAATCGACCAATCATAGTAATGTAATCACGAATTGACGTATGCATGGCCAGTGCACACGTCTTAAGCGTGCGTACTAATAATCACATTTAATGTTCATAATAAATCATCATTACATCCTCTCAAACAACATATAAAAGAACAATTAAACACTGCATCATTCATCATTCACAATCGTTCATACGGAAACAATAAGACAAAATTAGATAAACATAATGGTGAAATCAAACATATAATCATGATGGTTAATAACAATCAAGAACACCATCCAATCCATCATTGGTACCATCCATCACATCAGTAATCCAGCCCCTAAATCACCACTACTTCCATCTCCTGACCTCACCATCCCGTCCTCTGCTGCAATATACTGTGGCGTCGACTTCACGACCTAACCACATATAGAACCCGTAAGTGGAAGTGTCGATTGACCACATCGACCAAGCTTCCCCAGCAGGCATCCGCGAGTCGTCATCACACGTCTAGGGGAGTGCGCTACACAAACCTCCCACGACTCCAGGTTTCGGGGGATAAACGGTGGGAATTTCCTCCACCCCCCCTAATAGTACTAGGGTCAACACCCTACATCAACCATATTGTGCCATCACTGTTCTAAGGGGTCCCGTCATTGAAAAACCACTTTGGGCAAGTCTCAATTCCTGTCAAAACTTACACTCACCCACAAGTCATAGAAATATTGGAATTCACAATTAAATAGCATGAAATTTGATATAACGTCATTATACTCATGATGTTCAATACATCTCATGGGCCTTGGCAATATAGGAATCCGCCTATCTCCTAGCCAATTAACATGTGGAATAGTTCAACATTAACATGAAACATATATATAGCCATAACCAACTCTTTCAAGTGCCAATCCATATCACTAATACGATATTTACAAATACTCATGTAAGTTATTTTTGCAAACAACTAAATTAGCATTCTACATATGGATATTCTACATTCAATTCTGCATGTTCAAAATAACATATTCATTGTCATTAATAAATTAAAACAATATTTCAAATTACCATACATGCCTCAGAGGAGTCCACATGTCCACATAACAATCATCTTGATCAATCTATCTTAGTAAAACAGATAATAAGCAAATGCATTGCTAAGCTAATTCACATTAGAGTTTTTAATTAAAGACTATCAAAATATGGGGCGTTACATACACCCACCCTTCAAGAAACTTCGTCCCGAAGTTATGGTCATTCACAATTTTAAGAAAAATCTCAATACCATATCTCTATTTCTTCCGACTAAAATACCTTAGCCATGCTAGTCCCATGAGTCATTCACGTGATCAACATCTTGTTATTATATAATTTTACCTCTTCCACCACATAGGATGTGTTCTCAAGTTACGCTTTACATGATATACACACAATTGATCTAACTTCATCAAGGTTTATCAATTCATTTAGTCCTAGTTAGTTAACATATAATCATAATCTGTTGTTGTTTCAATACCATAGTTCATAAGAAGACCTTGTCTCCCATATAGCATTTCCTTAGGTTCAAGGTGTATTGTTATGATTATTTCTCAATTCTTAGTTTTACTTATCTTCTTTCTAAATAACACCCATTACTTTTTCATTAGTAAATTTAATTAGATCTAAACCTCACTAGTATCTTGAATGATGTACTATATAGCAATTTCAATAGCATCATGTTTACCCACATAGCATACATTATTAGTCAACACTTGACAAATGAGAACTTTTACTGGGGAGTCTCATGTCATACGCAAAGTACTTACGGTTTTAATTTTAATACATAGATCACTTCCATCCCTAAGCTAATGACAAAATTTTCCAATAGTGCCTACTAACTCTCTTTACTATTTATCATTGCTTATTATTCCAAAATATCATCATGACATTTGTTACTTATACGCATATTGATATATTGTTCTCACTATAATTACACTTAAATTGACCATGATTATCCATGCCTACTTGTCGCATTCCTTTTCTTATTTGACTAAAATTTGTGTGAATTATGTTCTACAATAATCTTATGTTTATGGCATTCAAATCTCACATGCTTCAAAATGACATTTATTAATTATGTAAGAATATACATCTAACCTTTATATTCCTTGTGGTGCATAATTGATTTATTTTACATTATTTATTTTATAAACTCACACAAAATTTAATTACCCCCCCCTTTTTTTTTTTAACACATATTCCTCACCTATGTTATCTATGTTATCTGATTATTTTGTAACATGGACTATTTCATCGGGGTAGTTCTTAAACCCATAGTCCATCACCCTTCTTTCACAAGGGTGAGGGGGTGTTTCATATAGGAGTATGCCTTTGTTCTTTAATGTTCCAACTGAATATATATATATATATATATATATATATATATATATATTGTGAGAGTTTGTTTTCTAATATTTAATATAATATTTTGTTTTCTTTATTTTATTTTATTAACAAGTACATATATATAATTTGGGTATGAATTGGAACAACAAATTTCTAATAATAAAAGACTATAACTATAATTTCAATATATCCCTCTATTTATACATAACATTTAGACAATATCAATATATAACAACATCATTATTTTGTGATGTTACTAAAACTTCTCCACTTACCTCAATGATTATTACTACATCATTTTTATTTTATTTTAAATTGATATCTATTAGTATAATGATATGTAACATTTAAATTAATTTTTAATTAAGATATAATTACTCATATTGCCTTTCATTCTTGTAGATTTGGAATAATATATATCCCTAATATTGAAATTAAAGCTCATCCTTTATAATTTTAATCACTGACGCTTCCATTGATATGATAACCAAGTATTCTTATTAATTATTAGAATTTTATTAGAATAATTAATTATTTATGAAGATCCTATTATCAAGTGAGAAAATATGTCACAACCCAAGGAATGTCTCCATAAAGTTACTCCATACGAACATTAGGAAGTTTCCCCACCGTGTGGCATAAGGATAACTTTTCTAATCCTCGAGGTTTGTCAATTATGTCACCCAATCCCTCAGGTTTGTCATTTATGGATTACGAGACCGAGGAGTTAAGATGTGGGTACCATTACCACCATGGCCCACTCTTGATTAAATATTGCAGGCTAAAAGGAGTCAAGATCTATGGATGTACTACTTTAATCTCTGTACTGGGAGGTAGCATTAAATGGGAGATTTCTCGTCTAGATTTATCAGTCAAGTTTATCTGTTTGAATATCTAGGCATTAAATGTGTGAAAGAGTTCATTGTTTAATTGACTGGTTGATGATATAACTTTTGTACTCATAGTTCATGGTCTAATTTATACATATACATATATTATGTGCACCAAAAGACAACTTTTCACAGTGAGCACAGGCGCCTTTTCTTTTTCTCTCTCTTTTTTTTTTTTTTATATTCTTAGTAATCTGTACCTTGACAACCCTGGAATTACCCTATCACATTAAATAAATGGATTCTTGGTAACGCCCACCAAGAACTATATCTCAGCGGCCAATCATTCAATTCTATCAGGTGTATATTTCCATTCGAACTCACTTAAATCGAATTAGCTCACTTTGTTTGGGGGTTTATCTGCTCAGGGCTGTAAGCATTATTCCTTCTGGCTTATAAAGTATTGTGGCCTTCTAGCTTTATACTTAAAGGCTAACTCATTCAACTTTGGAAGATATGGCATTTGTGGAATGATTTTAAGATTTGAATGTTGGGAGTAAACATCGCATTTGTTTTTTTTCTTCTCTTTTTTTTTTTTTTAACTCCAATGGTTTTCATACTGGATTTCCCTAAATTTATGTCAAAAGGTTGTGGACCAAAGTGCAGTATAACCACGCTTCCCTGAAACACTATAATATATTTTATTTGTTAAATAGTCGAACATAGTTGGACCCTACTTTCACAATCTTCATGACTGTCGAAACTTTTCTCAACACTATGGCACACTCAATAATAAATACTCCTACTTAAATCGTAATAAGCAGTTAAGTGAAAGAGTACGAGAAAGCATCATAATCGACTGGAGTAAGTAACGGCGAGTAACAAAATCTGCTCCCAGAAAGTCTGCGAGTAACGGTGAGTGTGAACTCCAGAAAGTCTACAATTGGTTATGTTTCTCCTTAGGTTGTGGTATGGTTTCTTGGAGTAGTAAGCGACAAGCTTATGTTTCTTTGTCGTCCCGAGTGGTTGAATATAGTGTTGTTGCTAAATTGGGATTTGTGAAGAAGTACGGCTTAAGAAATTGTCTCATTAATTTGAAGTGATGCAGAAGAGCCTTATTCTTACCTATTGTGATAATTAGTCACCTATGAAGCTAGCACGCAATTTTGTGTTTCATGATAGGCCAAAGCACATTAAGACTAGGTACCAATTCATTATAGACATGATCAACACGATAGAGATTTATATGCAGTATCGTTCTACTTAAGATTATGTGGTTGACATACTCACAAAACCCTCACCTAGTCCAAAATGCAAAGATGGTAGGATTGGACTTGGTTTGTGTTCACCTAGTGATCGACTGAGTGAACGATACTGCATAAGCTTAAGCAACAAAGGAATTGTGATCTTGCATAAGCTTGGCGCTTGGTACTCGATGGTGTTTGCTGATTTGTCGACTGTGTGACAGAAATGATATTGCTAATTCGATCCGCACCACCGCCCAGTATCTTGTTGTCCCTCTCGTGTATCACGAAACATAAAAGAAAATAAAGGAATCTGCGTTCACAATTTCCTGTCCCACCATCCAAATCTGTTTATGCACTGTTTTTTTTTATTCGTATATATAAAATTGAAGCAGAAATGTTTTTAGTGATACCTAATCGCCTTGTTCCTCATACATTTCCTTCTCATCTCCCTTTCCAAACTATGAAATAAAGCAGTCAAGCACAGCTAAAGGAGCTTTGTGATTTTCGATAGTGGGAGACAATTTCTGGAGTTATATCAGAATCTAGACGGCATGGGAATAATCATCAAACGAAAATATATATAAACGAAAAGATATATATGGAAATGATAGAAACCCTAGCGGGAGTGTCAAAGATTGCACGAGTTAAATTTAATTGCATGTGAAGGTTATTGGGATGTTAGAAATCAAGGACTGTATGGTCGAATTTGAAGTCTCTCATTTAGAATTTATTTTGCTCAGTTAATAGAGATTTAAAGACAGTTTCCGAAGATTGATTTACTTATCAAGAAAGTTTTATATATATATATATTTTTTTGGAAGTAACCTCGCCCCTATGATTGCCAACCAGTTTTTGATTAAATAGATTCCGGTACTACATTTCAGTTGATGCTAGGACTCGATGCTGCTAATGTGATACTTGATCAGTCGAGCCAAGAGTCATAGTCGCTAGGAGGTAGTTGATAGGAGAGTCCAGTTGGCAGTATTAGCTAGAAGGTCTGCATTAATATATAGTCACGTACTTAAGTAACTAAATTTATGAATCGAAAAAACATAAAAACTAGAACTCTACCTCGATCTTTTCCTACACCGATAAGGAACTAAACCCTAAATCTAGAACCTCTTACTCGACCTCGAACTCCACTGATACCGAACCTTGGTAATTTTATTACCTGGGCTAGATTGAAGGAATAATGACGATGCTTTACATACATTAATTCACACAAGGTTAATCTATGACCCCCTCTCTAGGCTATACTATAATATATAATGCATGAATTCACATAACACAGGCGGGGCAGGATTCTATTGGATCACTCGACCGAATTGTAATTACCTGTCCCGAAGGACACGAGTTAAGTATAATCTTTTGAACTATCATTTTGGGCCCCATATATCCAACCTAACTTTAAAACCTGATGATTGTCAATCCAAGATCTGGAATAACGCGGGAATTAAATGAACGACCTATATCCAAGCGATAGACCAGGAACGAGTGTGGCTTAGCAAAAACTTGACACAAACTTATCCAGCAGGTGTATGGGCCTCTAGTGTAAGGTACTCTACTTTTTGGAAGGCTCTCTGTCCATAATCTGTCCATCTATTGGAGTTGGCGCCGTCCCATTTATCAGCAGGAGCAGCATAGGGCGTCTGGGGATTGTGATCATTAAACTCAGACGCATGCTTCCAGGTCATATTTTTTTTTGTGGCCATCGATGGTGAATTCAGGTACAATTGCGCAGAGGGTGCTAGTTTCCACAAAGCGAGACGTCAGATGCTGGGGAAAAAGATCCACGATCCACAAATTTTTCACATTTTTAAATAACACGAAGAAATACACTTTTGAAATTTGTGAACTTTTGGTAGGGCCAGCACTTTTCAGTGGCTGCGATCAGGGCAGGGAGCAGATCGATGGCTGCCAGGGAGTTCGCAGATTTCATCTGCAGAAAAAAATTACATTTGAAAATATGCGAAGTGTGATAGGGGCTGCAACGTCCAATGATCCAGATCAAATTACGGTCACGATCAATGGTTAAAGATCAGCTCATTGGCAGAAATGAGGCGAGGTTAGTAATCAAGAAGGCCAAGCAATCGCGAGCCCGTCGCTGTTTTCCCAGCAGAAGCATTGATTGCAAACTCAGCTTTCTGGATGGAAGCCCCCATTATCCGGCATCTTTGCTGTGTGTAGCATAATGTTATAAATAGGTAAATGCAGAGGAATCGAGGGTAGGAGCCAGCTGTGCAGCCTTATGGTTGAGCAAAGGAAAGCTCAGGAGCGGTTGCATTTTTTTTTTTCCAGACAAGTTTCGTTTGCAGTTCTTCATCGCAAGCCTACATCACTTGCATCTAAGGGTGTTGAATATCTACCAAGCGAGTTCACATGCCTGAGACTGGTCAGTCTTATTTCCAAAAGTAGAATAATAAAGCTGGATCGTGAAGATTTCATAATAATGCGAGCAGAACTAAGCACAGTGCAGCACACGTTAACCCAGGAGGCGGCTGCTACGTTTTTGGCAGTCATTTCTCATTCGGTGCTTCCTGCATATTTGATTCACATACTCAGAATTTCAGGCAGCGTGGAATCTCTTCATTCAATCGTAGATGTCAACTTTGACTGGTATCTCAACCCTTTCCATTTTTCATGTATAGCAAATTTCAAACAAGGAATAATGTTATCACCATCGATATCAGAACTCTGCCACATGAACTAATATATATTACTGTTGTTCCTATATGCAATAATTTGTTCTCTGTTGTTCTATTTCGAGCAAAACCTTTTTGTTACAGTTATATATTCATTGGTTGCCCTTAATTTGTCTAAAATTTTTTTTTTCAAGGATCGGATTGCAGCATGAGTGGGATACACTCCAAAATATCCCATCAATACACGCATCAACGCGTCAATCGAATTCTTTATGAGGTGAAACCAAGCTTTAAGCAACTGACACACACCAGAAATCTCGTCGATTTTTTTTTTTTACATTTATTAACAATGTGACGGGTTTTACGAGGGTTTAATAGTAGAGTGTTATCTACTTGACTACCGCTGCTATCTATGCCAGAATCCAGGTGATTAATGCCATTAATAACTCTTGCGTGGAGCCCTGCTAAATAGTTATGACAACTATCTTTAATAATTATGATCCTCAACGACTTCCATGGCGGTTCCGGTCATCCTCGACCTACCTTGGAACTCACTTCAAATTTGTCATTCCAAAGATAAATATCCATTGCTTTATGATGGAGTCGTATGAGTGGAAAATAGCGCCTTATAATATATTTATTAGGTAACTTGACTAGCTAAATTCGTAGGTGAGGTGACAAGCTCAAGAGTCCAGCTCAAGAAGTGATGAGTTAAGACTGTACTAAACGCCAAATCTGGGTATGAATACCATGAATTTTAATTTCGAAAACATCAAGATTCATACTTAGGAAGTCATGATTTGAGCTAAAATAACGCCAAGTCTAGGTTTTGAATATCATGAATTTTTAAAATAAAAACGAGAAGATTCAACTCAGGAAATCATGAAATTGAAACGGAAATACAGGCTAAGTCTGGGTTTGATTACACACCAAGTTTTAAGCTCGGAAAATATGAAATTGAGGCTGGACGAAACGCCAAATCTGGGTTTCGAATACCATGTCTTTCTAAAATACCAACGCCAAGATTCGACTGAGGAAATTATTAAATTGAAAATGAGATAAACGCCAAGTCTAGATTTTGAATACTATAAAAAAAAAAATAAAATGCCAAGAATCAGATTCCGGAGGGCCATGATTTGGGATCACAGAGTTTAAGGACAACTTGGATCAAGAACACTCATTCAAATTTGAAATCAACGCAGAATTTAATGACAAACTTATAATTCAATTTATTAGATCTGGAAAGATCAAAATAGAAATGGGATCCACGCGGAGTTTATGGGCCATTTTGCAATTCAATTCGTTAGATCTGGAAACATCAATAAAAATGGGGTCAACGCACAGGGTATCTTTCCTTCAACCTGGTCGTTCGGCGGATTGAAATTTAAGGTACTTAAATTCCAATTAAGAATCACGGATTATTGATGATCACGCACAGCGTTCAAGTAACAACATTTTACAGTCTGAGCCTACTCTTGTATAAGCACGCAGAGTTATGATAAAAATTAATACAAGCGGAGTTCAAAATCAAAAATAGATGATGCCAACGCAGATTCAGATTTTGGTTGTAGTCATCTGGAGGTATGGGCGACCGAGTGTAACCCCGAGATTCATACACATACACAAAACCAAATTAAAATAAAAACAAAATTCAGTTTATGAGTCATTCCATCAGTTTTTCAGAGATCGGAAGGTAAGGCGTTTAAAATTAAGATTTACAGAGATCATAATTTAAATTTGAATTGGGAGAGCAATAGAATAGTAAGCCAATCACTCGGATCTATGATAAAAGTCAGAATTCGATTTTTGAGAATTCGAGTAGATCCATAATAAACCTTACTACATACAGAGTTCGTATTACTCAATACCTTGACAATTTCTAAAATTATATATATACAAATTAACAGCGTTACTGATTACACAGAATGATAAACAAAACTGAAGAACTTAAAGAACTAATTAAGTTCAACTCATAAGATCTTGATACGCCCTTCTAAATCGAAATAGACTCACACAGTAATCTAATAAGCATACAATTAAAACAGAGTATAAGGGAAAACAATAGACTCATTCATATTCCTAAGTCCGATTTTCCAGGTGTAGTTAGGCCCTAAGGTCTGAGTGCTTGAGCCTTACGCTCTGATACCATATGTAATGCCTCTCAAAGGCATTACGAATCTTAAACTAATTAAATATCTATTTTATTTATTTATTTTTGAAATGTATAAGAGTGTCAATACAAGCTCAATATACGTCATGTAAAACTCTAACAGCATATAAACAACACATAAGCAAAGTGTAACCATAACAACATATAAGCAAAATATAAGCATTTTGCAATAGCATCAAATAACTTAGAATATGTAATACTTCATGGGTGATTCACACAACATAAATTAAGATCATAAATCATGAGCAATAGCATCATATGATAATTTTACAACAACATATAAACAGTTTAAAATCACAAGAAAAATACCTCGTCATAAGAATGGTGATGGAGTCCAAACTGAGCAAGCTTTCCTCTCCTTCTCCTCGAGTTGCTTCCATCTTTATTGCCCAAAGCGGGACCACGGTTTTACCTCCCAGCCAACTAGGGGCCTAGCCGGCTCCCTAGCCCCAGGAAACCATTTGAACGGTCCCATCCAAATGGCCTCCTGGCCCTCCGTGCCCGAGACCCCCAGAGAACAGAACAGTGATGCACCAATAGGCTATGTATCAAATCTTCCAAGAGTTCTCAAACTCTTCCAACTCTTCAAAACTTCTCATACCCCAAAATACCAAAATTCTCCATCCTAGAATACTCTCACCAAAATAATCTTCAAGAGCAAAAGAACCTCTCTCCTTCCACTCTCAAGTCTCATATTTATATCCAAAAATCCTCATCCATCAATAAATTCCCATAAATAATAGTCATCCATCAATAAATTCATTTTCTCCAAATAAATAGAAATTTGATTTAAATAATTAAAATATTAATAAACATGGATGCAAAGTCTCATTTGTCATGCTTCTACATTAATGCAACTATGACAACCAATTTCTAAAAACTTGTGCAAATCCTATCTATCCATTTATTTATATTATCCTTTCATTCATAAGTCAAATAAGATATTTTCATATACTATATTATATTATGACATATTTTATATTATATGTATATAATTATATATGTTATTTAATAATCCAATCAATTTATATAAATCTAAATCATTTTAAACAAGTCAACAAACTCATACTTTTAACACACAAGTAATGCTTTCATCAATTCGTCAACCAAGTTACTAATAGATAATATAACCATATTAACTTATTCATCAATCGACCAATCATAGTAATGTAATCACGAATTGACGTATGCATGGCCAGTGCACACGTCTTAAGCGTGCGTACTAATAATCACATTTAATGTTCATAATAAATCATCATTACATCCTCTCAAACAACATATAAAAGAACAATTAAACACTGCATCATTCATCATTCACAATCGTTCATACGGAAACAATAAGACAAAATTAGATAAACATAATGGTGAAATCAAACATATAATCATGATGGTTAATAACAATCAAGAACACCATCCAATCCATCATTGGTACCATCCATCACATCAGTAATCCAGCCCCTAAATCACCACTACTTCCATCTCCTGACCTCACCATCCCGTCCTCTGCTGCAATATACTGTGGCGTCGACTTCACGACCTAACCACATATAGAACCCGTAAGTGGAAGTGTCGATTGACCACATCGACCAAGCTTCCCCAGCAGGCATCCGCGAGTCGTCATCACACGTCTAGGGGAGTGCGCTACACAAACCTCCCACGACTCCAGGTTTCGGGGGATAAACGGTGGGAATTTCCTCCACCCCCCCTAATAGTACTAGGGTCAACACCCTACATCAACCATATTGTGCCATCACTGTTCTAAGGGGTCCCGTCATTGAAAAACCACTTTGGGCAAGTCTCAATTCCTGTCAAAACTTACACTCACCCACAAGTCATAGAAATATTGGAATTCACAATTAAATAGCATGAAATTTGATATAACGTCATTATACTCATGATGTTCAATACATCTCATGGGCCTTGGCAATATAGGAATCCGCCTATCTCCTAGCCAATTAACATGTGGAATAGTTCAACATTAACATGAAACATATATATAGCCATAACCAACTCTTTCAAGTGCCAATCCATATCACTAATACGATATTTACAAATACTCATGTAAGTTATTTTTGCAAACAACTAAATTAGCATTCTACATATGGATATTCTACATTCAATTCTGCATGTTCAAAATAACATATTCATTGTCATTAATAAATTAAAACAATATTTCAAATTACCATACATGCCTCAGAGGAGTCCACATGTCCACATAACAATCATCTTGATCAATCTATCTTAGTAAAACAGATAATAAGCAAATGCATTGCTAAGCTAATTCACATTAGAGTTTTTAATTAAAGACTATCAAAATATGGGGCGTTACATTTAGGGTTATGTCTCTCCCTGCACCTCGTGTTGGAGTGCCTTTATCACATTCCCCTGGGGGTTTTGGTCGTGATTTTTTGGGAGGATGTTCTACTTATGATGGCAGTCCTGTGAAAAACCCTAACCTATTTGGTGCTAGAGCTAAGAACAGAAGGTGGGCTAAAACCTTGAAATCTAGGGAGAAGGTTGACAGGTTTGTGATTTTCGCTGGCTCTAATTTAGACAAGGTTGAGATGCTAACGGGCCGAGCTCTGGTGGGGAGGCTTGAATTTGCCTCTGGTTCAAAAAATGAGATAGTGGAATGGGTCAATAAGTTCTGGTTTCCTATCTTAGGTAATACCCCTTAGATAAATCTGTTGGTTAACCGATGGATATTATTTATTTTCCCAAATTAGGAGTCTTTGGCTTGGATATTGGCTGGAACCTGGTTATTTAAAGAAGGGTCTTTGATCCTTAAGCACTGGCATGTATCTTTTGACCCTATTGGTGAACTATAGGGAATTCGGCACCTTTGGATGATAATTCCTGGGCTACCCATTGAATTATGGACGGAAGATATCGTTGTGGGTCTGGAAAACACGGTGGGAAAGTTCATTCGAGTTGATAAGAATTCCCTATTTGGCATTGATAGAAGATATGCTAAGGTGATTGTGGAGCTAGATCTGAGCCTAGGACTCCCTGCCATTATAGAAATTGTTTGGGGGGACAGAACTTGGCATCAACGGTTGGATTTTTTTAGAACCCCTTTCAGGTGTTTTCATTGCCGTGATATTGGACATATTCAAGCAAAATGTCCTTCTCTTCTGGGAAGAAGGGGGTCAACTAGACACATGAAGGATTTCATTACACCTACTCTTGGCCTTGATGCACCGGTATCTTCTGTAAAAGATAAGCTAAAAATCCTTCCGGAATCTGCTTATTCTGATCTGTCAAAAGCTGAATTGGACTATATTTCTGATAGGGAAATGGATTTAGATAGGAGGATTTCTAGAGGAGAAGTTCAGTTGAGGCATGGTATATCTAATAAACCCATGGACCCACCATATCCTTTAGATAAGGCTTTAGTGCCCTCGTCGGTAGTTAGATGCCTGGATAGTGAGCTTGCGAAGGAGGGTTTGGTTGTTGTTTCTCTAGGGATTTCTGAAACTCTACCTTCTGTTGATCCAGGGTCGGGGTTACCCAATGTTTATGACCCTGATCCAAATATTATTTCCATTCTTTCTCCTGTGGAGTCTCCCCTGGAGTTTGATACTGCTCCAGGTTTGGTAGAGGCTGAAGGCGTTGAGTTATTAAGTACTAATGTTAATGGGTTTAAGGTTGCTAATGTTTTCTTGCCTCTTCCTATTTTTTCCAAGAACCCATCCCTGGATTCGGTCGTTCTGCCTATCAATCCTTCAAAGTTTCAAAATGTCACTATTCGTAAGGGAAGGAAGAAGAAGCTTGCTCCAGATATTTAGATTTTGGCTGATGAGGGTTTGAATGTAGTAGAAAGGGTAAATGTTGATGATTTTTTTGAGCTAGGCCTTAGAGAAAAGACGCCCATTGTGGATGGTTCTTGATGTCATTTCTCTCTCTGAATGTTTGTGGGTTGGGTAAGGCTACTTGGGCCAGGGTCTTAACCAACCTTTTCCTTTCTACTTGCCTGGGAGTTGTTTTATTTCAGGAAACCATGTGTTCCAGCAGTGATGCTATTGCTAAAATTGGGGGTATTCTTCCAAGTTGGGAGGTTACGGCCACATGTTCTTCTGGGTTATCTGGAGGGCTAGTTGTTGCTTGGAACCCTTTGTTGTTCTCATTCAAATTCTTTAGAACTGATTGGGGGATTTTAATAGAAGGTGTTTGTGTTGGTTTAAATTTAAAGTTGACTTTTTTTAACTGTTATGCTCCCTATTCAGACAGACAAAGATTTTGGGATACTCTAATTTGCTCAGGGATTTTAAGGTCAGAGAATCTAATTTTTGCAGGTGACTTAAATTTCACCAAGTCACCTTCGGAAGTTTGGGGACAAAGAGATCAACTGGATCCAATGGAAAATTACTTTTCAAAGCTGTTGATGGATAATGAACTGGTTGATGTTTTACCAATTAAGATGCTCCCCTCCTGGACAAATGGTAGAAGTGGTGAGGAGGGAGTTCATAAAAGGCTAGATAGGTTTTTGGTAAAGGTTACTTTGTTGAGAAAAATTCAGAGATACAGATCTTGGGTGCATAAAGTCAAATTTTCCGATCATTGGCCAATTGTCTTCCAACTGGCAGATTATGGGTCAAAGCTACAAGTTCCTTTTAAGTTTAATAGTTCCTGGTTGCGACAGGAGGATTTCTGCAATTTGGTTGAATATTTCTGGCAATCCGTGAATGCTGAAGGAAATAACCCTTTGGATTTGTTTTGTAACAAAATAAGAATGCTTAAGAGGGTGGTTGTTGGTTGGATAAAGGCACGGAAAGAAGCTGATAAAAAAGAATTGGCACATTTGGAAGCACAAATTCAGAAGAATCACTTGGAAAATTTTCTTGGAGGGCTGAATGAAGATGGCTTTGAGGTAGTAAAGAAGTTTGAGAAGAAAAAGGAGGAGGTCCATCTTCAGGAGGAAATGGAATGGAGATTGAAGAGTAGGGCTCTATGGATTCAGCATGGTGATCGCAATACAAAATTTTTCTATTTCTTTGCTTCTGCTCGTCATAATTTGAATTCTATTTGGGAATTGGAACATGTGGCAGTGAATAAAATCTCTGGTGGTGATTCACTGAAAAGTGAAGCTGTCAATTTTTTTGGAAAAATTTACAAGGAAGAGGGCAACAGTGAAATTTTGGACCAGATTAGAGTGGCAGGACTTTTCCCTAGGTTCTTTGATGATTAGGAGGCTGTAGAGTTGGGGAAAGAATTTACTCTTGTAGAGGTTGAGAATACTTTGAAATTATTTGCAAGAGAAAAAAGTCCTGGACCGGACAGATGGCCAGTGGAGATATACACTCATTTTTTTGACATAATGGGTTTAGATATTCTGAATATGGTGGAATATACTTGGTTGCATGGGTTTTCATTGGGAACTCTAAATTCTACCTTTGTAACATTGATACCCAAAAGAAATAAACCTGCAACCTTTGGAGACTTCAGACCTATTGCGCTCTGCAATTTAGCATATAAACTAATTTCCTAAATCATTGCACAAAGAATCAAGTCTGCTCTCTCTTTGCATATTACTGAAGAACAGTTCGACTTCTTGCATAACCGCCAGTTTCATGATTCCATTGGGGTATCTCAGGAACTGTTACACACCATCAAAGCTTGGAAACACCATGCAATGTTGCTTAAAATAAATCTGGAAAAGGCCTATGATCAGGTCAATTGGAATTTTTTAAGACTTATATTGATTCATATAGGGATTCCTCCATTGGTTCTTAATTGGATCATGGCCTGCATCTCAACGTCCGGTATTGCTGTTTTGGTCAATGGTTCTCCCTCAGTTTTTTTTCAGTGTTCTAGGGGTCTTCGTCAAGGCTGTCCATTATCCCGGTTATTGTTTCTGTTAGTTATCGACGGACTCAGCAGGATGGTGAATTTTGCCAAGAATGAAGGATTGATTAAAGGAATTGAGATGGGAACTGGATGTGTTTTATCTCATCTGATTTTTTTTTTATGATGTGTTGTTGGCGGGCATAGCAACAGTTGCATAATGGATGGTTTTTAGGAACATTATTAAATCATTTTGTAGTGTCTTAGGAATGAAGGTAAGCACTACAAAATCTAGTTTCCATTATTTTAATGTGTACTTAGATAGAAGGGGTGAGATTATAAATATTTTTCCTTATAATTGTTGTCCTTTAGACTATGGGCTCAAATATTTGGGGTTTTTTTAAAAACCTAATAATTACCATATAAAAGACTGGTGGTGGCTCATTCGAAAGGTCGAAGCACGTATTGCACATTGGGCTTACAGGCTACTATTAGTTGGAGGGAAACTTATCCTGGTTAAAGCTGTTTTACTGGGGATTCCGGTCTATTGGATGTCACTGCTTAAGGTTCCAGCTTTTATTATCAATGTCTTAAGAAAGTTAATATTCAATTTTTTGTGGACTGGTTGCACTGGCCGTGCCAATCTGGTAATGATAGGGTGGGAGACTCTATCAAGGCCTGAAAATTTTGGGGGATAAGGGATAAGGCTTGGCACTTAGAACTAAGAGTCTGTGGAGGGGATTATTTAACAGATCACTTTGGTCCAGGGTGATTTATGTTAAATATTTAAAAATGGATGTGATATCCTGGTTAAGGAAACCGGTGATTTATGGAGGGGGTATTTCACCTATATGGCATGGTCTGTTAAAAGTCTCTGGATGGATTACAAGTGACCTAAAGTGGAAGGTTGGAAATGGTGAAGATATCAGGATTGGAACAGACAAAATTCTAGGCATGGAGGACACCTTTCATCTTCCTGATAGATTGCTGGATTATTTAAGGATTTATGGGATGACTACTTTACATAGTATCATAAATCAAGAGGCTAGAACTTACTGGCTTAGGTCTACAGATCTGGGATTACTTGGTAATGATGCCTTTGAATGGGACAGATATGTAAAAGCTCTTTCTTCTGCAGGTTGTATTTTGTTTACACAAGCTGATAAAGTGGTTTGGAGTGGAAATGAAAAAACTGGGATAGTTACTGCAAAAACAACATATGCAAGAATTCTTCAAGATAAATATATTTTCCCACAAAACTGGTGGTACAAGAGGATTTGGAAATGGGAGTTTCCTTTAAAAATTAAATGTTTTTTATGGCATGCACTCCAGGGTACCCTGAAAACATGGGATATCTAGTGAAGCGTGGATGGTGCGGCCCAAACTGGTGCATATTGTGTAAGAGTAATTCAAAAAATATTAGTCATCTATTTGTAAATTGTTCCTTTGGAAAGAGTGTGTGGAATTTATGTTGTGCAGAGTTGAATGTCTACAATGTGTGGGAGGTGGGTGATTTTGGACAGTGTCTCCTCAATTGGTATAGAAATTCAAATAGCTTTTTTTTGTTGCCCATTTTTGTCTCATGGGCTCTTTGGTATGTTAGAAACTGTGCTACTTTCCAAGGGAAAGATCCGGAGACCAAGGCATGTGGGATTATTGCTTTAAAATTAGCCCAGTAGTTTAATTTTGAGATTGAAAAACATGGCACTGGAAGAATCAGTCAGTTTTCCTTTAATGTTGAGAAACCTGTTCTCTTTTTTGATGGGGATTCTTAGCATGGTATCCGTGCGGCTGGTGGTGTGATTTATTTGAACAAGAATCATTATTTCACCCTACGTCTTAATTGTGATATGGGAACCAATATGAAGGCAGAGCTGTTAGCTTTTTGGTGTGTATTGAAATGTGCTAACATTTTTGGATTAGTGAATTTGAAGGTTTTGGGAGACTCCCGTGTAACTATTAAATGGGAAACTGGAGAGTACAAGCTAAATGTTTTGGCTCTAAGTCACTAGTGTTTGCGCATAAGATATGAGATTGATAAGCATGAGTACATCTATTTCAATCATCTTTATAGGGAGCACAATGATATGGCAGATAAACTTTCAAAACAAGCGCTCCATGGTACTGAAGGTCACTTGATTTGGGAAGAGTGGATGAGCTCCACTATGCTGGATATGGGAGATGTTTTGTTTTTTAATTAAATCTACAACAGACTTTCTTCTTTAGTTTGTATTTTTGGGAGGAAAAACTGGACTTTCAAGTATAGTTTGTAATGTTATTTTGACTTGATAGGGGATTTTGAACTCTCTGGCTTGCAGCCAAGAATATGGTGATTAAAACCTTGACCTACAGGGTTGAAATATCTTTGTACTATTTGATTCTATGAATAGCAATAGTACATTTTTTTTCGGTTGAAAAAAAAATTACCTTCATGAAGACATGCCAATCATGCGTTTTCACCCCCACAAAATCACCTTCTTTGTTATGATATTCTTCATGTTCGCACAAAATCCAGTGGGAAATTTAATTTTTCGCATGACTTCTTTTACAAAATTACTTTGTTGCTCCATTAACATCCATGGAAGTGAGTTTATATTAATTTGGTCTTCGTTGCTATGAAATTGAATGACATCTTTCATTGCATGGTTTCCTTCTTGAATGTCTTTGCAAATTTTGACAATTTTTTATTTTTCACTCCTTCCATCCAATATTCGCCATAATGTTTCAGTCACATTCTTTCCGATATACATTGTATCAAACATATGAGCAATTTGTAGGTGCTCATAGTAGGGAAACCTACTGAATTGTCTAGGATAACTTTTCATTCCTCATGGAAGCCCATTAATTCCTTCATTATCACTATGTCCATCATGAATCGTAGTTTATAAAGAAATTACATAAATCAATGTCAACTATAGTAAACAACGAACAATAAAAAAAATACATAACATTTCATATATGATGATTCATACGTACCTTGACGATTTCTATTATATTGCAACTTCCAAAGGTGAGGTGTCATTCTCTACGATTTTAATGCAATCTCTTGCTTGCCATTGAACAGATGTTTTTCGGTAGTTCAATACCTGTGATTCTTAGAGAGGAAGTGCCTATACTCATGAAACACCTCCTTTCCTAAGCTTTTTGAATGATGAGATTTGATCTTAGGACCACAAACTGGACATGCAAATTTTCCCTTTGTCTGAAGACCTACATAAAGAGATCGAATATCTATGTCAGTTATAATTATATACAAAATGAATGGATTATTTAAAAAAAACATGTGTGCGTATTAACTAGTTCATAAAATTAAATGCAATTAAAGTGGAACTTATAATTACAAACTGCAAAAATGGGTTAACCCTGGGGCATCATCGTATTGGTCTAGATACGTCATACACAGTGATGCCATTCCATAACTTTAGTAGCTCGTCAATAAGAGGTTCGATATATACATTCATATCTTTAACTTGGTACTTACTTGATTGATTTGAACATATAAAATATATAATTATGAGTACCATTTAGATATACAAACCACGCACAAGAGAAAAATAAATAAATAAATATATATATATATATATATGACATCATGCAACAAAATACGACAAATGAGATGCCACTACATTAAAAAATAAAGCTATAGACGCAATATACCTGGAACAATCATCGACAACATTATGTGTTCCCTCTTTATTGACAACCATGGAGGAATGGTATTGTTGATAAAAAAATATGCCACACCGAGTAAACGGATCTCATCTCTGCAAATGGATTGACACCATCTGCTGCCAAAGAAATCCTAAGATTACAAGGTTCTTCTTTAAAGTAAGGCCATTTTTCCTCCACATCTCTAAATGCAGGCCCATCTGCAGGCATTCAAATAATGTCATATTGACTTTCTTCCATGCATGGTAATCCATAAATTGCGTTATGTTTTTGCACCTGAACAGTTGCTGCAAACGTGGAATAATGGGAATATAACGAAGAACCTTGCGAGACACCTTTTTTGTTACTTGATCTGTTCGATATCTACTGATATGACATTCTAGAAATTTTGTTGCAAATTCATGCTGATTATAATATATAACATACTCATCGGGGCATGCATGAATTGCTTCATACTGCATTCTAATTTCTTTCATGATGGCAGATAAATCTCTATATGTGCAAGGTAAAATATTTGACGGTGGTAACAAAAATTCAGCTATCAAGATACAACAAATTAAAATAAAAATCTAGTTAATATAATATATAAATAATATTAATGAAACACATTTCATCCGCATTAATTTGACTTAAGAATTAACAATAAAATTATTAGATGAACGGTGATAACCTTTGGCGTGATCATATATATTATGTGGTGGAATATATTACCTACCTTAACATCCGTGTGATTGATATGTTTGAAACACCATTCATAACCTTCAAGTTCATTATCAACAATATAGTAGAGAGAAGATTTGCGTTGTAGCCCTCATAAAGGGGTTCGTATGCCTTTTCAAGAAGAGGTAAATCATGAATATCATCAAAATGATCATCATGATCATCATCATCCATTATAACATTAAATGAATCATGGATCAAAGTATTTGTACCATCATCTTCAACTATGTTATCAGTATGATCATCTTCTTCAATATGATCATTAACTTGTTCTCCATTATTCATAGCTCCATGTTCCTCCGATACTTGTTCTGAAAGCACTTCCTCCGGACGATATGTCATAGGACGTCTTTCCTTTATAATTACATGAAGCCATCAATAGATAAAAGGTAATATAATAAATATTAAAATAAAACATACATTTACAAAAGCAATCAATATAAAAATATATATAATGCAAAACTTACAAATGGACGATATTCATGTCCCTCTTCAGCATGTCCATCTTCTCTACAATGTTGTATGGTTGTTGTGATATTTATTCTTCTACTCTTAAATCCCCTGCATTGACTACATGGACAATAAAATTTTCCATCACCCATTCTTTTCAGTCCATCCCACAATCTAGCAATCAATTGTCGATTTTGTTGTTAGGAATAGTGAAATAATGAAGATGGGTGTCTATTTTGGGGGGTCTTGTGAGAAAATAATTCTTATTTTTTCAAGTTTTTCAACTTTAGGTGAACAAAAGTGATATTTTTATTTAGAATTTCACTTTGCAATAAAAAGAAAACTTTTAGAGAATTATGTTAGCTTTCTATTCATAATTTTTTCAATTTTTTTATTGAGATTTGATATGTCGATTTCGTAAATGTTTGATAGTGTGTTCTTATAAAATGAAAGGACTACAAAATAGTCATGTTCTGTTGCACCCGTAAAATCGTTGTTAAACTTGTTTTTTGCAAAAACAAAAAATGCTACAACAATTTAAACACAATGTACTAGTGCCTGACTATAAGTTTGTAACCAATGGATCTATATACTAATTATTATATTTTTTTGAAGTCGATCAATGGGGAAACCTAGTCGATTTTCAACATATTTTTTGTTGCACCACTTTTATCTCAATTGAATCTAAAACTGAAAAATCTACGAACACCCTTTTGAAGTAGACACGCTAATTAAGATTCCCATATTTTTTTCAATTTTTTTGGTGGTGTATTATTAAAGTTATGGATTTTTCATTTCACCGCTTTTTTAAAGAGATGAATCCAAACTCGACACATGTTAGGAAAAAAAAAATATTAGTTCTTATCTATACACAACAAAATCTATACCTACAGAAAGTAGATTCAATGATGAAACTAATGGTATCAAGTCTGACAGTCATTTTGTAGTATAAGAGTTTGTTTTTACTTTCCGAAAATGGAGAAACCTGAAAATTGTGCAGAATCGTCAAGCGTTCAGGTCTGAGAGATTATTCGGCCAAATAACCTTTTTCTGTAACGACACTGTCATTTACAACAAAGGTTGTTCGACCGAATAACAAAATGCAAAAAAAATTTCGTCGGATTGAACCAAAAAAAAAAAAAAAAAAAACCATTTTTTATACTCGTATAAATAAACCTAAATTGATTCATTATTTTCACATGTTTTAACTTCGCATATTTCTGGTCAAAATATTTTTGAAAGGGTTTTCAAAGGAGATTTCTTTTGCAAAAAGAGTTTCTTACAAGGTATTTTTTTTCTTATTTTTATCCAAAGGGCACATTGAAGGAGTTTTTTTCTAAGGCATTTTTGTAAAGAAGTTTTTTTCTAAGGCATTTTTGTAAAGGATTTTTTTTCTAAGGCATTTTTACAAAGAAGTTATTTATTTGCAAGGGGTTTTTTCAAAGAATTTTTTTTCTTAGATATTTTTGCAAAGAAGTTGTTTTTTACAAAGTATTTTTGCAAGTGGTTTTTGCAGAGAAGGTTTCTTTCCAAGGGTTGTATTTAAAGAGTGTTTTTTGCAAAGGAGATGTATTTTTCCTTTTTATTTCTTTGAAAGAGGTTTTTTTAAAGAGTTGTTTTGCTAAGGTAATTTGCAAAGGGTTTTTTTCCGAGGTATTTTTGCACGTCTTATTTTTTTAAAAGGGGTTTTTTCAAAGAGTTGTTTTGCTAAGGTATTTTTGCACTTTTTATTTCTTTGAAATGGGTGTTTCCAAAGAGTTGTTTTCCTAAGGAGGAATCGCACTCTGCCTTTTTTGTGAGGGTTTTGCAGATCAACAGAGAGGTCAGTGCGTCGACCTTCCTCTACGGTTAGGCGCAGGGTATCAGGTGGGGTTGCAAGCATGCCTTCTCCCAACAAGTTAAGCGAGGGCCAGCCGATAGAGGGGACCTCAAAGGGTTTCAATCACCCGGAGGCAGAGATGGCGTCAAAGGTGCAAAATGATGACGATGGAGACAATGGGGTGAAAAGATGGATGGGTCCTGGAGGATGTCTCCCCAAATCCTCAGCAATCCCATCCATCATGGTTCGGGCAGAAAAGGTTTGAGACAAAGTAGAATAATGGAAGGAAAAGGCCCTTATTGGAAAATTTATTGGGATATGGCCCAAGGAGCGAGATCTAGTTAGCTGGATCAAACAGATCTGTTATCCAAAAGGGAAATATGATCTACAATTGGGAGCCAAGGGTTTTTTCACCATAATTTTCTTCAATGTGGAAGATCAGGATAGAATTCTTGAAGGGGGCCCCTACTTTGTCTTCTCAGCTATCTTGTATCTCATACCATGGAAGGAACGTTTTAACCCTAACAAGGAGGATGTAAAGATTGCCCCAGTATGGATCAGACTCTATTCCTTACCATGTGAATTTTGGGATCTGGAGATTTTACAGGATATAGGCAATTCACTTGGCGAATTTGTTAAAGCTGCAGAACAGACCAAGAGGCAGAGGTATACAGCCTGTGCTCGGATCTATGTGTACATGGATCTTTCGAAAGAATTACTCGAAGCAATCAAACTGAATTACGAAGATGAGGAGTGGATTCAACCAATTGATTACGAGCAATTACCATTTCGATGCAGATCTTGCCATGAATATGACGACTTTGGTAGGAACTATCCATGAATATCTTCTCCAGTGATCCCCCCAACCTCTGATTCGGTGGGGATCAAGGATAAGGAGGGTTTCTCCCAAGTTAAAATCAAAAGGAGAAGTAAAACTAGGGAGGCCTAGAAGAAAGGGAAAGGAAAGAATGAGAATGGAACCTTGGATCAAAACCCATTTCAGATCCTAGAGGAGGTGGATGATAAAGGAGAGAAAATACTAAAAGGCAAGAATGCTCAAATCAAGGAGCCCCCAACTGTTCCTATGTCTCATTCTCAGACTGCACCTCCAGTGGTGGCCTTGGATGCGATGAAAGACGATGGGGAAGAGGAGGTGGATCTGGGGGATTTGGATTTGGATGAAATCAAGAAGGAGTGCAATAAAAAGGGGAAGGGCTATGTTTCCCGCAGGCAGCTTGAACTCCTCCAAGAAGCCATTATCAAGTCTAAAGCTTCCCCGAAATTGGGTATTAGGGTTGATGCCCGATCTGGGTTCAAGAGGAAATCATCATCCGAGGACTCCAGGAAAGGCAGAAAATCCAATAAACAATGCATTGCAGAAATAGGAGTGAAGCTTGTGGAATCGGGGCTATATCCCACGATCAGGGAAGCCTTCTTTGAATCTGCCAAGGTTCCTTAATGAAGATTATAACCTAAAAATATTAGGGGGTGTAATCATTCGAGGAAAATTAGGGCTCTCACAAGGAAGGTGAAGCGGGAGCGTCCTGATGTGCTTTTTTTGCAAGAAACCAAGTGCTTATGAAACCATGGGGAAGCATGATCAAATATTTTGGAGGGGCACTGAAGTTATGGCTACAGATTCCATGGGCATGGTCGGAGGTATCTCTATCTTATGGAAACCCAAGTCTGTGATGCTGTCTAATTGGAGAGCTAATAGGTTCTCTCTAATATGTGATTTTAGTATAGTCAATTCAGCAGTGACAGGAACTCTGGTCAACGTCTATGGTCCCAGTGTGGCTCAACCTAAAGAAGCTTTTCTTCAGTTCCTGTCTTGGATCTCTTTGTAAGCCTCGGAGGGCTCGTGGATGGTGGGCGGGGATTTCATTATGATCGCCTCCCTAGACGAGAAAAAAGGTGGGCGTAGAATTCTAGATAGGTACCAAGAAAGCTTCAGGGATATCTTAGGCCACAGCCAGTTGATTGATGTGGTGATTGCAAATGGGTGGTTCACATGGAATAACAAGAGGGGTGGACCCCATCTAGTTTCTTCCAGATTGGATAGGTTTCTGACAATAGATGACATAGCTCGGGAAGTAGGGGAGGTCAATGATAGCGTCCTACCTACTGCTGGTTCCGATCACTGGCCGGTGTTCCTCACGTGGGATCTGTCTGCTAACAACCTGCTTAGACCTTTTCGTTTTGAGAAATTTTGGTTGGACCACAAGGACTTCAAGGATTTTGTGGGCCAGTGGTGGAAGGATTTGGTCCCCTTGGAAGGATCATGGATGTACTAATTCCAACAAAAACTGAAAGCCCTGAAGGCCAAAATCTGTGTTTGGAATAAGGAGGAGTTTGGTAATATTTTTACAGACAAAAAGTAGCTGATCTTGGATCTTGAGAAAATTCAAAAACTTGGGATGGAGGAAGGGTGGAGTGAGGAGTTGAAAAAGTGTGAGTTTCTCACTCTTGAAAATCTTGAAGCAAGGGAAAGGCAGGAGGAAATCCTCTGGAAGCAAAAATCTAGAATTTAGTGGCTTCAAGAAGGGGAACAAAATACTAGGTTCTTCCACAACTTTGTTATACAAAATAGGCACAGAACCAAAATATCAAAAATTCGCACTTCCGATGGGAATCTCATCGAGACCAGAGAAGAAATTGAAGAAGAGCTTGTTCACCATTTTAAGACAGTACTCCAAGAGGATCGTTATGATCGTGATCCTGACATTGCCCAGATCACTTCTCTCATTCACAGTCTTGTCTCCCAGGCTCACAATGAGGCTCTCAACAAGGTGGTCACTATGCAAGAAGTTGAGAATGACATGTTCCAAATGGATCTGGATAAGGCTTCGGGCCCAGATGGTTTCACCTCCAATTTTTTCCACCACTTTTGGGACCTTGTTAAGATTGATATTCATCAACTTGTTGAGGAGTCTAGATGCAGTGGGGGCATTTTGAAAGCCTTCAACGCTACTTTCCTCTCCCTAATCCCTAAGGAGGAAGGAGCGGATTCCCCAGGAAAGTTCAGACCTATCGCCTTATGCAATGTGATTTACAAGATCATCTCCAAAGTCATTGCAAATCGACTTAAGCTTCTTCTCCCTATTCTTATCAGCCTGAAATAGTCTGGGTTTGTGGAGGGCAGACAGATTATGGATGGTATAATTTTGGTCCATGAAACTTTACACTCTCTTAAGGTTTTGAAGAAACCTGGCATGCTTGTGAAATTGGACATAGCAAAGGCCTATGATAAATTGAATTGGCAATACATGCGCAGTATTTTGGGAGCTTTCGGTTTCAATCAGACTTGGATCAATTGGGTCATGAATCTGGTCTCCACCCCATTCTTCTCCATCCTCCTTAACGGTTCCCCCACCAGGATGATCCAAGCATCCAGGGTTATTAGGAAAGGTGATCCTCTTTCCCCATTTCTTTTCATTATCATGGTTGAAGGGCTCAGTAGACTCCTGCAATCCCAAGCTGTCTCTGGGGGAATTCGGGGCCTTGCTTTACATGATGGCTTGGCAAAAAAAACTCATCAACAGTTTGTAGATGATACCATGTTAATGGGGCACCCTTTAGTCCAAGAAGCTAGATCCTTCAAACGAAGTCTGGAGTTATTTTCAAAAGCTTCGGGGCTGGAAGTTAACCCTAGTAAATCCCAGGTGTTCTTCCTCAATACTCCTCCTATTACCCAATGCAATATCATTCAGATTTTGGGTTTTGCTTGAAGATCCTTCCCTTCCAAGTATCCTGGGGCCCCCCTCTCAGATACCACTATTAGTAAGGTATCCTGG
This sequence comes from Larix kaempferi, assembly GCA_027924585.1. Lineage (NCBI taxonomy): Eukaryota > Viridiplantae > Streptophyta > Pinopsida > Pinales > Pinaceae > Larix > Larix kaempferi. Next base: position 11,313,753 of record BSBM01000008.1, read on the forward strand.
AATGATTTGGTGGATAGAATGAGGAAACAAATCTCAAGCTGGACTATGCACCCCCTCAACTTTCCCAATAGGCTCACTTTAGTCAAATCGGTCCTTCAGGCCATGCCTATTTATCTGTTTTCAATGTTATCTGCACCCAAATCTATCCTAAGGGAAATTCGAAGCATCCAAAGATCCTTCCTCTGGGGCAGCATGGAAAACAAGGCGAAATTCTCTCTGGTTGGCTGGGAAAAAGTGTGCAAACCTAAGGACAAGGGGGGGCTTGGATTAAGAGACCCTGAAATGCTGAGTGAGGTTTACGGAGCAAAAATTTGGTGGCGATGGTGCAATCATCAATCGGAGACATGGGCCAAACTTTGGCATATCAAGTATGCTTGGGATAGAGACACCAGTCTCCTGATCAGATTCAACGAAGTCAAGCAAGGATCTCACATCTGGTTAAATGCCTTTGAGGCAAGACGCCTAGTCCAAGATCAGTGCTTCTGGGAAATTCATAATGGGGAAGTGGCCAATTTCTGGGATGATATGTGGAATCAATTGCGCATTCTGGGTGCAGATCCCAGTTGGTTAGTCATAAAAGAAAGAGGCTTAGCATCAGGAAAAACAAAGGTAGCTCACTATTGGAATCATAATGCCCATGATTGGTATAGAGAATGGTTGAGGGCTGGAAGTTGGGATAGTAATTCTAAAAATGAAACCCTCTCATCTTTTGACTCCACTTTGAAGGATCGTTTCATCAGATCTAGTGCCTCGCCGGATAAGTTACAATGGGGTCAATCACAGAAAGGCACCTTTAACATCAAGGAAGCATACAAGATTAGAATCCAGGATGACGAAGAGGAGAGGCAAATCTGGGGCAAAGTTTGGGGCATGAACAAGTGGCCTAAAGTAGCTGCTTTTTGTTGGCTGATAGTTTGGAAAACGATCCTCACTAGTGAAAACCTGAGGAAACGTGGGATCTGTGGCCCTTCTCGTTGCTCGTTATGCCTTCATGAGGAGGAATATTTTAACCATTTACTTGATTCCTGTCCTTTTGGATCTGAGATTTGGGATAGGGGTTCCACCATTTTTCGAACAAGCCATCGGGTTAGGGGCCACCCAGAGCAAACTTTGCAGTCCTGGGACCTTAAGGTGTTTTCCAACTCCTTCATCAGTTTACTTTGGCATATTTTCCTGGGAATGGCAGTCTGGTTGATATGGAAGGAAAGAAATGCTCGCATCTTCAGGGATCAATCTAGCTTGGTGGATGTGGTATGGTTAAAATTGTAAAGAAATAGGGTAGAAACAATTCGTTGTCAGCAATGGTCTGATAAAGAAAAAGAGTTATCTCCGGGTGACTTTCGTATTGCGGAAAGATGGGGCCTACTCCATGCTAACCTGGAGGGACTAAGGAAGAAGGAGGTTATTTGCAGGCCTGTCATCCCGTCTAGGTGGTTCCCCCCATTGGATAGTGGTTTTAAAGTCAACTTTGATGGGGCATCTCGGGGAAATCCTATCCCTACAGGATATGGAGGTGTATGCAAAGATGGATCGGGCTCCATAGTAAAGGTGTATTTTGGCGCCATTGGTTATGATTCCAATAACTCCGTTGAATTAGAAGGACTCATTCAGGGGGTCCGTTTGGCAATTTCAGAAGCCTGGTCACCGATGGTTTTTGAAGGTGACTCGCAAATAATCATCCACATGGCCCGAAAAATGTCTTTTGGCCAATCCCCGGAAAAAGTCTCGTCTATTTGGCATATCCTCTCCAAGCTGGACATCCTTCACGATCTCCTTCTCAATTGCGTGTCTATAACTTTTAGCCACGTCAAACGGGAGACGAATAAAGTTGTTGACCATCTGGTAAACCATGGCATTACAGATGGGTCCCCCCTTAGGATGTATAATCCGATCGAGACCCCCCCTAATGAATGGATGGAAGTGTGTCACCACTTGGCACAGGAGGAGCAGGCGCATTTAAATCTCCAGTATGTACTTGATGCGCCAATTGCCAACAATATAAACATGGCAGATGCTGATGTTAGGAGAAGGCCTCGTGTGAGGGCCACTTTCAGCTTGGAATGACACCTTATGTCATATCCCTCTTTATGAGATTTCATGCGATGTACCATCTTAAGTGTGATTCAAGGGCTGAAAAGACCTGGAGTTTCATTTGTCCATTCTTCCTCTGTCCTTCCATCAAAGCCATGATCGGAAGGGATTTTCAGGTCTTGATGGCTTTGTACTTGGCGATGGCTCTGCATCATTCGACATTTAATCATATGACGCTCCATCCGGTTTTATATTTGAACATTAAGTCCATTATTCAATTCATTTCCATGTCTTTAGTTCCGCCAGCCTATGTAGATCTGGTGTTCTGGGAATTCCAGAGTATCCTACTGAGTGGTTCTTTTGGGATTCCCTGTGTTTTTTCCCTTCTTCACTCATGGCGTCGAAAAGCAAACTCTCCACCCCATCAGGTGGTGAATCGTCTAGCCGTGGGGATGCCGATTCTGTTAGGGTTACCCATGCATCCACTAGATCTCGTTTGAGGGATTCTACTGAGTTTTTCCATAACCGCATCCCTCCCCCCATACGCGATGAAATTGAAGCTTCTGAGAGAGGCCTGTGGGAAAATGTCCAAGCCTTACCTACGGGAGAGATCTATCAAGATTTGGAAGATTGGGTGGTCGACCTTGGTACCATGGCCGACCGAGCTTCCCTCTATGAGCGCACTCTCATGACACACTAGGTTACCAAGAATCTGCTGGCCAATGTTATGATGGACTATGTGAATAAATGTATGGGCGATGAGGAACCTGTGCGTTCATGGAAATAGCACAATTTGGACAGTAGGGTGATGCACTCCAAAATCGATGCCATAGCAAAAAAATGGGCATATATTTTGTTATCCAAGGGGTTCCAACTGATGATGGGACTGGTGGTAGCCAGGGAGGTGCTTAGCCTTGACAGGGAAATACAGGTAGCGTGGTTTCTTTCCAAAATGTGGAGTGCCCCAAGGCACTCACCCCGGTCTCTATTGGTAGGAGCTCGCAGACTGTTACTATTGATTATGTTGTCTCGTTTAAATTCTGTACTTTTGTTTCATCCTACTCGAGTATATGGTAATTACTGAAATCTAGTCTGTATCTGTCATTTCGGCTTTATGAAGACTATTTTGAACGCATGGGTAAATTGTCTATGTCTACCTCCTATTTGGCATCAAAGCCGGGAGTGCCCTGCTTCAGTTTTTTTTTTTGATGGTCATGGGTTCCTGTTTGACCTCTGTTGGTCGGGAACGCCTCTGATGTTGTGGACTAGCTTTGTACTCTCAATCAGTAAGTAATATATAGTTCTGCTTTTATTTACACAAAAAAAAAAAATGTTTTCCCAAAGTATTTTTGCAAAGGAGATATTTCTTTACAAGGGTTTTGTCCAAGATATGTTTACAAAGAAGTTTTTTTCCAAAGTATTTTTCCTAGTGGTTTTTTCAAAGAAGGTTTTTTTCCTAGATATTTTTTCAAAGAAGTTTTTTTTTTCTAGTGGTTTTTACAAAGAAGATTTCTTTACAAGGTGTTCTTATTCTTTTCCAATGGGTTTTTTCAAAGGTGATTTATTGTCAAGGAGTTCTTATTTCTTTCCAAGAAGGTTTTTTTCAAAGGAGATTTCTGTTCAAAGGGTTTTTTCAAAGGATATTTAATTCCAAGGAGTTTTTCTTCGAAAGACTCTTACAAGATTTGATAAAGTGAAGTAAATTTCAGTTCATGTTTTTATAAATTTCGTAACTTTTTTTAAATCTTAATTTTATTTTTTTTACTATAAAGTGATTATTCTTTAATTTATCATCTATAGATTAAACAATCATGGGCAATAAGACAAAACGTCAAAAAAAGGTGATCGTAAACGTGATGATGATGCTAATAGAGAAAAAAAAAAACTCAGATATAATGCCAAAAAAGTAAGGGTTGCAGAAACAGAAGAGAGAATTATTGAAGATATAAATACAGATTTACATGATAATGTTGAGGAAATGGAAATTGAAAATACAGTACAAGAAGAACAAATTGAAGTTGAAGAGACCATTATTGAATATGTAAATAGTGATTTACATGCTAATGTTGATGAAGTCAATATTGAAGATCAAGTTCAAGCTCCAGAAATTGGACCTGGTATGTATATATCATGTATTTTCCAAATTCATTTTTTATAATGAATTGTATTTTTGGATGTATGTTAAATTAAATTTAACTTGATGTATAGGTACTTTCACCATTGATGATGAAATGTTAGAAGACATTGATTGCGACAAATATGGAGAAAAAATACCAATACATGTTGCACGATATCGTGCTACAAAAGTTTATGATGATGTTCTCAAGGATTATTCAACAGCAAGACAAGCACAAATTTTGAGATGTTTATTGGTGTCCAAGAAGTTAGAAGGTGCTACATCATTATTGGGTATTCACAAGGTGACAAAATAATCGAAATTGAAACATAATGTGATAGAAAATATAGGTGATGCAATAAAAAAAATTGGAAAATCCAAGAAGAAAGATATTAGTGTTGCACGTAGAGCAATTCATACAACAATTGTTTCAGCTAGTACTAAACAAAAACGTTTGACAAGACAATTAGAAAAAGCAATTGGAACATCAAGAAAGACATTATACAAACATAGCAAATTCAGAATGCAAATAGATGAAAATGATGAACTTGCTTACCGGGCAATTATTTGTAGATAGCCTTATAAAGATAGAATGGGAGCAGGTGTTAGAGATATTGTACGGGAATATTGGTTGGAACATGCTCGAGTTTCACCAAATTCAAGAGATGTGATACGCAAAAAAGTATCACGAAATGTATATGAAAGCCAACCAAAACATATAATGGACATGACACAAGTACAATTGTTCAATAAATTCAAGGAATATCATCGTGGAATTAATATATCAATCACTACATTTGTGCAACAAAAACCATGGTATGTTAGACCTATTACTATGCGTGACACATGTTGTTGTCGTTATCATGTGCAATTTCAATTATATTATGACACGTTTCTTGAATTTGGTAAAATGTTTTGGACAAATTCATCACCTCCGCCCACAAGATGTGAATTCATATCTCAAACTCTATGTGAGAGAGATCATGATGAATTATTTTATAATAAGAAATGTGTCAATGTAAAACATTGTCATTGTTGTGGAAATCTGGTGTTATTCCACAATAAATATCATATCAATAATGATCAATCGTTGTCAAATGTAAATGTTGATTGGAGAAGATACGAATACAGCAATTATGCTGCAAGTTCTAGTGATGCACATTCCAAAAGAATTGATTTGCTAGAATATAAGATATGTGCGACATATTTTCTCAAAAAATTTGAAAGTGAAATTTATAAATACACCTAGCATTCACATAGAGCACGATGGCAAGATCTTCAATTCAAACAGTCTCATGAAATTTTTCCACCCGGAACAATTTTGTCTGTGGTTGATTTTGCAGAAAACTATACATTTGCTGCACAAAAAGAGATACATAGTGAATACTATCACTCTGACCAAGTTTCGATATTTGTCCATGTTCTATATAGACATTCTCAACAGGATGTTAATGGCATTGAAAGCACATGTGACAATCAAGATGTGATTAAAGAATATCACTTTTATATCAGCGATGATCGTACACACGATACACATTTTGTTCAGCATTGTATTGAAAATATTTTCTATGATTCACTAAAATTCCTAACATTCATTCATTCTTAAAGATTCCTATCCTAACATTCTTAAACTTCCTAACATTCATATTTCTATCAAAACTTCCTAACATTCCAAGCATCCTAAGATTCCTAACATTCATTCTAACATTCCTAAACTTCCTAACATTTCTATTTCTATCAAAAACTTCCTAACATTGGACTAAACTTCCTAACATTCAAAGCTTGCTAAGATTCCTAACATCCATTCTTAAAGATTTCTATAAAAGATTATATTCAAAGCTTCCTAAGAATCCTAACATTCATTTTTATTATTCATTCCTAAACTTTCTAACATTCATATTTCTATCAAAACTTCCTAATATTCCTATTTACATATCCAACACTGAAAATATTTTACATCCTAACACACTAATAGATTTTACATCCTAACATTCATTCATCCTTATCATTCCTAAACTTCCTAACATTCCTTACTCCTAACTTTCGATTACACCTATCAAAACTTTCTAACATCAATCTTTAAAATTCAACACTTCCTAACATTCTTTCTTATCATATCTAAATTTAGATTCTTATCATTCCTAAATTTAGATTCTTATCATTCCTAACTTTAGATTGCTCCTATCTAAACTTCCTAAAATTCATTCTTAGGATTCACATCTTAACATGCTTAACATTCATTTTTAACATTCCTAACATTCATTCAGAACTTCCTAACATTTTTTATCATTCAACACTTCATAAAACTTTGGTAACATTCATTCTTAACATTTTAAACATTCTAGACACTCAACATTCATTCTTAACATTTTAAACATTCTTGACACTTCCCATTCATTCTCAAGATTCAACACTGTCCTAACATTCATTCTTAACATTCCTAGCATTCATATCATTAACATTCCTAGCATTCCAATATTTTACATCTAAATAAATACATAAATTTAATAATACATGTATTCATAAACATGCAAAACATATTCTAAACATTTACTAAGTGCCAAATATGCTAAATAATTAACATGTATTTGTATATAATCCAAAAAAAATGTTCATGAACATGTGAGTTCAATGTACATATGTATAATCCAAAAATAAATATCATCGATGTCCAAAACAACTACAATATATATATCAACAAAAAAAGAAGAAGTCTGGACCACTATCCTCCACTACGGCCTTCCCTTGGAGTCAACCCAGCCTGCAACATGTATAAAAACAAATTATGAATATCATAAATTATTTAAACAATTTTAAACTAAATTCAAAAAATTAAAATATTAAATTTATACATGAAAGAACAATTCAATTATTAAAAAAATTACATCAAATTCTCTAAATGCATGTCCACCACTTTCCTCCACTGGAGTCTTCCCTTTGCCTCCAAAAGGTCGAAGAGGCCCAAGCTACAACATGTACAAAAGAAATTTATGAATCCAATAAAGTAATTAAAAAATTTTAAACTAAATCCAAAAAATATAAAATATTAAACTTATATCAGAGATCAGTTCAAGTTAAACAAAATTGCCTCGATGCCAATATCCACATTCATCAAAGAACCTATGTCTTCACCCCCAATTTCCATATGTTTTCTCCCCTAAAATTTAAATTTTGTTAATAAATAAAACATAGTGCAAACAAAAAATAAATTAAGCAATTAACTTAAAACTGAAACAAAAAATTAAAATCATTAGCTCAAAAGAGATGGTAAATCATCTAATAAGTTCGAATCTAAAGAAAACTGCATGGATAAGTCAAATTAACAATAAGATACATAGATAAATTAAAATTAAAAAAAAAAAGGATAAAATATCAAGTTCAAACATAAATATAAATATGTAAATAATAAATTTACCTCTCCAAGATGCTCTACATTTTGACTAGTGGAGACTCGAAAATTATGTGCATTCATCATTCTGGAAAACTCCAACCAAAAAACATTTGCTTAATGTACTTATACTATGTAACAAAAAGTTCAATTCAAAATGAATAAAAGATTAAATAAATTGTCATAGAATAATCAACAAACCTCTTCCATACTCGATGTGTCATTGGATAACACATCTGAAGCTATGTCACGACAAGACTTGGCATAAGCCCTGAGATCTCAAACGCTCAATCCATCTACCTCGTCATTCGTTTTGTAAACAAACTTTTGACAGATAGTAGCACGAGCCCTCTCTCGACCCAATCCCACTTCTACTCCAACAAGAGTTGACACTAAACCATCACCAACAAAATCCCTTGCGGTTGTCCCGAGTTGGGATGTGGGATCCATCTCCAATATTAATGCCACAAGCCTGGGTGGGCAAGCTATCTAGGGTGGAGGTCGAAGAGTTGTAGGGTCTCTAAGAGCACCTTTTCGATTATATATTCAACCCTTTCCAACTCCATAAAATTTAGAATGAAGATCAGTATAGTTTGGCTTCATATTTAAAAAAAACTCAGCATAAAAAAATCTATCAAAATAATTAGGAACCTCATCGTTCCATGGAAATCGACCATAAGCTGCAAGGAACCATTATATATTAGATGTGCAATTTGAGGATGGTTGAAATATTGCACTTTCAACATTTTTTGCTTAAGGGCTTCTTTGAAATTAAACATTGAATTGGCTTGTTCGTAGGTCACTCTCTCCTTCACAACCTCCCACTTGTATGGACCCATCACTTATTCTCTTCGCCTCCACATCAAATGAACAAAACCATTTGTAGTTGGTCCGAGATCCTCATATGCCTCAATGAATTTTTGCAATGACCCCAAAACAATCTCTAGACTTTGTCTGCTCTTTGGAGGGAGATCCAAAGTAGAAAGATCATTGTTCAATTTGTCGTAGTGGGATTTACAACTTTCAAGGGTAGTTTGTTGCACAACACCTTACCATGGAAGCTCATCAAGTAAATCAGATGGATAAGTTGATATGGGTGTACAACCCTCATCTAGTGGAACATATGTCGTCCTAGATCGAGGAGCATCTTCAGGACCCTACTCTGCACCCACACCTATTCCATCATCTGCAATCCTGTCTTGATCTTCCTCCCTCTCTGTAGAATTATGCACATCTTCTGAACCTCGTTCTTCTTCAAATATAACCGGAGTCAAGTGTTTAACCTTGTCCAAACTTTTGAAACAAACAAAAATATAAATTATACATGTATTGAGACATTAATGTTCATACCGACAGAAGGTTGAGATCGATGCTTCCCCACAGAAGATAGAGGGTAATCATCTGTACCCCTATCACCTCGTCGATGATCGGATGAATGTGACCCATACAGTAAACTCGAATCCCGAGGTGAATTCGACAATCTTCAATTACCAATTGGGACACCAACTCCCGATGACTGTGATGACCTCCTACGCTTTCGCCTCGAAGACTCCTCTCTTTCCATTTGATATGATATATAAATTTACACAACTATCAACTCATAACATATTCAAATTCTACAAACTCTAAGACATATCTGCTAAAGAAACTAAGTTCTTCAATGAGGACCTAGATATAAGCCAAATATTAATAAAAGTAACCACAAAACATATTCCCTCCCATGGTGCTTTATAGAGAAAGAAGAAGGATAAAAATTACCCCAAAACATATTCCCTCCAATGGTAGAATTTCACATGTAGAACTCTGTTCTTCATGAAGATTTCAAAAACTCTAAAATTATGTTCATAATAATTGCTCTCCTAGTACTCAACATAGTTTACTTGCAGCCCTATTACCACTGCTACTAGGATTAAATTGTTCTAAGGACCCTCTAAGTTCTGTTTGCATGGACGTGTGGGACATGTGGCTAATCATGTTTGTGAGTTGACAGATAATTGGTAGTGTGGAAGAGTCCAAGGAATCACACCATCGGTTTCATATATAATTGATTATGACTAGGGTAATAAATAAATTCATTGTCGAGAAAAAAACATTCACAATAGTAAATGACTAAATGAATCGTAAAAAATTTTCATAAAATTATTATTAAATTTCTATATAAGAACTTATAAGACAGAAGCCTTAAAATGAGTGTATAAACATTATATAAGTGTTGAACTCTGTACATGAACAAAGTTCATGAACATAAAATTTAAATGTAAGAAAAATGAAACAATCTCATTTTAATGCTCAAACGTAAATATATATATATATATTTTTATTTTTTTTAAATAAAACCCTCTCATCTAAATGCTTAATCAAATATCTCAATATCTTAACATTATTTCAATGACAACTAGATTTATTGACAATCCAAGATTTTAAGAAAAGAAGGGATACCCATAAAACTAACTCGCAGACAACAATTCGTTGAACCAAACACGAACACCAACGCTGCACTGGAGATGATCACCAACTCACTGAACAAAAAGAATTGTCCTACAAACATCAACAAATTTTATTAGCAACAGAAAACAAAAAAAAATGAAAACGAATCCAAAACAAAACAACTCAAAACTCAAAACATACCTGCGAAATCGACGCAATATCAACTCCACGCTGACGACGTCACATCCACGCCGAACACGTTAACTCGACACCGAAGCTATTCGTCAAACCAAACACATGGGAGCAGGCCAAAAACTAACCGAACCGAACACGAACACCAACGCTACACTGAAGACGACCACCACCTCGCTGAACAAAAAGAATTGGCCTGCAAACATTAACAAATTTTATTAGCAACAGGAAACAAAAAAAAATGAAAACAAAACAACTAAAAACTCAAAACATACCTGCAATATCAACTCCACGCCGACTACGTAACCTCCACACTGAACCCGTTAACTCCACGCAATCTGTAGGTGATGGCGGATCCAACCGGGAGCGAACGTCGAAGTAGCAGACGGTGAGTTGGGGGTTGGAGGATGGCGAGTTGGGGAATGGCGAGCTGGAGGTGTGGCGTATGGCGAGAAGGCATGGCGAGCTCGTCGACGAACGCAAGGTGGCGAGCTCGATGACGAAATGGAAACAGAGGGTGATGAGCTAGTCAACGAATGCAACAATGTCCAATGTCCATAGGAGAGGGGTCGTAGATGGGTCCACAGGATGGGTCACAGTAGGGTTCGAACACGGGTCCATAGGCGGGGTCCAGAAATTTTCCCAAGAAAAATGCCGAACAATAGATGAGGCCGGGCTTTTATTTATAAAATGTATTCGGCCGAATAATTATTCGACCGACTAAACTAACAAACCCAGAAATTTTTACCAGCGGGCACTGCCTCACACACACTTCGAGGTCCCCGTTAATTTAAACAGAGAACCGTTACTAGTTATTCGGCCGAATAATGTATGAGTTATTCAGCCAAATAATAAAATTTATTCAGTCGATTAATAACATTAATCAACTAAATAACATTTATTATTCAGCCGAATAACCTCCACTACATTTTTTTTGCACTTGATTCTCACGGAAGTGTTACCCACCTTCACGTTTTCACCCTATTTCTATTTGACATTTTCTCATAAATAAATTGAATGAAGATTATCGATCTTAGAAAATCAAGCTCCACACTTCACTATTTTTAGTCACAAAAACAATAGAAATTATAATTATGTATTCTTTTAAGGAAAACAGTCCGTTGAAGAATATATAATTTCCGCAAACCATTCTTGTATAGAAAACATGTCGGAATGTTTCAAAATTTATAGATTTTACAATATAAATGTTCGTCAAATATCCGATGACTTTAGGATAGTTACCGTTATAAAATACATGTCATATTTCCGACCACTTAGCATAGTTACTGTTATTAAATATATGTCGGATTTCCGACAACTTCAGCATTGTCGGAGTTGTTAGAAATCCAAAAATTGTTGTCGAATATCCGACAACCGTTATCGAATATCCGACTATCGTCGGATATCCGAAGGACCCTTCTATCAATTAAAAAAAAATTAATCAAATTTCGTAATTTTGAAGGTGAAATCCGACGACACATTCCTTTTTGTCGGATGTCGTTGGATTTTCTCATCGGATTTTGGGTCATAATCACCTAGTGAATCTTGCACCATATGTGGAGTCTACGGCCATTACTCTCATCATTGTCCCAACTTACCAGAGTATCGGTTGGTGCTTCACGAAATGTGTTAGTCTTCTTTTGAATCATCCATTACTACCATCGAGGAGATTCACCTTCCTGAATCCTCCTGCTTAGTAGAGGTCAACACTATTTATCTTATTTCCATGAGTGGCGAACCAACAAATCGCCCGACCTATAGCTCTACTTCATCTGATCTTTCCAACCAATGTTTTTGCAATGATGAAGAAATCCTTGAAGCCCTTACTACACCTGAATTCCCTTGGGATAACATGCGTAGTAGAGCCTACTTCATTCTCGAGGAGTCTACTCCTGTTACGGCCAACCAAATTTTGGTCGAGTCAAAAGACTTTATCCATAGCTAAGTGGACTGGTTCAAGAACCCCATCCCAACTCCTGATTTCTTTGAAGAAGGTAACATGGCTAACAGCTCTCCCACCATACAGGTCTATATCTTCGTCACACCCAACATAATTGAGAACATTACATTAGGTGCCTCATGTACTCTAGATGAATTAGCTGCCTATAAGAATCTCTTCCGAGAGTTCTGTGATGTTTTCACTTGGTCATATACTGATATGCCTGGTATTGACCCCACCATTGTTGAACACCGTATTGATACATGGTGTGACATCCCTCCTATCCACCAAAAGCAACAACCCATTCACCCCTCCAAACTACCAGCATTAAAGGCTGAAATTGAAAAATTGCGTCAATTTGGATTCATTTACCCCATTGCTTACACCACATGGGTGTCTAATCATGTGCCAATTAACAAAAAACAAGGCACCATTCGTGTATGTACTGATTTTCATGATATGAATTTAGTTTGTCCCAAAGATAACTTTTCTATGCCTTTCATTGATCAACTTGCCAATGCATGTGCAGGTCATGGGACTCTATCCTTCATGGACAGTTTCTCTGGAAAAAACCATATTCAAATTTACAAAGAATATCAATACAAGAATGCCTTCACAACTCCATGGGAACCTTTTCCTACCGCGTTATGCCATTTGGTATTAAAAATGCTGGCCCCACATTTCAGTGGGCCATGACCTTTTTTTTTCGTGACTTGATTCATATTATACTTGTATACTTGGACGATCTCACTACTATATCCAAGAAATGGTCTGAACACCTAGACGATCTTCGGCAAGTCTTCTTACGTTGTCACAAATATAACATTCACTTGAACCCCCTCAAGTGTGTTTTTTGCATTCCTACCGATCGGTTATTGGGTTTCATTATTTCCCAAAAAAGAATCATTGTCGACCCCTTGAAGGTTCAAGCCATTCTTGATCTCCCACCCCCACGTACATTACGTCAATTACAAATCCTTCAAGGAAAATCCAACTTTCTCCGTCGCTTCGTTCCTAACTATGCTACAAAAGTTCATGGTTTCCTTCACTTGCTTTAGCCCCACATTCCCTTCGTTTGGGACAAACAGGCACAAGTGAATTTCAAAGCATGAAAACACACCTTGAATTTTGCTCCCTTGATTTCACCTCTTGATTTCTAGAAGGATTACATCCTTTATGTTTCGGCATCCAAGCATGTCATTTCTGGCATACTAGTCCAAGAATACAGTGCGCGTCAAGAACGTGTCATTTATTACATGAGTCAGACGTTGTCTAGTCCAACACTATGCCACCCCCATGAGGATAAGTTGGCCTTCACCTTCAGCTTCTATGTTCGGAAGGTACGCCACTCTATTCTTCTGAGCCGAACTACAGTTGTGGCATACTCCAACCCCATGGTGTATCTCTTGAGTCGTCACCTCCTTCAAGGCCACATGGCTAAATGGATAATCATCCTTCAAGAATATGACTTGACATTTGTTACACCTAAGAGTACCAAAGCTCTTGCATTGGCACACCTCATGACTGACTTACCCTCTTCGTCGACGTCACCTCCGATAAACACTAACTTACCCAACAAACACTTCTTCACCATTTCATCGGATGATCAATGGTATGGTGACATCCTTGTATACCTACGGAATCAAAATTTTCGACCCCACATTGGTCAAGATGATCAACGTTGCATACGCCATCATGCCTCATGATACCTCCTTCTCAACGATGTCCTTTATTGACGCGATGTTGACACCATTTTACGTCGATGCCTCACACATGATGAGGTCGAACAGGTTACGAATGATTTTCATAATGGAGCCTATGGTGGCCACTTCTTGAGAATGAAAAATTCCCAAAAGGTCATCCACGCTGGGTATTTCTGGCCCACCCTATTTACTGATTGTATTCCAACAGTCAAACATTGCTGAAATTTTCAACTCTTTGCCCCCAAAGCCAAGACCCCTCCTACCCCTCTCCATCCAGTAGTCACCGTTGGCCCTTTTTGTAAATGTTCCATTGATTTTATGGAGTGTAACCCCCCATCGGCTAGTGGCCATAAATACATCACTGTGGATGTCGAATATTTCACTAAATGGGTCGAGGCCATGCCCACATTTAACTGTCAGGACGAGACCGCGACACGTTTCTTTTTTAACCATGTCATTACTTGCTTCGAGGTTCCTAAACAAATCATATTTGACCATGGAAAACATTTCGAAGACACCGTTTGGAAAGAGTTGTCCACCTTACTAAATTTTTACCACCAACATGTGTCATCCTACTACCCACAAAGGAATGGCTAAGTTGAGGCTATCAATAATATTATGAAGAAAATCCTCCAATGAACAATGGACAAGCACAATTCAAATTGGAATCATATGTTTTTTCCTACACTTTGGGATTATCATACTTCTACTAATACTGCCATGGGTTTTACCCCTTTCCATTTGGTTCATGACATAGAGTCTATCCTCCCTATTGAATGTCAAATCACTGCTTTACACATTTTCGTTGACCTTCTCCTGGAAACCTTACCTCTTGAGAAATGCTTACTCTTGTTAGAACAAGTAGATGAAGATCAACAAGAGGCCTTACAAATTATTGAGGATTCCAAACATCTCTACAAATACCATTATGACAAGCGCGTCCATCCCCGCACCTTCTAACAAGGAGACCTAGTGCTCGTTTATGACCAAGCTCATGAAAAGAATGGTAAAGGAAAGTTTGAATCCATGTGGGAAGGCCCCTACATTGTCCAAACTTGTCTCGGTAAGGAGGATAAGAATAAAAAGAAAAGGAAGGTTAAGAAGAAGACTAATAAAGAGACCCAACATCAACTGGTTACTCCTAATGATGTTCTTTCTAGTCATACACCTCAAAAACTCAAATTCCCTTACAGGATTTGCAGGGGGGGTCACCTTCTTTAGGATTGTCCTGGTATTTCCAAAGTATTCAAAGAGTGGTCTAAATCCTCCAAACAACCTATATCATCAGCCTCTGGACATCATACTGATGATACCCCATCAACCAGTGACTCTATGGTTAAGGGTCAGAAAGGTAAATTCAAGAATCCTTGTTTGTTATGCCAGGAAATGCACCTTACCTACCTTTGTCCTCGCATGGATGAAGCTTCACAATTGTTGGAATACATTACTGTATCCCAAAATCACCTTCCAATTGGATATCACAAGTTGTCCCATGACCGCTCATTGGTTGGTAAAGTAGTCGTTCCTTATCCATCCTTGGTCAATCCCACTCTTTCCTCAATGAGTGGAGAACAAGTAGTTCATCCCACTTTTCCTTTGAAGAGTCAAGTTGAAGTAGTTGAGTCGATTTCATCTCTGCTCAATTCCACTCTTTCATTGGAGAATTTTGAGACTGAAGTAGTCACCATGACACAATCTTCATCTCATCCTGCTCTTCTAGTTGAGAGTGAACCAAAAAAAACTGATGCTTTCTTTACTAGTTCATATTGTTCTGGACAAGGGGGCATTTCACAAATTTCAATGGAACCCCCCCAAGTACTAAGGTAATTTCCTTTGATTGGAATGATCTAACAGAATCTTGTCTTCCTTCGAGTGTTCCTTTCTAGATATCTATAGAAGTTACCGATAGGAACATACTTCGCACTATTGTTGATGATGGAGCTTCTATTAGTATTTTATTCTCAACTGCTTGGAAAGCTATAGGATCTCCTCATCTTGTGCCAACCACTGATCAGATATTTTCTTTTAATAGAATTCCTACTGGACTTTTAGGGATCCTTCCTCAGTTACCTATTACCTTAGGAGGGAAAACTTTCTACATTAATGTTATGGTAGTCCAAGGTCCCTTAGATTGTAATATGCTTCTTGGGAGCGATTATGTCTATGCCATGAAAGCTATAATTTCCACACTATTTCGAGTGTTGCATTTTCCTCATCATGGAAGCATAGTGACCATTGATCAGCTTTCCTTTGTTAAACCTAATCATTTTATGACTTCCAGCCACCAGAATTCCCTGAATGTTCCGCATGTCTTAGTGGTTCCTCCCCCATCGTCAACCGTGTCTCTAGACTCTGGATATCACACCGAAGTTGAGTTGTTAGCGAACCGATGACTTCTTCCCATCATGGAAGAATCTTAGAGGGGAATGTTTCTAGCCTCTGGACATCATGGTGGAGTTAAGACCACTATCTTCTTATGATGGGGGGAAACTACAAACCTCTGGACATCATGTTGGTAGGAACCAATCCCAAGCATAGTTTAATTTTGTTTTTAACCTTGTGTCTAAATGAAACCAACCATCACATTGAGCATAGTTTTATTCTGTTTTAAGCTCGTTAAAAAATGAAATGGGCCATTTCGAGCATGGTTTTATCCTGTTTTAAGCTCGTTAAAAAATGAAATAGGCTACTTAGAGCATAGTTTTATTTTGTTTTAATCTCGTTAAAAAATGAAATGGGCTACTTCGAGCATGGTTTTATTATGTTTTAAGCTCGTTAAAAAATTAAACAGACCCCTACAAGCATATTTTACTTTCAGTTTCAAGATTGTGTAAAAATGAAACCTATCATGAGCATAGTTCCCTTTTTGTGTCAAGCTCGTTAAAAAATGAAACATATTACTCTCCCATTGAGTCGAATCTCCCACCATATTTATGACTTTAACCTTCATTTCATCTTCCTGTGTCACTTAATCCTCATTCTTCCTATCCCTATGGTGAGCATTTTCCTATTAGTAGCCAGGAATTTAATTGGGTAGAAAGACGAAACAAAGCTTGGGGGGCATGTCTCCAGCCTCTAGACATCATACTAGAGTTAAGTTGCTAGCTTTCGTTGACTATGCTGGGGGAAAACTTTCCAACCTCTGGACATCATGTTGGGAAGTAACCCATCAATGGACCTCATTTCGAGCATAGTTTAGTTTCAACTTCAAGATCGCTAAAAAATGAAACCATCATCTCGAGCATAGTTCATTCTATATTGCAAGCTCGTTAAGAAATGAAGCAGATACAATGAGCATTCTTCCAACCTTTCTTTGAGATCATTAAAATAGTAAGATGGTGCTGAGCTTACTTATTCCCTTTTTGTGCTCTGGTTAAAAACATGAAAATTGGTTTGAGCTTACTTTTTCTTTTTTTGTGCTCTGGATCCAAACAAGGAAAATATTTTAAATGCTTTTAATACCATTGTCGTGCTTGTTAAAAATTAAGTAAAAGGGTATGTCTAACGAGTATAGGTTTATCTCTTTATCCATCCTCACTAGACTATTTATGGAAAAGGAATTGTGTCGAGTTTACTTTTTCCTTTGTCGTACTCAGTCACCAACCATGAAAAAGTTGTACATTGAGTCCTCTTTAAGCTCTTTTCAGACTCCCAAAATAGGAAAATATTGTTGAGCGAACTTGTTTCTTTCACGCTCATAAAAGGATTTGAAAGGACATCTATTTGGTGATATTTTGTCCATTTTTCGGACCATTTAGAATATTTATGAAAAAATAATACTCTAGTCAATCATGATTAGAAGATCTCTCTCTCACATTGTTTTATCCTTTTTCGGGTGACGAGACTAACTTTTATGAAAAAAGGCCTTTTTGGAGTCTTCTTTGGATTATTTTAGACTCTCTGAACATGAAAAATCGTCGATTTTTCCATCTTTGGACTCGTAAAATCAAACATCGAAGGACCCTTTTGTGACTGAACCCCTCCTTTCTCAGGTTCATAAAACATGTGAGATTGAACTCATTCAAAGGATGAGATATATTGAGCATCTGTTATCCTCCTCAAGCTCGTTAAAAAACAAAGAGGTACTCATCAAGCATGATGGGGGTTGGGGAGAAATAAACTAAGTTTGTTTTAGGAATCTTTATGGAAGCTTGTGTTTCCATTCAACATGGCACCTGTTTGCGTCTCGTCATACAGTTGGGTAATCTTCTTGTCTCGAATTCATTCCAATTATATTAGTTGTCTCGCTCCTTCAAGTCACCTGAAGAATTCCTCAGTCATCCTTACATCATGTCTTGGTCTCTGCCTCATTGAGTCAATGTTTCCAAGTCATTATTGTCGTGCCATTCAATGTTCTAGGGAATTTTACCTTAGTCAGCCTCTGCAATATTTCCATCCTTTGCATCCTTGTGTCAATCCATACTCATCTATTTCATTACTTCACATCACTTTCCTATTTCGGTTTTGTGTTGATGATGTGGGATTCATTATGGCCCTCCTTTGACGATTCTATTCCTGTCGACTTCAACTCATTATCCAGGAATTACACTTAGGAACCAACCATAGTACCTTGGTACCTGCATGCCTCAATGGCAGGTTTCCTCATATTCAACAGTAGGTTTCCATTATTGACCTCTGATCGAATAATCCCTTGAATATTCGACCTCAAAAAATCTATTCACATTCAGTGGGTTGTACTAGAGACACCTTGGGGATCATTATCATCATCGGTGATTTCCCTCGCACTTGTTAAGGGTTTACATTATTGGTCGGTAATCAAGTGGTATCTTTCGTGTTCGAATTCAACACCTTGTAATTACATGGTTAGATTCATATCGATTTGGGATCGGGTAGAAGACCCTGGATGGTTCTGAAGTCTATTTAGCACATCTAGGTTGTGATGGTGATTTTTTTGAGTAGGTTCCCACATGGAAATTATGTTGTTGACCTCATTGATGTACTGTCACACAGATCCACTCTTGTATTGGTCATGGCTGTGTCATTTTCTTATCATGGATCTACATTTGTACTCTAGTAGCCATGATTTGTCTTCAGTCATTATTGAGTTAGTACTATCATGGATATGCGATGTATTGGTCGGAAGCAATTAGTCAGTATTTCTAAGCATGGGTATGCCCGCCTCGAAGTTGTTAGACATATTGTTGATATTTTCTTGCAGCTCTTCTCTAATTCTCCTTCAGATATCCTTGCAGACTTATTATTGGTAAAGTGTTTCGGCCATCAGATTCCTTTTGACCTCGCACATTAGGGGGCATTTGTTATACCTAAAATTGCCACACCATGTGTAAGTGAGGATCTACATGTTTCACCACCATGGAAAACATTATTTTTATTCCTCTTAAGGGTGTTAGGACCCTTCATTATAATGTTGGTCCCTTCCCTAGACACATTTGTAAGCAAATCCAGCAAGCAAGGGGTCAAAACCCACCTTAACCACCTCCAAAAATTACCTTACTGGAATTTTCGCGCCCTACATGCTTATGGGGGAGCAACAATTTCAATATTTTCACACTCTGCATGCCTATGGGGGAGCGAAAATTTCAATATTTCTGCGCCTTGCTCAGTTATAGGGGAGCGGAAATTTTGTTTTAGGCTTATCCCTTTGATTTTGGATCATGGATCTCATGGAGATTTTCTTGGGATGAGGTACTCCTTCGAATCCCATCTCACATTCCCTCCTTGGCATGGTTTAGATCCTTGATCCACATCTTACTCACTTAGATCCATAATTTTCTCCTAGTGGTTGGCCTTCCCCAATCCTACTTAAGGAGGACAATCCATGAGCTAGGGGGGAGGGGTGATCTTGGAAACACCAAACCTATGGTCCTGTAATTCTTGGAGAACACTCATGAGGAGGTCACATTGATCTTAAGATTCTTGCAAGGTGATGGAGGAGAGCTTGGAAGGAGATGCTATCATCTTTGAAATCAAGGTATAACATTGTAATCAACTTATGTGTATTTCTTAATGATAACTTGGCCTATTCTCCCATGTCTTATCTCTTGTTATATTGATGCATGATATATTGTAGATTAGATCTAGATTAATACATCTACTTGCTTGGAATTTTTGGTTGTTTGTCTTGTTTAACAGGTTCAAGCCTTGAATATCAAGCTTGGAGTTGGAGCTGGGACAACCTACAGGTTGGAGGTAAGTTTTACTTCTTCATTTATTCTTCCATGTTCAATAGCTTATGTATTGTGATAGATCTAGAAGAATAGATCACCATTTGTTTTGTGTTTGTCATGGATTAAGTATTTAGTGTCTTAGTTATGTCCATTCGAGAATTTAACTATCCATAGGAAGAATTATCTAACACACTCTCGGATGATCAAACAAAGCTCAACAAATACACCTCCTACACATGGATTTGTGTCAACATGCACATTGTGAAATCCCTTCTAGATGCTATTAATCTCACCCATGAAGACGCTGACTGGATCCAACCCTTGGATTTTGAACATGTTCCCTTTAGATTCCATAAATGCCATGAGCATGGTCACCTATACTGGGACTTCCCCAAGAACAAGCCCATCAAATAATATTTGAAGAAAGAAGGTAGAGACGCAAAATGTTTTCAGAGGCTTGGAAAAAAGCGATGACAAGGCCGAAAACATTATGGTGAAAAACCTAAAGCAGGCATTCCCACCACTAGTAATAGCTTCTAAATATTGGAAGTCCAACTTGAAGACTTGGCAGAAGATCATAGTTCTAAGATATCGATACAAGAGAAATAGCCATCTAAGCTTCAAACCTAGATGCATAAAAAAATCTAGGCATCTCTCTCTCTCAGAAACAACCTGCCAACTCTGTCGAATTGCAAGGTAATATCTCTCATTCAAAAGAAAACCCCCACTTGCATTCTTTAGGCTTAGTTCCTGATATCATGATGGATGAAGAAATGTATGAGCTGGAAATTGGAGATCTTGATCTCCTAGGGTTGGAGGATGCATGTACCATAAAAGAGTTCAGTTCCATTCCTGCGTGCCAAATTCATCTCCTCAAAGAAGCCCTAACTAAAGCCAAAGCTCAAAATAGACTCGGAATCCTCAATATTCCTCAAAAAGACAAGCATAAACTCATTCGTGACATCAAAAAACATTGGAGAAAATCCGACCTGCAAAGAATAAATTTGCTAGGCACCCATCTAGTTGAATCAGGGCAATATGCCGAGCTAACAGAATTCTTCCCCACTCTCTCCCCTGGTTCTCAATGAAGATCATCTCATGGAATGTAAGAGGCCTTAACATCCCTACCAAAGGCAGAATGCTAAAAATAAAAATTCTACAAGATAGACCACTTATGCTTTTTATTCAAGAAACCATTCCTCTTCTGAAACTTTCCACCAGCTTATGACAAAAATATGGAAAGGCTTCCAAACCATGGCTATAGATGCAAATGGCGCAGCAGGGGGCATTTACATTTCCTGGAACCCATCAGTCATTATGCTCAGTGATTATGCAGCTAGTTCCCATGCTATTTTGGCCTCCTTCCACATCCTTGGTTCCAGTATTCACGGTCACCTCTTAAATGTGTACAATCCACAGCCTCCAAAACTCAAGCTTCAACTCCTAAAATTCCTGGAATGGTTCTCCTCGCTCCACCGATATTCACCTCTCATCATTTGGGGGGACTTCAATATGATCACAACCCTTGAAGAAAAGAAAGGGGGCTTGATTAAATTTATGTCCTCTGAAGACCATCTATTCAAAGCTATTATTGTTGACAACAGATAGGTGGATCTTCAACCATCCTCAGGCTTCTTCACTTGGAACAATCATAAAGGGGGGGTGCATCAAATAGCTAAACGGCTCGACCGCTTCCTTGTCTCGGAATATATTTTACATTCTAGTGGAATAATCGCCTCCTTTTTTCTCCCTAATGCAGGCTCCAATCATTTCCCCATCGAACTCACCTGGAAAAGCATTAGAACGCATCTCCACCACCCCTTTTGTTTTGAGAAATTTTGGCTCTCCCACCCCTCCTTTATGGATTCAATTAGCTACTGGTGCACCGATATGCGGTTTGAAGGAAAGTCCAAAATGGCTATCATGCAACAAAAACTCAAATTACTCACATCCAACCTCAGGCACTAGAATCACACTACCTTTGGAGACATATTCAAAGATAAAAGAAGCATTGAGGAATACCTCGATTCCCTCCAGTGCTCCATCATGACTGAGGGGCTTTCCGAGGAATGTAAGCTCAAAGAAAAAGATCTAATGGATCAACTCAACAAACAATTTCAACAGGAAGAAACCCTTTGGAAGAAGAAATTAATGGTAACTTGGTTAAAGGAAGGGGAATGCAAAAAAACTTTCTTCCACTGCTCCACAATACAACAAAGAATGCATAACTGCATCACCAAACTCAAGACGAATGCGGGAGAGGTTCTTGAAGACCACGCAAACATTGAACAAGAGCTAACAGGATTCTTTCAGGACCTTCTTTCAGAACTTGTTGTCTCCAGAGAAGATGCCATCGAGCATGTTACCCAACACCATGGGGACTTCACTCAATGACTGCCTACCATAGCACATTCGTTCGTGGTATATGAAACAATACCCCTAATTTCAAAAGTCATTGGAAAAAACTTCCCAAAATCATTTTTTTAACCCCCACCCAATATGCCTTCCCAATTTAAAAAAACCCCTATTTTCCCTATATATTGTATGTATCCATTTTTACATTTACATTTTTTATACCCCTTTATATATCTACCTAGTGTATTTCCATGATACCGTGGGCTTGATTAAACCTTCCAAGGCCTGTAATAGGCACGAGTGGCTGGGTATTCAAGCACCCAAGGCCTATCGAGGGCCTATAATAGGCCCTGGAGGTTTAGAGCCTCCCAAGGCACCCTGGGGGCTTGGATACCTTCATGGTATACATACAAGTGAATATGGGATAAGTAAAACACAACAAGTTAGTATGTCTCAGATGTGGACCTCTACAACTCCAAGGCACTAAATACAACTAAAGACACTTATTATCGTCCCAGAAATTTCTAAAGCTCTTAAATCCTTCATTGGAATCCAAGAAGGAAGGGAAGAGTAGGGACGGTCGATCTAGCAGAGCCATATGATATTTGGTGAGTACACCCAATTAGTTAATATGCTTTCTACAAAATCGCTAGAGCTCATGAGGATGCATCCCCTGCATACTGAGGACATAGGAATGGGGTGGGGATATCCTCTGCATTTGGCTATTGACTGAGAATGCCACATGAATGTCCATTAGTTGTGGCAGGGGTCAGTCTGAGGCTAAATGAACTATCTTGAAGTTCTTCTAATGGTGAAACAGGGGAAGCCAAATTGGAGAAACAAGAAGCGGGAGTGCAACCAGAAGAGAGATTGGTGGAAACTCATGCCCAACTAAAATCCTGGTAGAATTTGCAAAATCTCGGTAGAATCCCTTCTTCAATATGTGACCCCCAAACAAAATCCAAAGATCAAATTTGAACCACACTTGAACCAACACAATTGAAATTGATGACTAAATTAAAATGAATTAGCTATTTGAAGTAACAAAATTAAAAAGTATTTCACTCATTCAGAGTGGGTACTTATGCCTCATCGACATTGGGATGGTAGATCTAATTCACAAAACCAATTGATGGTGATGAGTATGGCCCACACCCCTCAACTACCTCAATTATGTGTTACATTGTTTGTTCTTGCTGGAATTTAGTCTAAGTTGTAAACTTGCAAACCTCAGATAAGATTGGTGTCAAATCCAAGTTCATTTCTCGGAAAATGAGGAAAGGGAGAGCCTTTTGACTACCAGTTTGTTGAGAGTGAAGAAACATTACTTGGAATGGAAAACAACTCACTAGTGAAAACAAAATAACAAATTAGATGCTTAAAACCACGAGGAGAGGAGAGATCCCATTTCCAAAATGGATGAAGGAGACAGTCTTCAAGATACGTTGAACCATTTAAAGCAAATTCAACACGTTCATCAAGAGATGAAAATTAGAAATCAGCTAAACTAGTAAGAACAGGTTCTGAAATTCTGAAGGCTATGCAAGTAAGAATGAATTTGGGAGGTGATGTTTCAAAACTAGCAACTAGAGTTGTGGCAAGTGTGTTTAATAGTAATACAACCAATATCACATCTTTTGCAAGTTGATGTTGACTCTCAAATCCCTCCAATTTCATTTCTTTTCAAAATAGAGAATAAAATAGAAATGCAACTATTCAATGTTATGCTTTAAATCTTGAGAGAATAGATGATTCTGCTATGGGATCATTGTAAACAAGAGAGGATCTCAGAAGGAGAAAGAGAACTCTTTGTCACCAGTATACTAATCAAAGGAAGAGATAGGTAACTGTTATGACAATCTTTGAACCTTGCACCCAAAAAGGAGCTTGCTCTAATTGGAATTCAAACTCTTCATGAAGCTTGAACAAAAGCCATGTACCTGGAACTTTTGGAAGGATGGAAGCAATGTGGAATCACATCAACCGTTACACCTGTATTATGGAAAGCTCAAATAAATCAGCTAAGTATAATCCACAAAAGAATGTGCTTGGAAAAGAGAAGCATAAACAAAATTTGACCAATATCATCCAGAAACTTGAATCTGTGTATAGGCAATCATCCTCACAGGGCTTGTGAACATTACAAGTATGGCCATACTAAGAATGAATGTTGTCATGTACCCCAATTACTCTAGTATCATTGTTAACAAAATCCTCTTTTGAATAAGGTCTATTTAATGTTTAGGCTGGCTAGAAAAGCATCCCTTTCAACACAAGCCTGACAAATAGCTTTGGTGATTAGAACTTTACTTTTGATGCCAAGGGTAACCCATAGAAAGTCTCATTTACCCAATTAAATATGACAAGCCATGCCCTATTGTGTTGGGAGAGCTTTTTCTAGTAACACAGGCAACGCGAAATATGTCTCATCCTCAACTGAGTAGAGTTTGAGCAAATATTGTAAAAGACAATCTACCGTACAGGGTATGAACATAAGTGGGAATCCAATGGCAATACCTTAGGAAAAGACTATGGCATAAATTTGATGATTATGTCCCTAAACTTCTTAAGTAAAGAGATTTTGTTGCATATTTCTATAGAGGAAAGAGATAGGGATTAATAGTTATATTTCAAAGGAGTTTGCTCTATTTGACATTCAAACTCTTCATGAAACTTGTACAAAATCCATGTTCCTGTAACTTCTGGAAGCTAAGAAGAAGCAAATTAAGACTTACACCTCTATTGCAAAAAGCTCATATGGATCAGCTATATGTGCTCCACAAAAGAAGGTCCTTATCAAAGAGAAGTAGAATCAACCATCCTCATAGGGATTATGAACATTGTGTGAACATTACAAGAAGCATATGCATACTAAGGATGAATGTTGTCATGTACCTAAATACAAATTTATTGTCCAAGTAAACTCCATGTAAATGAGATAATTTGTTTGTAAGCTCATAATTTTCTAAGAATGTTTTACTCATTGGTTTTTATGTATATATTTCAATGATTGAAAATGTCACTTTCATGGAAGAATGGGCTGAGTACTACATAAATGTAACCTGGGATTTAAGTTATGGTTTATCTCTCCTTTTGTGGAACACAGGGTTTCCAACTTTCCACCTTCTCATTTTCAACATTTTATTTTAGATAACTAATCAACAAACCTCTTTATAGATCTAAATCTGGATTTGAACATGCAATCTAATCTCTGTCCTTTTGGCCAATCCAATGGAGTCTTCTATCGAGCCAAATTTTGTAACTATGATCACCACACATCCCAGAGGATATTTAAGCAACTTCATGAATGCAATAACCAAGAGATCCATTTCAATCTATAACAAACCCTACAAGTTCATCTTATGCGCAAGAGAAGGATATGTCCATTAAAGAATCCACTTAAAGGTCAAGACTGCACAGCCACCTACCTTGTGCATAGCATCTACATATCAAACCAAAGTTTAGAAATCAAAATGAAGGTGAGACTATTTGGAACTAATTCTTTACATAAAGCCGTCGCTATAGCTAGGAGAGCATAAAAATATGTTGAATCTTTTAAAAATAATACTTTTTGTTTGAGTAGGAGAGCTTCGATACTTGATAAGAAGGCTAAGGAAGAGGGATTGAAACTTCAAAAATCCTTACTTGTGGCATAGGGATGTTGTCTACATACTGTAAACATAAGCTTCATTATACTGTAAGCATAGACATCATAAGTACAAGCCAATAAAGGATTGAATGCTTTTTAATTCATTCCACTCTTCCATACAAAAGTGGTAATATACAATTTATGTAAACAACTCAAGCTAAGAGGCTTGTAATTGCCTCACAAAAGTTGTGTTAATTATGGTTACACATGGATGGATCAAGTGACAAATCTATATTTGGGTCATGTTATCACCATCCATAGTAGCTAGGCTACCATGATGTTTCAAAGCAGTTTGTCCCAAACATGAGCTAGTCCTTAATTGAGATAAGCGTGAGATGAGCCTACCTTTTTGTCAGTGATGATCAATGGTAGAGCATGTTTCGAGGAAGCCAGAGTTCCAAAGCAGTTTCATTAGCTTTCCCTCTATCACTTTTGAGCCTTCATGACCCTTGAGAGACACTTGTTATACCATGGTTTCACTTTACCAGAGCAACAGAGCAGGTCGTTGATAGATCTTCCTGTGCCCAGAATGAAGGATTGAGGCTGTTGGAGTGCCCAGGTCTACTCTTCGTGTCCATATCCATGCCCATAATTGTTTCTTAATTCCATTTCAACCCAGCATTCCTCCAAACCTGTTGTTGGTGGTTGTTAATCACTTTTCATTGGGTTGTTCATGCTCAGAATTGTCTTTTAACCCTCCAATAGATCAAGATATACTAGTGATATACTATTCCTTCCCATGTGTATGGCACTCCCTTCTGTCTACTAGTTGTGAGTAAGGAAAACATAATAGGACAAAAATCTTCCTCAACCATTTATCTTGGGGATCTTCAAATGTTGTTGCATATGGTATGTCTATTTTGTTTCCTAATTTTTTTTTAAAAAGTACATTGGTCAACGAATCATCTATAAGTAGTGCTTCTAGCTCCTTCCATGACTCTGCAAAGCGCTCTTTATCAGTGACATCTAAAAGGTATACAACATCATCCACCTATATTGATAAGAGAAACTTGTATCAGAAAACCTACTCATGTCACCAAGTAGTCAAAGGAGTACATACTGCACCCAGTGCTTTCTACACAATATTTAGCATATGACCAAGAAAATGAAACGGGTTTGATATAAAATTATAAACTAAACAATCATTGCAGTTTAGCTTTGGTAAAATGCAAATATCTTAGGTACATCATATTCAATTACAATTACACTGATTAAAAACTTAATGAATGGTTTCCATAGTTCAAATTATATTAATGACAGTCCATCATTACAAGAACCATAAACACAAGTAACATATCAAATTAATTTAGCAGGCATTCAATTAATAGGAAAGACAATGATTAAAATATTAGGCAACCCTCTACAGATAGTGCATATTAATTCACTTCTACTGAAAATCAATCATTAACAATACACCATCTCTCTATCATCTCCAGTAATAAGCACATGGATTTCAATGTCCTTAAACCATTGCACAATTGATGAATTTAATAGAAAAATTTTATTTGCATGGAAAGTATTTAAGAATCACTTGGATCTAATGAAAATTGTACTCACTAAAAAGAGGGATGGTTCTGGAGAATGAGCAATAAATAGAAGGGGGCCCTCAAAATGTGGAAAAAATTCTTTCTCACCAATATCCAGCTGCCATATCAAAAGAATGTCTTCCTTTGCACTTAGAAACATGTAAACAACATCACTTAGTTAAACACAAATTAATGAGATCATAACCAAATTGTAATTTGGGTCAGCACAAAAAAGTATAAGAAACCTTTGAATTGAAAGACATTAGTGAACTAGGAAGGCTTCCTTATAATTGGGGTTTGGGAATCCTTTGGATATCAAGGAGTAAAATATTTGAGGCCATTTTCAGGGCATCAACAACATGATGAAGTTATGAGGCAGCTTTTCTATGCACACTTTGAGTTCAAGTACAAAGCAATAGTCTAGGCACTCTGAGCTGATCCAGGACTACCATGGAGATTTCTGAATGGTTTATAGTATATTTCAAACCTGTGCATAACATGGTTGTGTAAGAAAACATTTCTAAATTTTTTCTTGAGGTCTCAGTATGTTGGGTCTTCAAAGAATATTTATGGGCACATACGATATCTACAACATCATGGAATATATTGTTTTCAGGACATCTGTGCAACACGTGGACCATTTTCTAACTTATTGGCAGCTAAAGAGCATATTGTGACAAAAGATCATTTATCGAATTGCCAATTACCAGTCCATTATATACAAAGAAACATGAATATTTTCCCCAAGTAGACAATGTGGTAGGGAAGAGCCAGTTCTCATGCTTTTCATGCAAACCTCTCAAATAATCTAGTGAAACGCTATTTTCTTCTCACTTTCTTCTACTCTTTTACGCAACTGCAAACATCTATGGCATGTATCTGGACTGGCCCTCAAGTAAATAAATCCATTAGGAACAAGCCCAGGTAAAACAGAAACAACTGGATCAAACCATGAATCATATATGCTAAGCTCCATTTCATTCATCCATTTTTCCTCATGTACAGCTCTCACAAACACCTGGTATATTCAAGACCAGTAAATTTATTTCTAATTTCTTTTTTCTAGTGCTAAAATGTTAGCAACTGCACTAAAAGGTGACTAAAAGCAGACACTAGAACACAAAGTAGTGTGCAAAACAAAGAATGCAGTTAAACTGACTCTTAACAGGGCAAATACTACAACATCAATTTGCTTATACATTTCATCGTCTATATTGGACAGTAATAAAAATTAGACCTGAACAAAGTATGCAATGAAAGCAAGGCAGAATTTAAAAGAGTATGGATGGTAGATTTCCAATCCTCCCAGCCCAAACTGTAATAAACAAACATAATTTTCAACTGTTTCAACTTAACGCTCCATTATTCACTGTGTTAAAATTGGTCCTCGAGAATCATCAAATTCCATGTATAGTAACAGCATGATAAAATAATGTACAGTAGATATTAACAATAAATAATCATAACCAATATTTGAATCAACCATATACTCAGATTTTTCAAATTTGATCTTATCACCGAAGGGACAAGTCAATCTAGACAAACAATTTATGTACCTTGAGAGAGATCCAGAGAGGGTTAAAGTAGAAGCATACTAACCACATACTGGCCCGGGCTTCTTAGTCAACAAGCATATTCATACCCAGTACAGTCATGCTGACAAAGGACACATAGTCATGCTGGGTAAGGATGCAGTCACATATTGCAGAGACACATAGGCATACTTTTCACAATCATGCTTGAAAAAACACAGTCTGCCCATAAAGTGAAACTCACTGTCACGCTAGGGAAGACCCCACAATCCACACAAGAAAATAGGCTCATGGTCACCTCATGGTCACGCTAGGGAAGGACCCACAGTCCACCCGAGAAAACAGACAGCCTGGCATTAAAACATTAATAAACATAACCTATGGACCAAGTAAGATACACGTAAGATAAATTATCATGAGTCAACCAAGGGGGGCACAACAAAACAAACCACAAACCCACAAGGTCAAGCTGAAGTATATAAGGTGGAAAAGCAACTCCTTTATAGGACCAACAAGACCAATAATCGTTTCTCTCTCTCAAGGTACATTGTTTTATATATTTTTTCATCACTGTATAAGATTCATTAGTTATAGAAAGTAGAACCCACATAGAACCAAATAAACAACTTATACAAGGAAGAGAAGTGAAATCCATAAAAAGTAGTTAGCTTGGAAACTACAACTGCAACTGAAATACATAAATAGGCATCAAAGCAACTGCAAACTATCTCAAACAGATATAAACCATGACAAATGATGACAAAATAGTACTAGAAACAAAATAGTATCATTTTAACTAGACAAGATAAGTTTAAAGAATAATTTTCATCTCTTTCAACTTTAACACTCCCTAAGGTCCCTGTGTTAAAGTTGAAAATCATAAAAAGACAATAAATAACATCAGTATTAAATCCAAGTAAATCTAACTCAAAGTACAAAGAAAACTAATACGATAACCGACTATGAGAGTTGAAACCTTCCTTATACTCAGCATAGCACACCCAGACAGTGCAGCAAAGATATCAGTCCACACAAGTCCGAACGTATAGTGTTCATCTCTTTCAACTTTAACACTCCCAAATTTCCACATTCGGGATTTTTAAAGTTGAAAAAGATGAAAACTATGCTTTGAACTTATCTTTTCTCACTCTTGTCTAGTTACAGTTGAAAAGCATACAAAGACAATAAATAACATCAATAGTAAATCTAACTCATGTCTAACTCAAAGCACAAAGAAAACAATTAATATAACCCACTAGGAGAGTTGAAACATGGTCGAAACCTTCCTTATACTCAGCAATAGTTTTTTAGATCAGATATTGTCTATTAAGAGACAAGTCACTATAGGAACAAAGGGCATGCCCGAGAGAGAATAAATTCAGTTACCTAGTCGACAAGCAAGGAATCCCTGTGGCTTAAGCAAGTTTAAGTGGACTAAGATCTCTATTGCACTATATGAGTGTTTGGGTCTGCTTAAAGTGAACCGTAAGGAAACCCCAATTACTGGAGCAACAGACCCAAAAACAACAATCCATAAAATATTAGGTAATGATGAAATTTCACACACAAAACGTGCACAAACCAATTCTCTGTTTGTAGCCCATACAAATCCCATGGATTTATTACAACTTAGCACACTCAAACAGTGCAAGAAAGATATTAGACCACTCACGTATGAAATCATGGGGGTGTCGTTGATGGATCAATACCATATCACGTCCGTTCATATTGGGGGATTAATAATTATAAAAAAAACACTATATTGGGAAAGTTATAAATCGTTGTAATATTGTTATATGTTTGACAAATTCATATGATTTGGGGCAAATTCATATGATTTGGGGCAAATTCAAACAGATAACAACATTACATTGATTTATAACTTTCACAAACAATTTGCATTCACATCATTATTTCGTTAAACACATTGGAAACATATGGGGGTATTAAATAAACATGAAAACCCAAAATTATATTGCCTATATATTAAGGAGCTCAGACTGCGTTGTGGGTCAACATAAGATCAAGAGTCAACAAGAGGGGTCAAGAGTGGGTGAAGAAGACGAAGGTGTCAAACTCATGGTCAAACTGTTATATTCTCACTCAAGATATCACCAAGGTATATAGTCCATAACTTATAAGTGTTCTAAACCACATAAGTACATTTTATCATCACTGTATAAGGAAGGTCCATACCACGTCCATACCCACTCCATACCACAATAGGTGCACAACAGTGAGTTTTATAACAAGAGATTTCCACACACTAGCCATCTTTCGAATCAACAACAGTCACAATTTCCTAATGATTTAATATGCACTCCACACAAACATGACTAAATTAAAGAACCCTTCCACTAGAAAATTTTAAGATCTAAAACCATAAACATCGAATGGACTATCAAGATTGAAACTTGAAAATTTCTCTGATTTCTCAACTTTGTTGTCAACTGCTGAACTATTACCATCAGCATTGTTTCCCATAATATATGAAAATACATTTTTTCCAATTCCTGTACAGCATGAGACTGAAAAAGAGAGTGAAAAAAGATACCTTTGCTTTTAGTAACCATACAAAACTTGGACTGTGCTATACAGCTTCCATGAGCTAATAACACATAGTCAGCTAATAATATTTAAAAGCATGAGCAAAAGTGAAGCAAAACTGTAAGGCATGCTAAATAACAAGCACATCAAAATTAAGTGTGAATTAAGTCTGAGTATCCCACTGCTTGTTCTATATTTTGGAAATGCATCTTCATACCTTGAGATTTACATGCATCTTCAACATAGAAACAAAATAGTATCATTTTAACTAGAGAAGATCAGTTTAAAGCATAATTTTCATCTCTTTCAACTTTAACACTCCCTAAGGTCCTTGTGTTAAAGTTGAAAATCATACAAACACAATAAATAACGGTAGTGGTAAAACTAACTCAAAGTAGTAAATCTAGCTTAAAAGCATACAAATATAATAAATAACATCAGTAGTAAATCTAACTCGTGTCTAACTCAAAGTAAAAAGAAAACAAATAATATAACCCACTAGGAGAATTGATACATGGTTGAAACCTTCCTTACTCTCAGCAATATTTGTTTAGATCAGATCTTGTCTATCAAGAGACAAGTCACTACAGGAACAAAGGACATACCTGAGAGAGAATAAATTCAGTTACCTAGTCGACAAGCAAGGAATCCCTAATTACTAGAGCAACAGAGCAAGGAATCCCTGTGGTTTAAGGTGGGTTTAAGTAGGTTTAATTGGACTAAGATCTCTGTTGCACTGTATGAGTGTTCGGGTCTCCTTAAAGTGAACCATAAGGAAACCCCAATTACTAGAGCAATAGACCCAGAAACAACAATCCATAAAATATCAGGTAATGATGAAATTTCACACACAAAATGTGCACAAACCAGATCTTTGTTTGTAGTCCATACAAATCCCATGGCTTTCTTACAACTTAGCACACTCAAATAGTGCAACAGAGATATTAGACCACTCAAGTATGAAACCTCGGGGGTGTTGCTGAAACCTCAGGGGCGTTCTTGAGGCTAGGGTTTTGTGGTGAAGAGGAAAGGGCTGGAAGTGGGTTTGCAAGGGCCCAGTACGCAGATAAATCGCGCATTGGAGGCGTGTTGGAGGAAACAAGAGACTGCGTTGTGGGTCAACATAAGATCAAGAGTCAACAAGAGGGGTCAAGAAGACGAAGGTGTCAAACTCATGGTCAAACTGTTATATTCTCTCTCAAGGTATCACCAAGGTATATAGTCCATAAATTATAAGTGTTCCAAACCACAACAGTACGTTTTATCATCATCGTATAAGGAAGGTCCATACCACGTCCATACCCACTCCATACCACAACAGGTGCACAACAGTGAGTTTTATAACAAGAGATTTCCACACCCTAGCCATCTTTCGAATCAACAATAGTCAAAATTTCCTAATGAGTTAATATGCACTCCACACAAACATGACAAAATTAAAGAACACTTCCACTGGAAAATTTTAAGATCTGAAACCATAAACATCGAATGGACTATCTAGATTTAAACTTGAAAAATTCTCTGATTTCTCAACTTTGTTGTCAACTGCTGAAAGGCATGCTAAATAACGTGTAAATAATGAGTACGTCAAAATTAAGTGTGAATTAAGTCTGAGTATCCCACTACTTGTTCAATATTTTGGAAATGCATCTTCATACCTCAGGATTTACATGCATCTTCATACCTTGGGATTTACATGCATCTTCAACATAGAATTGATTGGTAGGTCCAAAGATTTATAGTTAGGGATGCCATCTTTTCCAATAAATATGCATAAAGCTTGAGCAAGTCCTTCGAGACCTAGTAGATTATAGCTGCAAAAACAGAAACAAGTATTCTTAGTTCAAACATTCTTTGGATTTGTGCTGAATAATAAAGTCCAGATAAATATTTATAAACCTTAGGGAAAATCTCTGAAATATTCAAGATAATTAGATAACTGAATAAAAGGACTAGTATTGGCAGAGCATTCCCTCTCACTCTGAAGTTAATTCATGACTTGAAATCTTGTGGGTTGCAGTGTAGTGAACTAAAGTAGAGCACAATGCTAAGCTAAATATTAAGTTTTTCTGGAAAATGCCATAGAACTACTTATAGTAAAAACATAGACAACATGCACTTCTAGGAAAAGACTTGCAGAAAGAAGAACAATTTAGAAAAGAATAACTTTGAAATAGAAGTAACATCCACACAGATAGAAACCACAATTTTTCCTGGACAAAGACGATAATTTCCACTTTCAGAATAGTATACTAAATATATTGAAGTTTCACAAAGAGGTGCACATTTGGGCATGTGTCAGTTAAAAAATGTACATAGAAATGAACAAAAATAAACCCTGACTATCACAAAATGACCCAGTAGTATCTCTGAAATCTCTAAAAATCTCTAAAATTTACTTTGCATATGTTAGAACGAGTATTGGCATTAAAAAGCTCAATATATCTAATAATTATAACAATAATGAAATTTTATATGGAAAACAAGAATTGATCATTGCTGGAATAGGTTCCAACAGAAACCTCCAAGCAATCCTTCTACAAATTTGAGAATGTTGAGTAGCTGATAATCCAGAATGTTGAGTAGCTGATAATCTGAGAATGCTGAGTAGTTGATAATCCACTAAGCCTAAGCTGTGTGGGCCCACATGGAACAAATTCTTTGTGTAGTATGACCTCAACAAGTCACCTTCAACCCAAAGATACACAGAGAACCTTATATATAGAGTGACTTGTATTATAGATCAAATATTTGACATAAATCCATATTTTGTATTAAGTTGACAAAAAATACTTTTGGGAAAAAAAATCAAAATACAATATCAAATATCGATCTTTTTGGAGCCAAATATTTAGAATTAAGAGTTTGTTTATCTCCACCATGTGGGCCTTGTCGAGCTAATCTTTTCCATAGGTGAGAAAATTTCTAAAATCAACTCCTAGCAACTACATGAATACAAGGTTCAACATGAGTGAACCATATGTAAGCTAGCAACCACATGAATGCAGCACATGATGGATGGATGGAAAGATTGTGCCACATTTTATAGTATATAAAATAGATACCATAAATTAGAAAGCACACCTTTCTTGATTTCAAAAAATAACTCATTTAGAAAACATGGAGTAAGTACCAATATCTTGTTTTCAGATTGAAAGCTATCTTTTGGTGTCTTGCAAATGAAGCACAAGGAAAAATCTCAATATAACAAGAAGCAATGGATAAGAACTACATTGTGTGGGACCCAATTCAAGCCAAATCCACACAAACCCATTTAATACCAATGCAAGCACACAACCCTAACCAATTTTAATACAAATGCAAATCTACCACATATACCCATAGACAGTTCATATAATTATGGAAGTATTGCAACATGCTTTATAACACTTTGACTGCCAAGCATCCAACACTTATTAAGAGGTGGAAAACCATGTCACAGTTATGGCATGTGACCTTCCGTGTGAACAATAAGATGTAACAGATATAATATGTAACTTGCAAAACAATAACAAACACTTTCATTGAGAGGCCTACAAAAGTTTTGAAACTACCTTTTCTATAACTCTTGATAGAATGAGATCATGTATGCTTTAATTCTCTTGCAAGGAAAGTGCAGCATGGACATCCTGCAAAAACATGAGAAAGGGAGAATTAATGACCTTGCTTGTCGAATTTTTTGCAAAACAAAACATGCCATCAAGTGAATACTTGTTAAAACAGACCTGAGTAGTTGTTGGCAGTTGAGGCAAAGTAAAGTGGCCTTGAGGACAATCCATTTTGAAGGCCTAATGATCATCAATCCTGGCTGATATTTACTACTTCTCTTACTACTGTTGTTATTTATATGTACATATGTTATTTACTATTGTTGATATTCCATTTAAGAATACATTTAGAAAACACATTTCAAGAAACACACATTAAGTAATATTCCATTTAATTATTGAAGTAGCAAAAGAAATTATATGAAAACTCTAACATCGGCATGGGCACCAAAATTTGACAAACAAAAACTTATTTCATCCTTTTAAAAGTAATATTATACATAGTTGTTGAACTAGCCAATAGTTCAACAACCCTCAAGAACCATGCAACAAGAATGCATAAAGAAATATTTGATGATGGATAACTTCACATTGAGTTATCGCAACCGTTCGGCATCCGAACCATTCACTGCACCTGAAGATAAGAGAAATTAAATGAGTATAAAATGAGTATGAAATTGATACAAACAAATCAACGATAATACAAAAAATAATACTTTATAAATAAGTTATAAGATAGTAGTAGAAAAGATAAGAGAAATTAGAATGTTTTGAAAAAATCACCGTATTTAAATTTTTGATGAAATCCACAAAAATTCTGTGGTTGCTTTCTTCTAACTTGTATGTGTCATTCTTGATATTGTATGATAGGTTTTCCGTTGCTATAATAGATTCAAGTTGTATGAATAGATGATCTATCGAATCTTAGTTGTGTTAAATTTTCAGAATTTACTTCAATCTGATCTAGGATCTTAACTGAGAGAACAACATGTACAACAAATCTACAGCATATCATCCATGGAGACAATAATGCAAGCACACAAGAGACACAAAGATTTACTTGGGGAAAACCATAAAGGTGAAAAACCCCAATAACTTCCTCAGATATAGATAGAGCAATGATACCACCCAAACATAAGAGATAGACATATCCTAGCAGCAAATCCTCCTCCTCCATAAGTGCGCCACTCCTCCTTTAGTGCATGAGTGAGAAGTGAGTGATCAAATAGAGTGCCTCCTGCACTCTATTTATACTTGAATTGACTTGCCTTTTACATAAATCATGTAGGCTCGAACTTAACCACATAACATAATGCTGACTGGGCCGACCCCCAATAGGGTGGTCTAATAACCCTTTGACCCACATGACTTATGCAGGGCCGACCCCAACAAGGTGGTCTAATAACCCATCAAGTATAAGTTACGACATTTACAATATAAATGACGACACTTCCGTATAGAGGAATAATACCATCTCTATAGGAATACAATATACATATATGTGAAATACATTCCGAAGTTACATATACATCAACACTCCCTCTTAACTAGGAAGGTATTTCTCGACACAGGTTTTATAGCACAAGTCATCTTCTCTGGATCATCGTCACTGGATAATCATCATCGAGTCATCATCATCATCACTGCTACTTCTATCTCAATCAATCTATGAATCTTCTCGTCATAGGAAGTTCTACAGAGCCAATCCTTTTTCATACTGGATGTAGGCCCACCACCTGCAGGTCTTCGTCATCACTGGCCATACTGTGGAAATCTTAGGACTTATTACGTGCGTCACAAAACCTGGCTGCAGCATCCCAGGCTATTACGAGCACACAACTCTACCTGTAGGATCTCCCAGGAGCACATTACATGTGACCCATCACAAAACCTGGCTGAAGCATCCCAGGATGTTACGACCACACAACTCTACCTGTCGGATCTCCCAGGAGCACATTACATGTGATCTGACCACAAAACCTGGCTGAAGCATCCCAAGCTGTTACGAGCACACAGCTCTACCTGTCAGATTTCCCAGGAGCACATTACATGTGGTCCACCACAAGACTTGGCTAAAGCATCTGAGGCCTTTTTCATCATGTCCAGATCTCCTAGGAGCAAATTACATGTGGTCATGGCAAAACCTGGCTGAAGCATCTGAGGCCTTTTTCATCCTGTCCAGATCTCCCAGGAGCAAATTACATGCCATAGGACAAAACCTCGAAAGAGCATCTGCCAGATATCCCAGGGCAACGAATTACATGCCATAGGAAAAACCTCGAAAGACTATCTGCATATCTCCCAGGGCCAAATTATATGTCCTCCCAGAGAAAAACCTCGAAAGAGCATTTGCCAAATATCCCAGGGCACCGAATTACATGCCATAGGAAAAACCTCGAAAGACTATCTACAAATCTCCCAGGGCAACGAATTATATGCTCATCTGCACAACCTGATCCACGGCCACAAAGTATCATCTGATACTCACCATACATCATCCTAATGTACACATGATCATCTTGATCATCATCACTGCAACATCCTGCTGCATGTCATCTAGAGAAGCTCGTCATCCACGATCACCCTGATCATACAATGCATCCATCTGATGCACACCAAGTATATGCCTAATACATATCATCATACATAGTGTATCCACCTGATACATAGATACATGATCCACACAATGTATCCATCAACATACATGATCTACCTGATCATACCTGATACATATCAATATACATAGTGTATCCACCTGATCCATAGATACATGATCCACACAATGTATCCATCAACATACATGATCTACCTGATACATATCAATATACATAGTGTATCCACATGATACATAGATACATGATCCACACAATGTATCCATCAACATACATGATCTACCTGATCATACCTGATACATATCAATATACATGATCTAACCGATCATATCCAACATCCAACATGATGCATACATACATACATAAAAATGATCCAACTGATCATATCCAAGCAGAAACCAGGACATCATCCTGATGCTCGTCATCCAGCGCTTACATCCACAGCCATGTTAAGGATCCTCCTTCCAACATGCTTGGAATGGCTTCAGCAAATGTGTCCATCACTTCTTCCTCAAAGTGTCCTCGATCTGAAGAACGCCAAACCTCTCTCTGAAGTACTCGAACTTCACCCTGGCTAGTGGCTTCATCAGCACATCTTCAATCTGCTCGTCTGTCGCAACATACAGGAGCTTCATAGCTCCTCTTTGCACCATATCCATGATATAGTGATATTTGATCTCTATGTGTTTCAACCTATCATGAAACACTGAGTTCTCGGACAGCTTCACACAACTCTGGTTATCACAGAAGATACCAGTAGCATCCAACGGGAGATCAAATAACTCAGACAGTAGCTTCCGTAGCCATACTGCCTCACAACTAGCTGAACAGGCTGCAACATACTCTGCCTCAGCTGTACTCAGTGCTACGTAGGACTACTTCCTGCTAAACCAAGAGATCACACCTGATCCCATACTGAAGCAGCACCCAGATGTGCTCTTCCTATCTGCAGCACTGCCTACCCAATCTGAATCAACATAACCCTACAGGTTAAACTTTTGATTCACTTCATACTTGAGCCCATAATCCACTATACCTTTCAGGTACCTCAGAACATGCTTTATAGCAATCAGGTGAACACTCCTCGGATCTGTCAGGAACTGGCGCAATGTGTTCACCGCAAGGCAAATGTCTGGTCTTATGTTCGTCAGGTACACCAAGGAGCCAATCATCTGACGATACATAGTGACATCAACTAGTTCAAATGAAGCATCACACGGAAGCTTCAGGTTCGATGCCATAGCCATGCAGTCCATCATCCCGAACCTCTTCAGGATCTCTACTGCATACTTCCCTTGTCCAAGGAAGATTCCATCTGCACTCTGCCACACCTCCATACCTAGAAAGTGGTGCATCATACCCAAGTTTTGCACATATATGACTCCCTGTCATGTGTCTCAAAATCAAGTGGCTGCTCCACATACACTTCTTCTTCAACTACACCATTCAAGAAAGTTGTCTTGAATCCATCTGGTGTATCTTCTATTTCATCACTTTTATATTTCTCTATGCGGCCATCTGCAGCATGCTTGATCTTGATAGATCCATATGGAAGTTCAGGTCTTGGGACTACATCCCAAACATCATTCTTCATCATCGACAGATCATGGCATTCCATTTCTTCATCCCAGATCCTGGGAACTTCAATATCTTCAATAGATATCTTTGTTGCTGGAACAAATGTTGTAGTCCTTTTGTAGGTGAAGATATATGGTCTTTCCTACAAAACAGGTTAAATTGCATGATTAGAAACATCTCATAATTTTCAGAACAAATTCTTACACATAAAGAAATATGTCATACAGTCATGCAATTATCTTAGCCAATGCTTCAATACAACATTTATCCATATCCCGTAACTTTCTAGATGCCTTCCAATCTCTACCAGAACATTGTTAAGAGTGTGCACAACTCCCAACATGTCAGCAAAGAGGTTTCATTCTAGATAAGTGTCAATGGAATGTTGTATAGTGCCATAGGCCACTTACCCATGCATATTAGTAGTATATTGTTCATCAATGCAATTATTCTAATATGCATAATACACAACCTAATTCTAGGAACATCAGTATATACATTATTGAATAGTATTATTTAAGAAATGACAATTCAAATACTTATCTTTGTTTGTTCATTGGGTGGACTCCCTCTGAGTCTTCGCTTCCTTGTAGGAGCTACTGGAGTCCTAATCTGAAGTAGCTTCTTCTACACCTTTCTGTTGTGGAATGTAGAGAGATGGTCAACTCCCTCTGAATATCTACATCTTTGCAGAAACCACTGGAGTGTACTCCCTCTTGATCTTTGCTTCCTGGATTACTTGTCCTTGAACTTATATTCATTCTCGATCCCTATGCATGCTTGTTAGTATCATCATTGTGTTATCCTCTAGGTCTCATACGTAATCAAACATTCATTGGTATAATCTTAATATTATCAAAACACAATAATCTCAAGCATGTATAGTCAGGATCATTTCAATCACAGATAATAAACATTAGTATTCAAGGTTTCAGGGAAGTCTTCTTTTACTCATGCATATTCTTATTTGATCATAGGACTCTTTTGGTTAGTTAAATCATCAATCAAGATAAGAGATATAATATGCATAAAACCCGTGATTACTCAAACCTATACCTTCATGATTCTTCTAGTTAGTCATATCATCAATTATGGTAAGAAACACAATATGCATACAACCATGACTATTCAAACCTATGACTTCATGAATAATCATTATCAACAACACAACAGTATAAGATCCTAACACAAGGTAGGATTCTATCTTGATATAAGAAAAACATACCTGGATTAGCATGCTAGCTAGTTATGTCTAACATACTCACATGATGTCTTCTTGTTCTTCTTCAATGACTTGTGCTAGTAACCTGTATATCTCATAGGTTAACCATTATAAAACCAAGTTATACATACCTCGTAAATGAATCTTCTATGAGATCCATGACAATGGATGAATCTTTGTCCTCATGTCCTCATGATCATATGTTCTTGAACCAGAACATGATTTGTCTTTCTTGGTGTACCTTTCATGTTAGTAGACAACATAAACCTCATACAACACCATAATGCATTAGTACAATCATAAGTGTCAACACCCTAATCAATGAATATTTTCTATCGTGCATTCATAATTTTATTAAGGTGATATGACAAGTCTAAAATCAAGATTGTACTAACCGTAATAACATGACGACAAACATACCATAAACTTAATCATGAACAAATCTCAAAACATACCTTGATGAGTCATACCTGTCGAGATCGCTTGTAATCTTCTTATGTAAGGCCTTAGCCTCATCTCCCTCTAAAACAGGAACTTCTTCACTTATGCAAGTGACCAATCCATCTTCTTCTAGGATTAACACAATCTACTTGATTTGCAAGAACTGGAGCTGGAGCTAGATTAGGATTTGTCAGAGAAACCCCAAAAATTCAAACTTTGAATTTCAAACTTCCGAAAGGATAGAAATATGTGCCTTGATGAGCTGATCACGCTGGTATGTTCAGAATTTGAAAACTGCAAAGTTTCACTCCTCAATTTTTCCTTTGAAACTTCCGGATTCACTGGACGTGACCCCGAACTGGGATTTGATGAATCCCACTCTTCTGCCCCATCAAAAGGTTTGATCCAAAGCTCTAAGCTTCTATATTTATGAGGAGCTTCCAGCCGTGGTCACAGATTTAAAAAATTCCCATTTTTGCAGAAGCCCTAATTTTCCACTTTTCTGATCAAAGTCCTGAACTAGGGTCTGATCAAGCCCAGCCTTCTGCCCAACCAAAAATTCTGATCTTGGTCTCTAAATTTCGATTTTGATGAGTAGCATCTAGCCTTGGTCTCTGATTACAAAAATTCCAACTTTCTCCGAAGCCCTAAATTCCGGAAGCCATGAATGAAGGTACTCAAAAATAATTCTGTTTTGACAGAAATATGTACCTAATTGTTTCTAGTGTAACTCTGAACTTTTCGATCCACAGGGTCTGAAAAAGTTTCCTCCGATATCCCGACCTGTTATCTTTCCATCCTGACAGGTCTGACCTCAATTGGATTCTCTGAGAGAGAGTTATGCCAAGTGTCGCAACGTGACCTGTTTATGGGATAATACAGGAGAGCGAACTTGTACGGTGTGCCACGTGTCACTGTTTCAACTTCGGCCTCTGAAAATTTTTCTTGAGATAGCTTGCCCTGTTATCTTTCCATCCTGATAGGTATGACCTCAATTGGACTCTCTGAGCGAGAGTTAGGCCAAGTGTCGCAACGTGACCTGTTTATGGGATAATACAGGAGAGCGAACTTGTACGGTGTGCCACGTGTCACTGGTTCAACTTCGGCCTCTAAAAAATTTTCCTAATATAGTACAGTCTGTTTAATACCTGTCACTTTTTATTAAATTTCATTTGGAGCTTCCTAGCCCAAGTTATGACCTTTTTCCCGAGGTCACCTGATTTTGACTCAGATCTAGAAGAGGCAGAAACCCGATATTGTACAGATCATAAATCACAAAGTACAATGAATTAGAGGTTGTCCTTTGGACATAAGGTACATGGGGATTTAATCTTCGACCTGTAAAGATTTTAGATCTGATCACTTCGCCAAAACGGATTTATAGTGCTACGATGACTGGTTTTTTGCTATATCAAGCCCTAGCATCGTAAGTGCAACAAGTGTCATACATGCCATATCATGCCTTCTTTCAGGCTAGCTCTGATACCATGTTAAATTTTCAGAATTTACTTCAATCTGATCTAGGATCTTAACTGAGAGAACAACATGAACAGCAAATCTACAGCATATCATCCATGGAGACAATAATGCAAGCACACAAGAGACACAAAGATTTACTTGGGGAAAACCATAAAGGTGAAAAACCCCAATAACTTCCTCAGAGATAGATAGAGCAATGATACAACCCAAACATAAGATATAGACATATCCTAGCAGCAGATCCTCCTCCTCCATAAGTGCGCCACTCCTCCTTGAGTGCATGAGTGAGAAGTGAGTGATCAAATAGAGTGCCTCCCGCACTCTATTTATACTTGACTTGACTTGCCTTTTACATAAATCATGTAGGCTCGAACTTAACCACATAACATAATGCTGACTAGGCCGACCCACAATAGGGTGGTCTAATAACCCTTTGACCCACATGACTTATACAGGTCCGACCCCAACAAGGTGGTCTAATAACCCATCAAGTATAAGTTACGACATTTACAATATAAATGACGACACTTCCGTATAGAGGAATAATACCATCTCTATAGGAATACAATATACATATATGTGAAATACATTCCGAAGTTACATATACATCAACAAGTTGTACATGCATTGCCCCTTTATTTTATTGTACCAACAACATTGAAGCTCAACACCTTCAGGCCTATCCAAAAGATCAATGTCATTATGGTAATCAAACACCCTATTACCATCCTTCTTTCTTATTCTTTGCACTCTTCCAATGTACCAAGTCCCACAAGAAATGTCGTGCTTTGTACTTTGAGATGCACCTTTTCTTGTAGTACATTTAGCTATGGCTATAGACTCGCTCTCAAACAACACTGCGCAATCTGATCCAATTACAAAACCAATTGAAACACCCTTTTGGGGGGCCCTCTCATCTCTCTTGAAGTATACTCCATTCCTCACTTTAGTCAATCTATCTTTCAATAATGTCGGATTTCCATTCAATTGACTAACCAAACAAGATTTGTACATGTCCTTTCCATCGAGCTCCAGCACTGGTTTGGTAGTTATGTTTACATTCTCATCAACGGAATCTAAAATTCCATCCAACTCGTGCCTCCACTCACTTTCCATCGTTTTCAATTCACTATCATTGAGTACCATAAAAGACAAAGATTGGAATATGGATGTGGAATGACCCAATGGAGAATTATCAACTACTTCATCCATAGCTTCGAATGTTTAATAATTGTGATCCTCTATCCATGGTTTAAACCACCAAGAATCTTTCGTGTGTCTTTTTGGTTGCATGCGAAGACCTAGTAAAATTTCCTGTGCATCCTCCAATCCTATCTTGAGAGCTTCTATAATTTTTTCATATGTGGATATTGAATCATATTGTGACAAGACGTCACCTTCCTCTATTGTTTGTTGATGCAATTTATTCTAGATACTCATTTGTTTCTTATGAGATTTATTGAAATAAAGCCCCTAGGGATTCGATTCTTCTTCAACAACTCTATTAATGGTTCCAATAGCATGAAGTAAGTCAGTGAAATCATTCCCTCTCTACTCCGACCATGCCACCTACTTTGCTAAAGAATTTCTCACATACATCTAACCCAGTCAGGTGCAATGCACATGGCAAGTTAGGGTATTGATCACGAAATAATCTCATCAACAAAACCGCAAAGTGGCAAGAAATTTTCACATCTTGATATGCCTCTCTGCTAATGAAATTAATGTTGACATTAGTATTTGCTTTCTATTTGACCCAGCATAGCCATAACGTGAAGAGTCAAACTAGGAGACAAAAAAATATCAATATAGTCAGCAACGATTGCTAGATAGGTCTCTGTACCCGATGTCCTCTCTATCCTGCCACCTGTACTTCTCATTTCCTTCAAGCACCTCTGGACATGCCTTGAAGCAGTGCGTTGTGTTGAACCCCGGTTTTGGCGATCAATCCTCTCTATATCCTCAATTTTAAGCCTGTGGTCATCCACTTTAAAATTGTTATAAACCATTCTCACATGGTTAAAACTAATCAACTCTTCTCCAACAATAAAATCTTGTCGACCACTAAACAAAGGATTCACTCGCTTTTTGCCATTGTGGATGTAATCCTGGTCATGAAGTCCTGTTACTTTAAAGCCATCATACAACCTAGTTAGCCCCCACCCTTCCCAGGGAATTTGATATCTCATGCTTGTCGTTGAGTAATAATCCTTCAACATAAGCATTCTTCTCCTACTATCCCCATCTGAGGAATGACCAATAATAGGTCCTAAAAAATGTTCCACGTGTTTCTTCCATAGGTCTTCTACTTTTTCCCATTTTCGATGGACAAAATTTACATCAAACCTGTTGCATGTTGGA
This sequence comes from Larix kaempferi, assembly GCA_027924585.1. Classification (NCBI taxonomy): domain Eukaryota; kingdom Viridiplantae; phylum Streptophyta; class Pinopsida; order Pinales; family Pinaceae; genus Larix; species Larix kaempferi. The sequence goes on from BSBM01000008.1 coordinate 11,358,548, forward strand.
TGAACAACCACAACCAAATGAGGAAGCTTCTCATGTAAAGGGTTTGCAATAATAACATGTGCATAATGGCCAATCACACAATTTTTTAAGGCATCTGTAATAATCTCATAGCCTATAGCACCCTCACCAATTGTGACTAAGAAATGTGATTGACACTTATGTTCTTCTTTCTTACCACAAAACCCACAAATGTATTGCTTTTGGCTACCCATCTGACATATGTTTTCACAATAGTTTCATCTTCAGCAAGGCATACTGGAATTGGGACCTCTATACCATGTTTGGCTTTATAAGAAGCATACACTTTTCTGATTGCCTCAAAAATGTACTCATGCTCCCTTGGGGTATATGTCAATGTTTTTCTAACTTGGCTTAAATTCGTAGATATCGAAGGGCCATCTAGATTCAAGCTAATCAGGCTATGTAATCTAGGACCTCCCCATAACTTAATCATCTCATAAATGGATTTAGTGGATGCACTGTATCTTCTCCTTGACTTTGAACGAACTAGGTTGTGAAATATATCTTGAAAAAATCCCCAAACTGCATCTTTACCTTATAATTTTCCTTGCTTATGAGCCTCACACATATCCTTGCAAAACCTGAACACATCGTTCCTTCTAGCAGATTCGAACAACTTTTCCCTTAGAGACCTCATTCTAATAGACAGTATAGCAACCTTTGTCCTCTCCCACCAAAGAGATCGCATTGTTAATCTATGCGTTATCACTCCAGGAGTCTTTCTAGGTTGCAGTCAAAAGAGCCTGGTAACTTAACCAAAATCTCAATAATATAAAAAGGGTGGATCAAGTTGGATGAATCAATCACTCTGTTTTCACTCAAAAAATATCTAAATGTGCTCAGATGGACAAGGCTCTCAACCACTAATGCTCAGGGGGTTTGTAAATAAGTGAATGTGTGGAGAAGTAACTATCATACCAGCAGAATCATACATAAAGCATATATATGAATGGCAGATTATAATAATCACATAATACTTGCAGAATTAAGCTTATGAACACAATGATAAGATGAAATTCATCAAGCATAAATAAACATAACAGCATGAATATAGCATTCAAATGCAAGTACAGAATAGACAGAAGATGTAAATCTGAACAACTAATGGCGAAAGAAGCTTGTTTCATTGATATAACATAAGAAGTCTAAGCTTACAACATGTGAAAAAGTCTACAAAATCCAACCTTTCTCTTCTATCAGTTATGGGATTTATATCCATTACAAATCTCTTCCCCCCAAATCCCCAGAAGCTAGGTCGAAATCCTCAGGTAGAAGATCCAACCGTTTTTTTTTTTTTAAACCGGGAAAATCATTTTTTTAACTGGCGAAACTGCTGAAAAACGGGGTTCAGAGATGGGTTCGATTCTCCCGATCTGTGCCACCTGTAGGAATCTTGAGAGAGGTTTTTGTTCTCTAACATGTCAGGAAGAAAAAACTCTGAGTGTTTTTCAGAATGACTCTCGAGTCGCTCAGAATCATCATTTGAAAATGATGACTCTGCACAGTAAAAATGTCATTTCTGCTGAAACTACTGAAAAAGAGGCTCAGAGATGGGTTCAGTTCTCTATCTATGTGATGCCTGTGTATAAACTGAAAGAGGTTAATGTGCATTGACCTGTTGTGAGAAAAAACCTCTCTCAGATCTTCGAAACTTGTTTTGGTTTTCTCGAGGTATGTATTTCAAAAACGTGTGTCAAACAAGCAGGTTCTGGAATCCGACAATTTGTGCTCAGTGACGAATTTGATTCTCTCAACCTGCAATACCTGTGGGAAAATGGGGAGAGGTTATTGTTCTTTGACATGTTAGGAACAAAAACCTCTGAGCATTTTGCAAAAATATTCTCTAGACGCTCATAATTGTTAGTTGAAAATGATGACTCGGGACAGTAAAAGAACGCTACATTTCTTCATTATTTCCATCTTGCTAGCACCTTCAGAACTAGAACAGCACATTGAAACAAATCCTATCAATTAAAACCTTCACTTAGAAACCATCCTCATGCCCTTTAGGATGATAAAACTTGGATCTGTGCAAAAATGGAAATTTCCTGTGATTTTTAGGCTTTCGGTAGCTAGTAGGTCTGAGCTTGATTTTTGTTAGCTACCGAAAGCTCTGTCTCGGTGGCTAATGAATCAATCTGACATGTTTGCCTAAGCCACTAAAACTGCAAAAATTGACCTTCCCTTAGCTTGAAGGATTTTCCTTTGACCACATAAGCTGCCGGAAAGTGTTGAGAATGCCTATGCTTTTGGTAGCTTTGGACAATTTGCTTTTGACTTGTAAGCTGCCAACAACTTACCTTTCGGTGGCTAATGAACACCGTCGTATTCTCCCAAGCCACCGAAAACTTCCCTTGAATCATGCTGCATGTCTTTTGACTTTTGGTAGCTAGGAGAGCCTTTAAAATTTCGTTTAAGCTACCGAAAGCAGGGCTTTCGGTAGCTTAGGGACCGTTTTGAATAAGCTCTTAGCTACCGAAACCTATTTTTGAAATTTTTTGAAATGAAAACCCAATCAAATGTTTTTCAAACTTTATTACATGCATAAAGATATAAAAAATGAGCCTTAAAAAATTTAGAAATGAATTTTCAAATGACCTCCCATCATCTAAAATTGATCAACTTGACAAAATTATTTGGGGAGATAACATCTGGCTCCTACTCGGGGATGGAAACCTCCCTGTGAGGTTCCAAGAACCACAGATACAATGCCTTTCCTGTAAAACAAAAATTCAAACCTGTCCTCTAGTGTTCCATTGGGCTATGGAGTCATTTATACCGCCACCAAATCTCTGCAATTTGTCCACAAATGTTCAACTATAAACCTGCCAACAACACCTTACATCCATTGGGCTATGGAGTGTAAAATGATGCTTTCAAAACCTGATCAAATCCTGCACCCCTACTCATCATTTGAAGCCGAACTAACCCTGCCAATAGTTCCTTATATCCATTGGGCATGGAGTCTTTATTTCAAAACTAAAACCACAATACTAAATGCAAGCCTCACGCATTATGCAAACTTGAAATGCTCAGCTATGAGCTTATTCATCTATGCTACCCTACTCTAACCATTATACTGATGCTTAATCAAGTAAACTCATGTTTCCAATGAAGCCACGTCAGAAATTGATTTACTGAAATTGTTTTTGATCTTAACCCCAAAAATAAACAAAACTGTAGCATGCAAATATGTAGTTGATAACAGAAACAATCTTCATCTGACAAAAATGTTTTGACATCCATGCTACTCATATATTCCAAATAATCAGCGACACGGTCATAAATGTCATAAATGCATACCTCTTCATACGAGTATTTCAACTGAAAATTGAAGTGATGTTGGCTGCCTTCACTAATACTGATGTTGAATGTAAATTGTTCTTCCTCTGTCAGAGGAAAAAGCAAGCTCAACTATTGATTTGAACCTTTCTGCTCCCCTTCACCATATCTCTGTAATCTGAATTCATCATGATGATGTGTTGGCTTATTACAACTGACAATTTTTAAGAGAGAAGAAAAGATATGTTCTTTATCTTCTATATGATTTTATTGATAATGATCCAGTGAAAAATGAGCCTTAAAAGATGTATCATGAAGGAAATGCTGACTACTCTCTCCAATAATGACCTCTTTGGTAGATACATCAAAACTAGAAAGCTCTTCATTAGCATTTTGAAAAGCAGCCCAACAACTGTCATCAGTCACAACATACATACATTTTTTATGAACTCTTTGATGAAGAGTAGAACTAGATGAGATTTCATTAGTCAACAAACCCTCATAAACTTTAAAATCTTCGTCCTCATCACTATGTTTGTCAAATATGGGGATATTTGGATCAAATTCTAAAAACAGAGATGCAGATTCTTGCATAGAATTATCAGCAATATGATCTTGAAACAGAGTTGGAAAAATATCACCTTCTTCCTCATCATTATCGACATTTCCATCAAAATTTGAAATAAAAGATACATAAGGAGAAAAAGAGTCCTCTTGATGTTCTAGCTGGAGATTAGATGGTTCCCGAAAATCCGGTTTCTCATGGTAACTGCAACTTCCCTTGGTCTGCAAATCTGGAAACTGAGAGCTACCCTTACTGATTTCAATGAACTTTTGATCAACAGAAAGCTGATCCCCATGATTCATAACTAACGAAACCAACTCCTCATCTTGATGTAAATCAGAAAAACTATTAATGGGAGAACCTTCAGCTCCTTTATTATCTATTTCTAATTCATGTTTATGGGAAAGAGTATAATTTCAAAGATCATTGAAGGGCTGCTACATATTGTGAGGGAGAGATCTATCTTTATTTACATCTTCAACCTTATGATGTAATTCATTTTCATCACAGCAATTACCAAATGCAAACTCATCTGAAAAATACTTTTTGCAATGCTAGGTGAATGCTTTGTGAAAATCCTTTAATGATGAAATGCTAGAAGGAGGTAAAGAACCATACCACTGACGTGCATCACCATACAATGAATATACGAACATCTTCATGCTGTAGATCTAATAGATTCATGCATTCATGAAACTTGAGGAGGTGTTCTGCAGGATTGTCTTCTTTGCTCTCTTTGAAGATAGGTAGAAAATCTCCCCATTCTGATATATCAGGTACCGGATGTGGGAAACCAGGAACTGAAGAGAATTTGAGAGGTTGAAACCTCTGAGCCAAAAGAGCAGCGAATGCTTTTGACATCTGAATATTGTGGAGTCGCCACTGAATCTATCCTTCATGGAGTCGCCAGATAGATTATTACAACCAAATGAGCGTCCAGGCTTTGTCTATCATCAAAGCTAGATCTTATGTCATTCTCCTAGGGAAACTAGCTTCAACTTCCTCTCCCCGGCAGCGGCGCCAAAATGTTATCACTCCATGAGTCTTTCTAGGTTGCAGTCGAAAGAGCCTGGTAACTTAACCAAAATCTCAATAATATAAAAAGGGTGGATCAAGTTGTATGACTCAATCACTCCGTTTTCACTCAAAAAATATCTAAATGTGCTCATATGGACAAGGCTCTCAACCACTAATGCTCAGGGGGTTTGTAAATAAGTGAATGTGTGGAGAAGTAACTATCATACCAGCAGAATCATACACAAAGCATATATATGAATGGCAGATTATAATAATCACATAAGACTTGCAGAATTAATCTTATGAACACAATGATAAGATGACAGTCATCAAGCGTAAATAAACATAACAGCATGAATATAGCATTCAAATGCAAGTACAGAATAGACAGAAGATGGAAATCTGAACAACTAATGGCGAAAGAAGCTTGTTTTACTGATATAACATAAGAAGTCTGAGCTTACAACATGTGAAAAAGTCTACAAAATCCAACCTTTCTCTTCTATCATTTCCGGAATTTATAGCCATTACAAAGCTCTTCTTCCTAGATTCCCAGAAGCTACGTTGAAATCCTCAGGTAGAAGATCCAACCGTTTTTTTTTTAAAACAGGGAAAATCATTTTTTAACTAGCGAAACTACTAAAAAATGGGGCTCAGAGATGGGTTTGATTATCCTGATATGTGACACCTGTAGGAAAACTGAGAGAGGTTTTTGTTCTCTGACGTGTTATTAATAAAAACCTCCGAGCGTTTTTCAGAATGAATCTTGAGTCGCTCAGAATCATCATTTGAAAATGATGACTCTGCACAGTAAAAACGTCATTTCTGCTGAAACTGCTGAAAAAGAGGCTCAGAGATGGGTTCATTTCTCCAGATATGTGACACCTGTGTATAAACTGAAAGAGGTTATTGTGCATTGACCTATTTTGAGAAAAAAACCTCTCTCAGATATTTGAAACTTGTTTTGGTTTGCCCGAGGTCTGTATTTCAAAAACGTGTCAAACAGGAAGGTTCTGGAATCCAAAAATTTATGCTCAGTGACGGATTTGATTCTCTCAACCTGCAACACCTGTGGGAAAACAGGGAGAGGTTATTGTTCTCTAACATGTTAGGAACAAAAACCTCTAAGCGTTTTGTAAAAATATTCCCCAGACGCTTAGAATTGTCAGTTGAAAATGATGACTTGGGACAGTCAAAAAACGCCACATTTCTTCATTATTTCCATCTTGCTGGCACCTTCAAAACTAGAACAGCACATTGAAATAGATCCTATCAATTAAAACCTTCACTTAGAAACCATCCTCATTCCCTTTAGGATGATAAAACTTGGATCTGTGCGAAAATGGCAATTTCCTGTGATTTTTAGGCTTTCTGTAGCTAGTAGGTTTGAGCTTGATTTTTGTTAGCTACCGAAAGCTCTGTTTCGGTGCCTAATGAATCAATCTGACATGTTCACCTAAGCCACCAAAACTGCAAAAACTGACCTTCCCTTAGCTTGAAGGATTTTCCTTTGACCACGTAAGCTGCCCGAAAGTGTTGAGAATGCCTCTGCTTTTGGTAGCTTTGGACAATTTGCTTTTGACTTGTAAGCTGCCAACAACTTACCTTTCGTTGGTTAATGAACACCATCGTATTCTCCCAAGCCACCGAAAACTGCCCCTGACTCATGCTGCATGTATTTTGACTTTTGGTAGCTAGGAGAGCCTTTAAAATTTTGTTTAAGCTACCGAAAGCAGGGCTTTCGGTAGCTTAGGGACCGTTTTGAATAAGCGCTTAGCTACCGAAACCTGTTTTTGAAATTTTTTGAAATGAAAACCCAATCAACTGTTTTTCAAACTTTATTACATGCATAAAGATATAAAAAATTTAGAAATGATTTTTCAAATGACCTCCCATCATCTAAAATTGATCAACTCGACAAAATTATTTGGGGAGATAACACTATGTGTAGCATTTGCATCTCTTGCAACAATTTTGAGTTCAGTTTGAATCAAATGGTCCAACCTTCTCCCTTTCCCTGTATCTCTCCCATGTATTTTGATGTTGCTCCTTGATTCGCGATATAAACGCATCCAAAAGTCATCACAACTAGGTATCAAGTTACAAAGATTGCATGTCAATGAATCAAAAGGGATTCCTATTTCAGAAACCCTCTTGCAATGGATATGTCTATATGTACCGTTAATACGACATTCAACACCATAATAACTGTTAAGATTTAATATGCTAAGACAGAAAATAGCAGCATTACATTCCATTTCACAATAATAGCATATACAGGATCACTGAAGAAACATCAAGCACAGCATAAACACAAGAGACACAAATTTATCCTGGGAAACCCTCATGGGGTAGAAAACCCAGTAAAGCTTCCTCAATATAGATGACTAGCAATATACAAAGATGCAAACCAAAGACATGATCTCCTCCTCTATAATAGCAGACCTTTCCTCCACAAGTGCGCCACTCTCAAGTGAGTGAGTGTGTCAAATGAGGAATACACCTCCTCTATTTATACACTACTCCGACTTGTCTTTTACACAAGAACACGTAGGCTCGTATTTAACCAATGGGTTAAATACCCCACTACAACTGACTGGGCCGACCCCTCTAGGGTGGTCTAATAACCCTTTGACCCACATAACACATACAGGGCCGACCCCCACTAGGGAAGTCTAATAACCCAATTTACCACAATCCGACGGAGGAATAAACATCTCCGGATATACAATAAGATCTTCACGGAGGAATGAATCATCTTCGGAATAATAAAGTACAAATATAATATTCTTTGAAGTTACAATATCTCAACACTCCCCCTTAACGAGAAGGATATTATAACAACATCTGCACGAGCAAGGAGTCATCAACATCATACATGATACATCTATAAATCATTGGAAGCTTTCTCAACATCATCAATAACTCGAGCAGTTACTGGAACATCTTCAATATTGGAACATCAACATCTTCAGTACTGAGTCTTTATCTTCTGTAGCACTCAAACAGCTACAGCAACATCAATATCTGAATCCTCACGATCGTCAGCATCATCATCACACGATCATCAGCATCGTCATCACACGATCATCAACATCATCATCACACGATCATCAACATCGTCATCACACGATCATCAGCATCATCATCACACGATCATCAGCATCATCACATCATCTTGATCTACAGCATCTGATTTATCACGATCTACAGCATCTGGATCATCTCGATCTAGAGCATCTGGATCATCTCGATCTACAGCATCTGGATCATCTCAATCTACATGATCAGCATCATCTTCATCTAGATCAACACAATCAGCAACATCATCATCTAGATCAACACGATCAGCAGCATTGTCATCTAGATCAATATGATCAGCAGCATCGTCATCTAGATCAATACGATCAGCAGCATCGTCATCTAGATCAACAGTATTAGTATCCACACCAATACAAGTATACACATCATCAATACAAGTATCCACACAATACAAGTATACACATCATCAATACAAGTATACACATCATCAATACAAGTATCCACACAATACAAGTATTCACATCATCAATACAAGTATTCACACAAGACAAGTATACACATCATCAATACAAGTATCCACACAATACAAGTATACACATCATCAATACAAGTATTCACACAATACAAGTATACACATCATCAATACAAGTATTCACACAATACAAGTATACCCTGCAACACACACGATCATATTACAGGATGATCCATCCTGCTCTCTTTAGGACATAGGTCCATGGATGATGCAATCCTGTCATGTACCTTTTGAACCGAGGTCCAAGGACGATCCAGTCCTACCATGTACCTTTTGAACCAAAGCTCAAGGACGACCCAGTCCTACCATGTACCTTTTGAACCGAAGCTCAGGGACGATCCAGTCCTATCATGTACCTTTTGAACCGAAGCTCAGGGACGATCCAGTCCTGTCATGTACCTTTTGAACCGAAGCTCAGGGACGATCCAGTCCTGTCATGTACCTTTTGAACCGAAGCTCAGGGACGATCCAGTCCTGTCATGTACCTTTTGAACCGAAGCTCAGGGACGATCCAGTCCTATCATGTACCTTTTTAACCGAAGCTGAGGGATGATCCAGTCCTATCATGTACCTTTTGAACCGAAGCTTAGGGATGATCCAGTCCTATCATGTACCTTTTGAACCGAAGCTCAGGGACGATCCAGTCCTATCATGTACCTTTTGAACCGAAGCTCAGGGACGATCCAGTCCTATCATGTACCTTTTGAACCGAAGCTCAAGGACGATCCAGTCCTATCATGTACCTTTTGAACCGAAGCTCAGGGACGATCCAGTCCTATCATTCAATTCTCAGAGACCTCATGTCTACGGCTCAATTCAAAGGACTAAAGTCCGAGGACAATCCAATCCCCTTACCTGTTCATTCAGGATTTTGTTCTCGGAGACATCATGTCTACGGCTCAATTCAAAGGGCTAAAGTCCGAGGACGATCCAATCCCCTTACCTGTTCATTCAGGATTTTGTTCTCGGAGACATCATGTCTACAGCTCAATTCAAAGGACTAAAGTCCGAGGACGATCCAATCCCCTTACCTGTTCATTCAGGATTTTGTTCTCGGAGACATTATGTCTACGGCTCAATTCAAAGGACTAAAGTCCGAGGACGATCCAATCCCCTTACCTGTTCATTCAGGATTTTGTTCTTGGAGACATCATGTCTACGGCTCAATTCAAAGGACTAAAGTCCGAGGATGATCCAATCCCCTTACCTATTCATTCAGGATTTTGTTCTCGGATACATCATGTCTACGGCTCAATTCAAAGGACTAAAGTCCGAGGATGATCCAATCCCCTTACCTGTTCATTCAAGATTTTGTTCTCGGAGACATCATGTCTACGGATCAATTCAAAGGAATAAAGTCCGAGGACGATCCAATCCCCTTACCTGTTCATTCAGGATTTTGTTCTCGGAGACATCATGTCTACGGATCTCTTTAGGACTGAAGTCCAGGGATGATCCAATCCCCTCAAGTCCACCAAGGACTTCATTCTCGAAGACATATGTCTACGGCTCTCTTTAGGACTGAAGTCTAGGGATGATCCAATCCCCTCAAGTCCACCAAGGACTTCATTCTCGAAGACATACGTCTACGGCTCTCTTTTGGACTGAAGTCCAGGGATGATCCAATCCCCTAAAGTCCACCAAGGACTTCATTCTCGAAGAAATACGTCTACGGCTCTCTTTAGGACTGAAGTCCAGGGATGATCCAATCCCCTCAAGTCCACCAAGGACTTCATTCTCGAAGACATACGTCTACGGCTTTCTTTAGGACTAAAGTCCAGGGATGATCCAATCCCCACATGTCCACTAAGGACTTCATTCTCGAAGACATACGTCTACGGCTCACTTTAGGACTGAAGTCCAGGGATGATCCAATCCCCACATGTCCACTAAGGACTTTATTCTCGAAGACATATGTCTACAAATCCTTTCAGAACATATGTTCAAGGATGATGCAATCCCTCTTCTTTCTCGGAGACATCTGTCTACGGATCCTTTTAGAACATATGTTCAAGGATGATGCAATCCCTCTTCTCAACTTAGACCCTGTTTAAGGACCATCAACCAACCTCTCTATTGGCATTACTAATATAGGTATCCTCATCATCGACCTCACTGTCGATGCAGGCAATCTCATCATGAGTGATCACATCACTCCCCCTTTTGAGGAGGGTCCTTCTGAACTATATTAAGTTTGTCTTGGAAAAATTTACTTGAGGTAGAGGTTTGGTTAGTACATCGGATCGGTAGAAGTTTGGTTAGTTCATTGGTAACTTTTTACAAATTCGAACTTTTAGTCCATTTCTACACCATATCTTGGAACACTAGATTCTCTGCTATCTTGATACAACTCTGTTTGTCACATAGGATCATAGTTGGGTCTATCTCTAAGTCAAACAATTCTGAAGCCATACTGCTTCATAACTTAGCAGAGCAAGCAGCCATATATTCTTCTTGTGCTAAGAGCCACACTAGACTGCTTCCTTCTAAACCACAAGATCATGGTTGATCCTAGACAATAACATCTTCACGATGTGCTCTTCCTGTCTGATACACTTTCTGCTCAATCAACATCTGTGCCATCTGAAGTCATGATCTCCAAAAATAGCATAGATCAAAGTCTATCGTACCCTTAAAGTACCTGATCACATGCTTTGGAACTAATAGGTGAACACATCTAGTTTCCACTAGATACTGACTCAAGGCATTCAGAGCAAAGCATATATCTGACCTAGTATTTATTAATGACCCAATAATTTGTTTGTACAGAGTTATATACACTAACTCTGATGAGTCATTCACCAACAGCTTCAAGTTGGAATCCATGAGAGTGGTCATTCCAACATATCAAGTCCTTTTAATATTTCTTGGCATACTTTCCCTGGTTGAGAAAGATTCCTTCTGAGCCTTTCCATACTTGCAGACCTAGGAAGTAATACATTAATCTGAGATCTTTCATTTTCTTTTATGCAGCCATCTATCTATTCCATCTCTCATTAGATGGGTCTACTGATATGAACCTCAATAGCATTCTAACTCTGAGGTGATTTCCTTCTTGTATCCATGTCATCTATGTATAGAAACCATATTCAACCTTGTAGCAAAGGTTGAGATCCACATCACCCATGGTGATCATTAAGTTCATCAATTGATTATCGATCCTGGGAACCCATACAGAACCTGATTCACACTTCTTCTTTAATTACACCATTAAGAGAATGGTCTTATCTAGCCACTTGGAGAAAAACATCTCATCATGATTCTCTTCCTCTTTCTAAGAGAATCTTCTAGCCACAAGCCTTCTATAGTGTGTTTGATTTGTAAATCTTTTGTTGAACATCCATCGCTTGTTCAGTGTTCATCATTCATCATGATCTTTCCTACAAATCAAAATTAAGTACAGGATTAGTAATACTTCATAATCATCAAATCATATTGACATTATAACCTATTATGCATACAGATATCATTTACATAGTTATGCAACTATTTTGACCAATACTTTGGCACAACACTTTCCCATATCCTGTATGCATACAGTGGCTATCTAGATGCCTTCCATCTCTACCAGAACATACTGTCGAGAGTGTGCACAGCTCTCAGCATGTCAGCAAAGAGGTTTCATTCTAGACAAGCAACAATGGAATGTTTGTCCAACTTACCAATTATATGCATATTAGTAGCATGATATATTCTAGGAATACAAATATGCATACAAGCAATATCATTTACTATTTCTAATAACAACTCAAATACTTATCTTTTATGTTTGTGTGGTTGCCTCCCGCTTGATCTTCTGTATGTCTTCTGAACTTCTATTCATTCTGTACCACTATGCATGCTCAAGTGTGCACTAGTGTCATCCTCATGATCTCATACACAAACATACATTCATTAGTATATTCTCAATATTATCAAAACATTCTAATTCTAAATAATCTTGAATATGTATAGTCATGATCATTAGTATTCATGGTTTCAAGGAAGTCTTCTTTTACTCATGAATATTCTTGTTTGATCTAGATAGTTAAATCATCAACCAAGATAAGAGACATAATATGCATAAACCCTTGATTACTAACTTTATGAATAAGCATAACCAATCATACCAAGTATACTTACACAAGGTAAGATTCTAACATGACATAGGAAAACATACCGGGATTAGTATACCTGCTTAGTTATGTACAACATACCTAAACAATCTCTTCAATGATTTATAGATCCTGAGCTAGAACCTGCATGTCTCATAGGTTAAACATAATATAACAAAGTCATACATACCTCGTAAGTAGAACAAAGATTATGGATGAGTCTTTGTCTTCATGTTGTCATGGTCATGGAACTTGATTTGTCTTTTGTGATGTACCTGTATCTTGTTAGCAGACAACATCAACCTCACACAAAACCATAATGCATTAGTACAATCATACAGCCCTAATCAATGAATTTCTTCGATCATGTTACTAGGGTGATAAGACAATTCTAACATTAATCAAGATTGTACTAATAAATAATATGAAGACAAACACATCATAAACTTAATCAAGAATCAGATTTCAAGACATACCTGAACCTCCTTAAGTCATACCTGTCGAGACTTCTTGTAGTCTTCTTATGTAAGGCCTTAGCCTCAACTCCCCTTGAAACTTGATCTGGAGCTTGATTAGGGTTTGCTAGAGAAACCCTAAAAATTCAATCTTTGACTTTCACACTTCCGATTGAATGGAAGGATGTGTCTTGCTGAGCTGATCAAACTAGCATACTTCAATTTTGAAATCTCCAAAATTTGACCCCTCAAAATTGCCTTTGAAACTTCTGGATCTTCTGGACAGGATCCCGAACTAGGGTTTGATGAAGCCCACCCTTCTGCTCAATCAAAAGGTTTGATTCAAGGCTCTAAACTCTTATTTTTCTGAGGAGCTTCCAGCCGTGGTTACAGACTTCAAAAATTCCAACTTTTGCTGAAGCCCTAATTTTCCATCTTTCCGATCAAAATCCCGAGCTAGGGTTTAATCAAGCTCAGTCTTCTACCCAACCAAGAAATTCGATCTTGGTCTCTAAATTTTGATTTTCCTGAGTAGCATTCAGCTGTGGATTCCAATTCCAAAAATTCTAACTTTCTCTGAAACCCTAAATTCCGGAACCCATGAATAAAGGTGCTCCAAAAATAATTATGTTTTGACAGAAATATGTACCTGATTGTTTTTGCTATAACTCCGAAATTTTTGCTCCACAGGGTCTGAAAACGTTTTTTGCAGTATCATGACCTGTCATCTTTCCATCCTGACAGGTTTGACCTCAATTGGATTTTCTGAGAGAGAGTTATGCCAAATGTCGCAACGTGACCTGTTTTGGGATAATACAGGAGAGCAAACTTGCACGGCGTGCCACGTGTCACTATTTGAACTTCGACCTCTAAAAACTTTTCCTAAGATATCTCGCCCTATTATCTTTCCATCCTGACAGGTCTGAACTCAATTGGACTCTCTGAGAGAGATTTATGCAAAGTGTCGCAATGTGACCTGTTTATGGGATAAAACAGGAGAGCGAACTTGTACGACATTCCACTTGTCACTGGTTCAGATTAGGCCTCTAAACAAGTTTTCTGAGATAGTACAGTCTGTGCACTACCTGTCACTTTTTACGAAATTTCATTTGGAGCTTCCTAGCCCAAGTTATGACCTTTTTTCCTAGGTCACCTGATTTTGACTGAGATCTGGAAGAGGCAGAAACCCTAAGTTGTACTGATCATAACTTACAAAGTACAACGAATCTGAGGGTGCCCTTTGGACACAAGATACTTGGAGATGTTATCGACGACCTGTAAAGGTTTCAGATTCTGAACCTTCACCAAAATGGATTTATAGCAAAAGTTCCACGATGACTTTTTTTTGCTATATAAAACCCTAACCTTCAAATTGTTGTAAGTAAAGCAAGTGTCGTAAGTGCCATACCTTGCCTTCCTTCAGTTTAGCTATGATACCATGTTAAGATTTAATATGCTAAGACAGAAAATAGTAGCATTACATTCCATTTCACTATAATAGCATATACAGGATCACTGAAGAAACAACAAGCACAGCATAAACACAAGAGACACAAATTTATCCTGGGAAACCCTCATGGGGTAGAAAACCAAGTAAAGCTTCCTCAATATAGATGACCAGCAATATACAAAGATGCAAACCAAAGACATGATCTCCTCCTCCATAATAGCAAAACTCTCCTCCACAAGTGCGCCACTGTCAAGTGAGTGAGTGTGTCAAATGAGGAATACACCTCCTCTATTTATACACTACTCCGACTTGTCTTTTACACAAGAACACGTAGGCTCGTATTGAACCAATGGGTTAAATACCCCACTACAACTGACTGGGCCGACCCCTCTAGGGTGGTCTAATAACCCTTTGACCCACATAACACATACAGGGCCGACCCCCACTAGGGAAGTCTAATAACCCAAGTTACCACATTCCGACGGAGGAATAAACATCTCCGGATATACAATAAGATCTTCACGGAGGAATGAATCATCTCCGGAATAATAAAGTACAAATATAATATTCTTTGAAGTTACAATATCTCAACAATAACATAGTGTTCTCTTGGTATGTTTCTTTATGGCCCACAATTTCCCACCATGTTGGTCATCCATTAGAACCTTTGTGTCCAATCTCTCTCCTCTTCTATCAAGATAGGGATCCCAATACCTCGAACATAGTAATATCGGGGGAGGCAATTGTCCTAGAATAACATGAAAAAATAAATTAGAAAATGATCTACGAACTGCTACTAACAAGTAATAACAAATAAAGTAATGTGAAAATTCAAATTCAAATTAAATTAAAACTTGGGTAATTAACACACCTAAAGTAGAAGCATTTGAACTTGTAGAAACCCCATGTGATGGTGATGGTAGTGATGGGACCATGAACTTAGTCAAACTTTGTTGGGACTTAACATTGGTAGGATTCTTCGGTCTCCCAACTGTTCCACTCCTCAACACAACTGTATCATGCGAAGCCTCATCTGTAGTAGCAGTGTGCTTCCTTGATTTCATGTGCTCATTTAGAGAACTGGCAATATTACCACTTGTTGGCACCAAAGATAACCATCTATTGCATCCTGTACATTCCACTCTTACTTTTTTCTTGTCCTCATAGTTTGCAAGTGTTGCTTCCACCACCGTGAAAAAAATAGGCTCTTGCGTTTGGTTGAAATCATCTTGAAGTTTGATTGCTTGATCAATCTCAAGTTGATCTCTAGCCACGGTTGTCTTCTCTGCTCTGTTACATGAAGGAATTTCATTACTTCCCAACATTGAAATGTGACATTGATGAGATCTTGTTTTCATATGATTGTTTTTGAAGTTATGAACTATTCGCGCTGCCAAGGATACTTCCCTCGTTCCATAATCAATGCCACAAATTTCACAATGGATCTTTATATTAGGTTTTCCATTTTATGAATATACCTTGATTGTTAGCTTCTCCTTGACAAACTCTTCGATTAAACTATTCACTTTATGTTCCCAAGATGCCAATACATTAGGATCAACCACTACAACTTGTTCCACTGCCTCAGGCACATGATGATCCACTTCAACTTGTTCCACTGACTCGGACACATGATCAACTCTTGGTTGTTTATGCATAGGTTCCTCCACATTCCCTTCAATGTTTTCAGATATTGGCATTCCTTCCATTACATGTGATTGCAATGATTCAAAAACCATTGTGTCTACTTTCCTCTTAATGCCTATATTTGTTGTTGTAGGTTTCCTTCTTTGCTCTTTCTTTGTATTTAAAGGATGTGCAATTGGGCCAATAAATTCAAAAGGATATTCGATGATTTCATCATTCACAATTTCACAGCGGATATCAACATATGTACAACCTTTTCGACATTGAATTGTTCCAAGGACACAATTCTCTTCACCAATAAAAATTGCAAAGTTCTCAACATCGCTAGGATCCATCTGCATATTCAAATTTACACATGCATATTAGTTCATTAATAAAAAAAAGAGATAGGAAGCAAGGTATGCACTTTCAATTCATATCTCTAAAAAGGATGAAGAAATATTACTATCGGGATGAAACACCTTGAAACAAAATGTATTGCCAGTGGCTTATTCAAATAGACCTACCCAAACTAAAGAGTCAACTTCAACGTACCTGCAAAAGATCAAAAGGTGATCAAAACAAGAGATGAAAAAACATAGAAACTCTCCCTTCAAATGATGCTCATAATCATTAAATTTTTTGGTGATTTTTTTATGGGCTTAGTATATTTACTGATGTTGAATTATACTAAAAAAAATTCTAACTTTAATGATTGTTAACTGTTGAATTATACTAAAAAAAAGTTGTCTTTAGAACTCTAGGGGATTCCCTAAACACAACTAAGTTTCAAAGATAATTCAACATGTTTGGAAAAATCTCCAATCTATTTCCTAAGATTTTGCTTTGAAATTCTGCATTGGATTTTTTCTAAGAAAGGCTTAACTAGTGTATGATTGCTATAGGTAAGCTAATCTAGAAGTTTTGTTTTTATTGTGAGCTAGTTTGGTGTTTATGTGTTGAACTATGATAAAAAGCATCGCATGCCTATCACATAATGTGGCTAAGTTCATAAAGAATCGTGTATTACTTCTGCTAGTAGATACTTTTCTACATTTTTTAGTATATTATTGGGTGAGATATTCAGTATTATGTGCCACAATTGGGGGGAGTTATAGACAGTTAAAGAGGAGTAGGGTGCACAACATCTGGTATCAAAGAAAAGGTTACAGATTTGTGACTTCTTGGAGTAAATTATCAAAGCTTCAACTACAAGTTTGAGGCCTTTTGAGGGTTTAAACCAGTGAAGTTATTTGCTATTGAGTATGGAAGCTTCATATTTCAAGTAGTTTCATTAAAAACATTCTGCAAAAGAGGTCAAAGTACCCAACCCAGCAAATGCATATGTGAAGTTTCCCAAAAATTGTTAAGGAAAAACTCTAATTTCATGAAGAATGCTTAGTGCTGGAAATTTCTCCTTTCAATATGTACAGAAAAGCAGTTAGGCCTTTCTCCATGTCTAAAGGTGAAGTAATTCTTTAAAATAAGTATTCGGTACCAAACATATTACTCTAAGTAGAGCAAAGTTCAAGATTCCATCATTTTGTTGTGTAATGCATTCTGTGAAGGAAGTAGAGTATTGTGAGTGAAGAAGGCATATTCCTAGTGCTTAAGGACAATGAAGTGTCCAACATAAAGTAGAGTAACAAAAAAATTAAATGACTCTAAGTCCTCACTCTAACACCTGTTCAAAGTGAACTAAAATCAATTCAATACAAAGTCTTGTAGGTGAAGGCGAAATCCATAAGGAAGGGAAAGGAAAAATCTATGAGGAAACCAAACTCTATGAGGTGAAGGAGCAGTATGTCATGTGAAGGTCAAGTCTGTGAGGAAGGAAAACTCCTGTAGGTGAAGGCAAAGTCTATGGGGAATTCGAAGTCCATGCAAGAAGCAAAACCTTGGCCCTAATATGTCCTTTTATTCTAAGCACTTTCTGTAGTTGAGAGATGGCCTCATTATATGACCAGCATATACACGAATAATGGATGCATGCTATCAAGATCCCTCTTCGGAATTAGCTATACAAAGAAAAGTTGTCAACAAAAATCAAAGTCAATAGGAAGTGAATTAAACTGGGTGCAGGCCAAAGTTTGGAGTAAAAGGGGAGGTAGGAGTAAACGGAGAAGTGCCTATTTGTAGATATAGCAAAGAGAACTGAGGATTTAGGATTCTAATATATTGTTTATGCAGCATATCAATTATTAAGCTCGTTAGTCAGTTTTCTAATTCTTTTTTGGGGTTTTTTTTTACTTTTTCAAATTTCACCCTTTTCTAGTTTCAATTTCCAGATTAAATAGGAGTGGCTAGAACATAAAGAGCATGATTAAACATAAGGTGTTCTAGCCCAACATAACTAATCATGCAAATTTGGATTGATCTCATACAATCCAGTTAAGTTTGAAGTGATCTTACAGCATTTGAAAAGTAAAAAAAACATTGACTAACTCTGTAAGGATTATTAGCAGACCTTGAAGAAGTCTTGGTATATGAAGAACTGAAATGCCTTGCAACTACTTTGAATATGAATTTGACAATTTCTAGGTCACCTCTCGATTCATTAGTTACTCTTTGATAGAATCAAAAAGCATAAATTTGAAGCAAACTAACCAAGTAATGAATGGATAGACCTAAGCTCACTTGACTTATAGAAAATCATAGGATGGGTTTCCATTTTGGACAAGAAACCTCACACGAGCCATGATCTGGGAAAATAAAAGGGAATAGTTTGGGGTTTGCACTTGGAAGAAGAAATTTCTCTGTAAGTTCGATTCATAAATTCTTCATCTACCTCATGATCCTATCATGGAGACTGAATTGACACAAACCAACCACATTTGAAAATGATGATGACATAGTAACTCAAGACATTTGATACATTGTTCATGATGACTCTGACTCCTTGTGTTAGTAAGTTGTAGGGCATGATAATGGAATCTATAGAATTGAGTGGATTTGAGGGTATTTTTTGAGAAATTATTCTTTCACAAAGACAAATTTCATTAAAGTTTTGCTTGAATATCAAGAAGGTCGGTTGTGAAGCCCTATTCCTTGTCAACTATACTTGCAATCACCTTAGTCAGTGAAGAGATGAATTCTAAAGCAGTTAAGAACATTATTCCTGAGCAAAGACCTTGTTCATATTGACAAGTTGTCATTGAAGCATAGCAACTCATGTTGAAGCAGATAGGAAGTTTCAAACAAGGAAGGAATCATACTTTGAGCACAGAAGTACCTAATATTAAGTAGTCCAAAAGTGGCTGGTGGCATTTCAATTAGAAAAAGTTGAGGAGTATCCAAGATTCATGGTCATCAAAAAAATTAATACAGTCCTATACTATAACCATAATGATAACAAGTTCTCAAGTAATAGACAAGGGGACATAGATCTCATGACCAACAATAAATGAAAGCGACTTTGGATCATTGAAATTGAAGCATCCCAGGAAATTAATTTTTGATAGCACTTGTTCCACTTGATGACTTTGGAAGAGGAACTCATGAAGGACTCAGACACAAGGCTTTAGAAATACATTCATATCCCTTTGTCAAAGAGAAATATTGAATATGACCAAAAGATCATTGATGAAAAGGACTACTTGAAGAGTTGACAAAGACTATATTAGACTTGGAGATGACAATCCTAGTGGGAGATGATTCTAAACTCAACCAATAATGAAAATGCACAGTAGTTATGACTTCAGGATGTGACAACATAAAATTCGGATGAAATCTTTAGAGATGAGATTATGTCTGATTCATAATTTGTAGCAGCAAAACACTTCAACAATTGATAGATGAGGATCACGAGTCAAGTCTCATGGAAACCAAAGCTCTTAAGAAGGAACATAAATAGATTACAAAATATGAAATGAGTTCAAGAATATTGTGACATATGACAAAGGGAAAAGTGTTGGAAAAGAGACCTAATACTGAATCCTTGTGCCCAAAGCAAAGAACTAAAAGACTGGAAATTTACAATATTAATGTAAAAGTGTTGGCAAGAGACTAAAAAATTCCAGTATTAATGTAAGAAGCTAACACTGCTTGAAGAATACCTAGATATGATAAATGCATCAGAAAGGAAGCAAACTTACAAGAGGAGAAGTGACCAGCAGACATGTGATCCAAACCTTGCATTCTAAGAAAGAGTAGGAAAACAGATCCAATTCTTCATTCAATCAAGTTGGAGTAGCATTACAGGGGCAGTTGTTGCAAAAGCAGATGAAGGACCATTGATGAAGCAGAAGGACATCCAATGACTCATCTTGACTACAACAGAAGTATTTTAGATAAAAAAAATATGATTGTTACTGGGAAAGCAAGCAAGCAAGCTAAAGTGAAGCAAGCAGGAAAGTAAAAGATCTTTATTTCAATGATTGGGATTATGATATGTATTATGATATGATATTGATGCTATTATACTAATGCATTTGTACTAATGCATGTGATACGATGATATTGATACTGTATGAGGAAAAAATGATGATTATGTTGATGCACATATGAAAGGTGCATGACCTATACAAGGACAATCTTGGGTTCAGTACAATAATGGATATTGGTGCATCCTGTTGAAAAGTTCAATGACACAGATGGATACACAGAAGATCAACAGTAGATAAGGCTGCAGGTCACTTCAGTATAGGATATCCAGTTACAAATGGATCATGATGCTCAAGTACTAAGGTTTTCTCATGAAGTAGACAAAGTATCTTGTATTTGGGATTGATATTTTGGCTTTGGTTCATCTCTCTATTGCAATGGGATCTTGGAGACTATCTCACATTGGAGATAAGTATTTTTTTGTCTTGCTCATGTTTTAGGGTTTCTTTATATGGTGATGTTCTTGTGAACTAGAGCATGTTCATGGTTAGATTGTACTTGGTTTTCTGAACATTATTCTCCAAACAAAAGGTTGTTGGGTTTTCTACCCCATGAGGGTTTCCCAGGATAAGTCTCTCGTGTCTAATGTGCATGAGTGTTTCTCTATGTTTTAATGCTTCCGCTATATTTATAGTTGATATTTTCAATGTGTAATTATTCAATGATAAACCGTGGCTTAATATCATTAGGTAATAATTATCATATTTTAAAATACATGTAAAATCAACATATAAGTGCCTGCGAGTTTCCCCATGAAATTTTCCTTGGATAAAAAGAGTGAGGTAACTACAAACATACCAAAAGACTAAATCTTCCATAAAAGAATAACATAGAAAAATTGTACTTCCATGTAGATTTGCATTGCAAGATATATAGTACAAATAATGAAGAATAACAAGTTGCTTTTTAAGGGTCATGATTATCTAATAATCATCAAGAATTGATAAAGGAGGGTTTGTGACCAAAGAATCTAATCTAGCATTGATCCTTTTTGGAAATGGTTGGAGACTGTCTCACTCAAACAAGATAAGAACACTGCTATACCCTAGGGTTCTTTTTATAGAAACCACATTGAAACCCTATATCAATTCGGTAATAAAAGAAGAAAGAAGGGATATCCACAAATAAAGAGATACATAGAGACAAAAGGTTTAAGGTAAATAAAGTACCTGATCTTTGATGAGAAAACTTCACGTATGAGCCAATGTATTTCACTCTTATATATTCTATTGGAAATTTAGCGGATGCTCGAATGGTAATTTCTAATTGATGTCATATTATTTTGACTGATGAATCCTTGAACATATGAATATACAAATTGACTCTTTGTAGTTATCTAACGTTGTATTGTATCAAGAATACATGCTTGAATAGGATTAGCCAATAGACTATTTTTCGGTGTAACAGAGGCTAGTGTTTCCAAGAATGCCTTTACATAAAAGTTGTCATGAACCTCAATCATGAAAAGACAATTATAAGCAGGTACAAGGCAGTAGAATTGCCTCTTAAAGAGAATGGAATTATATTAATGGTGTTACCCATGGTCACCTCGATAACCACCTCCCTACACTTTAGGTTTTCTCTAAGTTTCTCTAAGCTTAGGATTGCTAGGCTAAGGAAATAAGGACATCTCTGAGCCACCTACAAATGGGACATCTCCTCTAAAAATTATAAAATGAACCTCATGCATCTCACAACAAGGGTCACTGCTTCTCAGAGACAACTAGGGATTGTAAAGGCAGGATGTTGTCTCAAATATCCCATGAAACTGAACATTGGCATCCAAAGTATGCTAAGGAAACCATAAAGGGTTGGACGTTGCTAATCTAGCTCCATAAGAGGGACCTTCAAAGGCTAACGTCTCCCTCTACTTCAACTAGTTTCTAGCTACAAGCTCCATTACATGGGAAAATTATCTCGTAGGGTTGTTTCCTCAGTAAATCACTTCACACCATGCTCAAAACAGGCCCAGATCTGGAAGCAAGGCCCTTTTCTCCCCTTTTATTTGCCTAGAATTGCGCAGAATGTTGTTTGAAGGAAAAAACAAGGCTGAAACATGCCAAGATCCTCCCAGTATTGTTTTTTATATAGTTTATTATTTCCTTTATGCACATGTCAAGACATTTTGGGCAAGATTTGTTGGTGAAAACAACAGTAAATTTCATGTTCTCCTAAATCTAGGCATGAGACAGCCCCCTAACAGTCTTCATTTTCAATTATGGGCATAGTTTAGGACTGTCCATGTCCTCCTACAGCAGTGAACAGACCTTTAGGAAATTATGGGCGTGAATTTGGACAAGAGCAGCAATATGATGAAATTTGAGGTACATTTCATCATAATATAAAATTTAACCAGGCCTAAAGGGAAAATCTGGGTTTAATTAAAGGATTGGAATTGAAAAAAGTGAAAACTTTGGGAGTTACATAAGGAGTCACAAAACAATTATCTTTTAAGTTCTGAATCAAAACCAAATATAGTTAAAGCTCAGTATTTAGGCGAAAGGCGATTCCTGCATATAATCCTCTAAAATTTCACCTATAAAACCCACATAAAACCCCACTCCTCTAAACTTTACCCCATAAAACCCCACTCGAATGAATCTCTACAGATAAAATACTCAGAAATGAAATCTTAAGACCTTGACAAAATAGAATCTTCAGTAGATATGCAGGATGAAGGATCAAATGAATCATAATCATAACAACAAATGATTCATAATCATAACAAAAGACAAATACGCACAAACCCTCGACCAAACTCCAAAAGAATGCATACAAAACAAAACCAAATACAAATACAAATAATGCCGTAGAAGCCATAATACAACATAATACAAATAAGAGTATAACGCCGCAGAAGCCAGCATAGAGCCACCATACAGCATAATACAAATAACATCGTAGAAGCCAAACATTGCTAGTTAATTGAATGAATTAAAAAAAAAATACCCCTGTTCTCAATCCGCTCGCAACCCGCTGAAAAAAGAGCCAGATGAATTCCACACAACACAATAAACTGATAAAACTCCAAATAAATACTCGAGCATACCTTCTGTTATACACAAGCTCAAGTCAGGATTTTGGTAGGGTTGGTTGCAGACTGTAAACAAGACGAATGGCTACATTCATGCGCAGCATATAGGTGAAGGGCTCCAGAGACTCCTTGCAAGCATGTTGTTCACCGTGGCGAGTTCCCTGTTGCAACTCTAGTAGTGCCCACAAAACCTGCACAAAACCCACACAGTGCCCACACAAAACCCTTCACGGTGCTTCACGTGTTATTCACCGTGGCTTCAACTCTGGTAGTGCCCACAAAACGTGCACAAAACCCACATAGTGCCCACACAAAACCCTTCACAATGCTTCACATGCTATTCACCGTGGCTTCAACTCTGGTAGTGCCCACAAAACATGCACAAAACCCATACAGTGCCCACAAAACATGCACAAAACCCACATAGTGCCCACACAAAACCCTTCACAGTGCTTCACATGTTGTTCACCACAAAACTTGTGCAAAACCTTCACCTCCCTACTGCAACTCTGCTAGTATGTGGCTAGTGCTCTGGTAAGCAGCCCGAGCTCATTCACACCTCAATGCCATTTCAGGGGTATTTGGAAGCCTGAGCTCATAATATCTACCCCAACGTATTAGCCTATTGCTCAAATAAATAAAATAAGCGTAAAGCCCCTTAATATATAAGCAATATAATAGTTGGGAAAACCTTAATATTTAATTACCCCAATATGAAAGGACGTGGTATGGTATTGGCCCCCCAGTGAAGACCCCGTGCCCAACACATTCCTACCATCATTACTACAGATCATAATTCCTCCCTTATGCAACCCATCACCCTTGAGGAATTGGAAATTTTAGTAAATCAGATGGCAGAGGGGAAAGTGCCTGGTCCGGATGGCTTCACTATCAACTTCTTTCACCATTGTTGGAACTTGCTAAATCTTGAGGTACTGGAGGTTGTGGAGGAATCTAAACAAAAAGGAATGGGTCCTCCCTGCTCTCAACACCACCCACCTCACCTTGGTGCCTAAAGAAAATGGAGCCTCGCATCCTAGTAAGTTCAAGCCCATCTCTCTCTACAATGTCATTTACAAAATCATCTCAAAAGGGGTTGCTAATTGTCTTAAACTGCTACTGTCAATGCTCATCTCCCCCGTCAACAAATAGGCTATGTTGTGTTGATGTATATGTAAATTTGGAATGTATTTCACATATATGTATATTGTATTCTTATAGAGATGTTATTATTCCTCTATACGGAAGTGTCGTCATTTGTATTGTAAGTGTCGTAACTTATACTTGATGGGTTATTAGACCACCTTATTGGGGTCGCCGCTGCATAAGTCATGTGGGTCAAAGGGTTATTAGACCACCCTATTGGGGGTCGGCCATGTGGGTCAAAGGGTTATTATACCACCCTAGTGGGGGTCGGCCCAGTCAGCATTATGTTAAGTGGTTAAGTTGAGGCCGACCTAGTTGAGTAAAGGTCAAGTCAAGTTAGTGTATAAATAGAGAGTGTGTCTCTCTCATTTTAGACATTATATTCTCTCACTCACACTTGGGAGAGTGGCGCACTTGTGGAGGAGGAGGCTCTGCTGCTAGGAGAAGACTATCTCTTGTATTCTAGTTGTATCATTGCTCTATCTATCTATGAGGAAGTTATTGGGGTTTTTCACCTTTATGGTTTTCCCCAAGTAAACTCTGTGTCTCTTGTGTGCTTGCATTATTTTGTCCATGATTGATATGCTATAGATTTGCTATACATGTTGTTCTCTCAGTTAAGATCCTAGATCAGCTTGAAGTAAATTTTGAAAATTTAACATGGTATCAGAGCTAGCCTGAATGAAGGAATGATATGGCATGTATGACACTTGTTGCACTTACGATGCTAGGGCTTGATATAGCAAAAACTAGTCATTGTAGAACTTTCGCTATAAATACGTTTTGGCGAAGTTTTTGGATCTGAAACTTTTATAGGTATAATATCAGATCCCCATGTACCTTGTGTCCAAAGAAAAACATCTAATTCGTTGTATTTTGTGATTTATGATCTGTACAATATAGGGTTTCTGTCTCTTCCATATCTGAATCAAAATTAGGTGACCTTGGGAAAAAGGTCATAACTTGGGCTAGGAAGATCCAAATGAAATTTCGTAAAAAGTGACAGGTAGTACACAGACTTACTATCTCAAGAAAACTTTTCAGAGGCTGAAGTAGAACCAGTGACACGTGGCACGTCGTACAAGTTCACTCTCCTGTATTATCCCATAAATAGGTCACGTTGCGACAATGGGCATAACTCTCTCTCAGAGAATCCAATTGAGGTCAGACCTATCAGGATGGAAATATAACAGGTTGAGATCTCTCAGGAAAAATTTTTAGAGGCCGAAGTTGAACTAGTGACACGTGGCATGGCGTACAAGTTCGCTCTCCTGTATTATCCCATAAACAGGTCACGTTGCGACACTTGGAATAACTCTCTCTCAAAGAATCCAATTGAGGTCAGACCTATCGGGATGGAAAGATAACAGGTCGGGCTATCTCAAGAAAAAATTTCAGACCTTGTATATCGAATAGTTCGGAGTTACACCAGAAACAATCAGGTACATATTTCTGTCAAAACAGAATTATTTTTTAGCGCCTTCATTCATGGCTTCCGGAATTTAGGGCTTCGGAGAAAGTTGGAATTTTTGTAATCGGAGACCACGGCTGGATGATACTCATCAAAATTGAAATTTAGAGACCAATATCAGATTTTTTGGTTGGGCAGAAGGTCGGGCTTGATCAAACCCCAGTTCGGGACTTTGATTGGAAAGATGGAAAATTAGGGGTTCTGCAAAACTTGGAATTTTGGAAATCTGTGACCACGGCTAGAAGCTCCTTAGAAAAATCAAATCTTAGAGCTTTGAATCAAATATTTTGGTTGGGTGAAGCTCCGGGAAACCCAAACCCTAATTCAGGGTCCTCCCCAGTGAATCCGAAAATCTAAAAGGCAATTTCGAGGGGTGAAACTTTGCAGTTTTCAAATTCTGAATATACCAACTTGATCAGCTCATTAAGGTGCATATTTCTATCCTTTCGGAAGTTTGAATTTTTGGGGTTTCTTTGACAAACCCTAATCCAGCTCCAGGTCCAGTTCTTTCAAATCAAGTGGATTGGGTTAATCCTAGAAGAAGATGGATTGGTCACCTGCATAAGTGAAGAAGTTCCTATTTCAAAGGGAGATGAGGCTAAGGCCTTTCATAAGAAGATTACAAGCAATCGTGACAGGTATGGCTTACAAGTATGTTTCGTGGTTAAGTTTATCATATGTTTGTTTTCATATCATTACAGTACAATCTTGATTAATTACTAGACTTGTCGTATCACCTTAATAGAAGATATTCATTGATTAAGGTTTTGACACTTATGAATGTACTAATGCATTGTGATGTTGTATGAGGTTTATGTTGTTCGCTAACATAAAAGGTACACCAAGAAAGACAAATCATGTTCTACTTCAAGAACATATGATCATGGTGACATGAAGCCAAAGATTCATCCATTGTCATGGATCACATATAAGATCTACTTTCGAGGTATGTATAACTTGGTCCTACAATGGTTAACCTATGAGACATGTAGGTTACTAGCACAAGTCACTGAAGAGAACCAGAAGACATTATGTGGGTATGTTAGACATAACTAGCTAGCATGCTAATCCAGGTATGTTTTTCCTATATCAATCTAGAATCCTACCTTATGTTAGGATCTTATATTGTTGTGTTGTTGATAATGATTATTCATGAAGTCATAGGTTTGAATAGTCATGGATGTATGCATATTATGTTTCTTACCATAATTGATGATATGACTAACCAGAAGAATCATGAAGGTATATGTTTGAGTAATCATGGGTTTATGCATTGATGATTTAACTAATCAGAAGAGTCCTATGATCAAATAAGAATATGCATGAGTAAAAGAAGACTTCCCTGAAACCTTGAATACTAATGTTTATTATCTGTGAATGATCATGACTATACATGTTTAAGATTATTGTGTTTTGATAGTATTAAGATTATACTAATAAATGTGTGATTATGTATGAGACCTCAAGGATAACACAATGATGATACTAATAAGCATGCATAGTGATTAAGGATGGATTTAAGTTCAAGGACAGGTAATCCAGGAAGCAAATATCAAGAGGGAGCACACTCCAGTTGTTCCTGGAAGAAAGCAAAGGAGCATACTCCAGTAGTTTTTGCAAGGATGCAGATATCCAAAGGGAATTAACCATCCTTCTGCATTCCACAATAGAAAGGTGTAGAAGAAGCTACTTCAACAGCTCCTGTAAGGAAGCAAAGACTCAAAGGGAGTCCACCCAACAAACAAACAAAGATAAGTATTTTAATTACCATTCTTTACATACTTGTTTGTTTAAATAATATTATTCAATGATGTATATGCTTATGTTCCTAGATTTAGGATGTGTATTATGCATATTAGAATGATTGCATTAATGAACAGCTTACTACTAATATGCATTTGATGGGTAAGTGGCCTATGGCACTGTACAACATTCCATTGCTACTTATCTAGAATGAAACCTCCTTGCTGACATGTTGGGAGTTGTGCACACTCTTAACAATGTTCTGGTAGAGATTGGAAGGCATCTAGAAAGTTGTGGAACATGGATAAATGTTGTATTGAAGCATTGGCTAAGATAATTGCATGACTATATGACATATTTCTTTAGGTGTAAGAATTTGTCTGAAAATGATGAGATGTTTCTAATCATGCAATTTAACTTGTTTTGTAGAAAAGACCGTATACCTTCACCTACAAAAGAAGGACTACAACATTTGTTCAAGCAACAAAATTATCTATTGAAGATATTGAAGTTCCCAGGATACGGGAAGAATGCCGTGATCCGTCGATCATGAAGAACGATGTTTGGGATGCGGTCCCAAGAGCTGAAGGGAAGTCTGTTGTGACTTCTAAATGGAACTATCAGATCAAGCATGCTGCAGATGGCAGCATAGAGAAATATAAAAGTGATGAAATAGAAGATACACCAGGTGGATTTCAAGACAACCTTCTTGAATGGTGTAGTCATATATGTGTGCAGAACTTGGTAGGATAGACATCTTTCTATCTAGTTTGGGATTTACCAATAGTGAAGTGGATTCCAACCTTTACTACAAGGTTGAGGAAGGGAATCATGTGATTCTACTCCTGTATGTGGATGACCTGTTTGTAAAAGGAGATGACAGATTGATTGCCGACACACAGCGGAAGCTTGCTGCCGAGTTCGAGTTGAAGAACTTGGGGATGATGCACTATTTGTTTTTGGCATAGTGGTGTGGTAGAGTGATGGAATCTTTCTTGGACAAGGGAAGTATGCAGTAGAGATCCTAAAGAGGTTCGGGATGATGGAATGCAAGGCTATGGCCACACCTATGGAATCGAACCTGAAGCTTCTGTGTGATGCTTCATCTGAGCTGGTTGATATCACTATGTATCGTCATATGATTGGGTCCTTGATGTACCTGACGAACACGAGACCAGATATTTGCTTTGCGGTGAACACATTGAGCCAGTTCCTAATGGATCCGAGGAGTGTTCACCTGGTTGCTGTAAAGAATGTTCTGAGGTACCTAAAGGGTACAGTGGATTATGGGCTCAAGTATGAAGTGACTCAAAAGTTTAACTTGCAGGGTTATGTTGATTCAGATTGGGCTGGCAGTGCTATAGATAGGAAGAGCACATCTGGATGCTGCTTCAGTATGGGATCAGGTGTGATCTCTTGGTTTAGCAGGAAGCAGTCCTGCGTAGCATTGAGTACAGTTGAGGCAGAGTATGTTGCAGCCTATTCATCTAGTTGTGAGGTAGTATGGCTACGGAAGCTACTGTCTGATTTATTTGATCTCCCGTTGGATGCTACTGGTATCTTTTGTGATAACCAGAGCTATGTGAAGCTGTCCGAGAACCTAGTGTTTCATGACAGGTTGAAACACATCGAGATCAAATATCACTATATCAGGGATATGGTGCAGAGAGGAGCTGTGAAGCTCCTGTATATTGCGACGGAAGAGCAGATTGCAGATGTGTTGACGAAGCCACTATCCAGGGTGAAGTTCGAGTACTTCAGGGAGAGGCTTGGTGTTCTTCAGATTGATGACACTTCGAGGAAGAAGTGATGGACACATTTGTAGTAGCCATTCCTAGCATGGTGGAAGGGGGATCCTTCACATGGCTGTGGATGTAAGCACTGGATGATGAGCATCAGGATGATGTTCTAGTTTCTGCTCTATATGATCAGTTGGATCATTTACATTTATGTATGTACGCATCATGTTGGATGCTAGATATGATCACTTGGATCATTTATGTATGTACACATCATGTTGGATGCTGGATATGATCAGTTGGATCATTTATGTATGTACACATCATGTTGGATGCTGGATATGATTAGTTGGATCATTTATGTATGTATGCATCATGTTGGATGCTTGGACCATGTATCTGTATATGTATCAGGTATGATCAGGTAGATCATGTATGTTGATGGATACATTGTGTGGATCATGTATCTATGTATGTATCAGGTAGATACATTGTATATGATGATATGTATCAAGTAGATACTTGGTATGCATCAGGTGGATGCATTGTATGATATGGATGATCATGGATGACGAGCTTCTCCAGATGACATGCATCAGGATGATGCAGTGATGATGATTAGGATGATCATGTGTACATCAGGATGATGTATGGTGAGTATCAAGATGATACTTTGTGTCCATGGACCAAGTTGTGCAGATGAGCATGTCTAGGAGATCCTATAGGTTGGAGTTGTGTACCTGTAACAGCTTGGGATGCTCTTTCGAGACATTGCTCTAGGAGGACATGTAATTTGTGCCCTGGGAGATTTTCAGGTCAGAGTTGTGTACCCGTAACATCCTGAGATGCTCTTCTGAGGTTTTTTCCTATGGCATGTGATTTGCTCCTGGGAGATCTGGACAGGATGAAAAAGGCCTCAGATGCTTCAACCAGGTTTTTCCATGACCACATGTAATTTGCTCCTGGGAGATCTGGACAGGATGAAAAAGGCCTCAGATGCTTCAGCCAGGTTTTTCCATGACCACATGTAATTTGCTCCTGGGAGATCTGGACAGGATGAAAAAGGCCTCAGATGCTTCAATCAGGTTTTGTGGTGGACCACATGTAGTGTGCTCCTGGGAGATCCGACAGGTAGAGCTGTGTGCTCGTAACAGCTGGGATGCTTCAGCCAGGTTTTGTGGTGAGATCACGTGTAATGTGCTCCTGGGAGATCCGACGGTTAGAAATGTGTGCTCGTAACAGCCTAGGATGCTTCAGCCAGGTTTTGTGATGGGTCACATGTAATGTGCTCCTGGGAGATCCAACAGGTAGAGCTGTGTGCTCGTAATAGCCTGGGATGCTGCAGCCAGGTTTTTTGACACACGTAATAAGTCCTGAGGATTCCACAGTATGGTCCGTGATGACGAAGACCTGCAGGTGGTGGGCCTACATCCAGTATGAAAAAGGATTGGCTCTGTAGAACTTCCTATGACGAGTAGATTTAGAGATTGATTGAGATAGCAGCAGCAGTGACGATGATGATGACTCGATGACGATTATCCAGTGATGATGATCTAGAGAAGATGACCTGTGCTAGAAAACCCGTGTCAAGAAATACCTTCCTAGTTAAGAGGGAGTGTTGATGTATATGTAACTTCGGAATGTATTTCACATATATGTATATTGTATTCCTATAGAGATGTTATTATTCCTCTATACGGAAGTGTTGTCATTTATATTGTAAGTGTCGTAACTTATACTTGATGGGTTATTAGACCACCTTGTTGGGTTCGGCCCTGTATAAGTCATGTGGGTCAAAGGGTTATTAGACCACCCTATTGGGGGTCAGCCATGTGGGTCAAAGGGTTATTAGACCACCCTAGTGGGGGTTATCCCAGTCAGCATTATGTTAAGTGGTTAAGTTGAGGCCGACCTAGTTGAGTAAAGGTCAAGTCAAGTTAGTGTATAAATAGAGAGTGTGTCTCTCTCATTTTACACATTCTATTCTCTCACTCACACTTGGGAGAGTGGCTCACTTATGGAGGAGGAGGCTCTACTGCTAGGAGAAGACTGTCTCTTGTATTCTGGTTGTATCATTGCTCTATCTATCTCTGAGGAAGTTATTGGGGTTTTTCACCTTTATGGTTTTCCCCAAGTAAACTCTGTGTCTCTTGTGTGCTTGCATTATTGTGTCCATGATTGATATGCTGTAGATTTGTTGTACATGTTGTTCTCTCAGTTAAGATCCTAGATCAGATTGAAGTAAATTCTGAAAATTTTAACATGTTGAGGGAAGACAAATCCTTACGGCATTATCCTTGCGCATGAAATCACTAATTCCCTAAAGGTCAATTGCATCCCGGGCATGCTCTTAAAACTGGATCTCTCCAAATCCTTTGACAAGCTAAGCTGGGAATTCATGGGGAAAATGATTCTAGCCTTTGGCTTCATCTAGGAGTGGACTCGCTGGATCTGCTCACTCACCTCCTTGACCTTCTTTTCTATCCTTGTTAATGGGTCTCCCTCTACTACCTTCACCCCCTCTCGTGGCATCCATCTAGGTGACCCCCTCTCTCTATTTATCTTCATCCTCATGGTTGAAGGACTAAGAAGAATGATCCAAGCCGCGATTGCTTCTAGTTCCCTTTGTGGCCTTCCCTTCATGGGGGGAACCCCATTTCCTATCAAATATTTGTAGATAATAATCTCCTTTTTGTTCACCCCTCCGTCTAAGAAGTTTGCTCCCTTCAAAAAATTCTACACACTTTCTCGGAAGCCTCGGGAACTACCATTAACCTTGAAAAATATTATATCTTCTTTTTTGACACTGACTCCATTACTAAACGCATTGTCACATGCATCCTGGGATTTACTGTCTCTACCCTTCCCTCTAAATATCTGGGCGCACCTCTCTTTGATTCTTCCATTAAGCATTCCTCTTGGAGGGAGCTCTTAGACAAACTTGAAATGTGCATCTCCTCCTAAGCCTTCCGCTCGCTCAATCTCACTTGTCTCCTGACTCTCCTTAAATCCATCCTTCAGTCTATACCCCTCTACCTCTTCTCAGTACTAGCAACTCCTAAATGGGTCTTGAAATCACTCAGAAGTCTTCAACGTTCCCTTCCGTTGGGGAAAGGATTCCAAGAATAATAGGTGGGACCTTGTGAATTGGAACACAGTCTGTATTCCTTGGCAAGAGGGAGGCCTTAGTTTAAGGGATCCTGAAATAAACAATGCAGCACTCTTAGCCAAAATATGGTGGAAATGGATCTCACATAATGACATGCCCTAGCCGCAATTATGGAACAAAAAATATGCTCAAGAATGGGACCCTTCTCACCTAGTTCGCTTCGATCATGATCCTCTTGGCTCCCTGGTTTGGAAAGTGGCTAAATCTCATAAGGCCCTTATTCAGTCGCACAATTTTTCAAAAATCAACGAAGGATGTCATGCCTATTTTTGGAGGGACTCCTGGCAATAGATGCCCAACTACAACAACCAACACAACATTGTAGAAAATCATATTCTCAAGCTCGCCGTCGACCGCTCGGTCATCCAAGACTACTAGGAACCTGATGGATCTTCACCTTTCGAGTTATGGAAACAACCGAGACATTGGCATCCTGGTATCGAGCCTGATCTCTTCGAACCTATCTGGCAGGATCTCAAATCTAGGAATATCAAAATCAAGCAAGGACCTGATACAATCCTCTGGGGACACCTCCCTAAGGGATCTTTCATGATCAAGGAAGCTTACTCCATTCTAGCTAGCAAAGAAGAAGGTCAGACATTCCCCCTCTAGAAGAAAATATGGAATCCCCATCTATGGGCCAAAGTTTCAACCTTTCTATGGTTTCTATCTCACAAGTGCACTTTTACTTGGGACAACCTACAAAAGAAGGGATTCCAGGGGCCTGCATATTGTGTAATGTGTAGCAATGATTCTGAAACCATAGATCACGTGTTGGACTCCTGCATTCTTGCCTTAGATCCTTGGGACTGAGTGGCCAAAAAGTTCAGAAGATCCAATAGATTCAAAGGCGACTTCATTGAATCTATGCAGAGATGGGATGTGGTCCCCTTCCAAAGTGCACTACTCAATCGGCTCTAGGAGCTCACTCCTACATTCCTAGTTTGGAACATCTGGAAAGAAATAAATTTCTGAATCTTTGAGGATAAAAGCAAATCTTCTGATGATGTCTTGACAATTATCAAGAGCAACCTCCAAGAAACTATATTCTCGAAGGATTGGAATTCTTCTGACTTCCCCTCGACTGATGTAGAGAAAGGAATTCTAGCCAACTGGAATTTTCCACATCATCCTCTCCCCACTGTGGGAAAAATCCCCATTCAGTGAACTTCCAGCCCTGATCATTGGTCTCCTCCACTTGAGGGTATCTTCAAACTTAACTTTGATGGTGACTCGGAAGGCAATCTTAGTAATGCAGGATTTGGGGGCGCTTTTCATAACCACGAGGGGAAAATCACCAGAATCTACTTTGGAAGCATTGGGCACGACAACAATAACGTGGCGGAATTGGAGGGCCTATTGTTGATGTATATGTAACTTCGAAATGTATTTCACTTATATTTTTATTGTATTCCTATAGAGATGTATTATTCCTCTATACAGAAGTGTCGTCATTTGTATTAGCAAGTGTCGCAAGTATGTTAACTTGTCGATGGGTTATTGGACCACCTTGTAAGGGGTCGGCCCGATATAATGTAGTATGAAGTTATTGTACCTAGCTAAACAAGTCAGCCCCATAAGGTTATTGGGCAAACAGCACAAGTATAAATAGAGATCGGGAGATCTCTATTTGGATCACTTCAGAACTCACACTTCCTTCACTCGGAAAGTGGCGCACATGTGAGGAGGAGGATCAGCTGCTAAGAGGAGTCTATCTCTTGTACTTTGGTTGAGATATTGCTCTATCTATCTCTGAGGAAGTTGTGGGGTTTTTCACCTTAGGGTTTTCCCCACGGAAACTCTATGTCTATTGTCTCTCATGCTTTGGCTTCTTGTGATGATTGACATGATTGTTATGATTGATATGCATTGATATACTATACATGTTATTCACTCAGTAAAGATCCTAGAGTATTGTGAATTAATGCTCAAAATTTAACATGGTATCAGAGCTAACCTGAGATGAAGACATTGTGTAGTGACGAACACTAGGGTTTCTCGCTTATTGGGTTTCTCTCCACAGATTTTGGAAAAGCAATAAAGTAGATTGAATATACTCATCAAGGACAATCTATCTGTCCAATCAGAATTCAATTCTGAGCATTTTCAGATTTGGCCCTAAAAATTAGGGTTTCCACAAAAATAGGAATTCTTGAACTCTGAAGACATAGCTGGAAGCTCCTTGGAACAATCGAAGTTTAGAGCTTTGGATCGAGATTTTTGGCTGAGTAAATCTCCGGGAAACTCAAACCCTAATTCAAGGTCCTCCCTAGTGAACCCCAGAAGACTAAAAGGCATTTCTGAAGGGTGAATCTTTGCAGATCTCAAAATCAGAATACACCAAGCTGATCAGATCATCAAGGTGCATCTTTCTATCCTTTCAAAAAGTTGAAATTCATATTTTGAATTTTTAGGGTTTTTTCGACAAACCCTAATCCGCGACTAGATCCAGTTTTCAGCAAAGCAAGTGGTAAGACCTAAATCTTTTCTATTTCCATTTGAAGTACTCTTTAATATGTCTCACCACACCAAGCTTGAGGATAAGCTTGAAGGGGTTGATAACTTCCGAGCTTGGAAGTATAGGATTGGGTTAATCTTGGAAGAAAATGAATTGGACTCCTACATCAGCTCTAAGGTCCCTATCCCAGAGGATGAAGAGGCTAAGATATTGCATAAGAAGAACTTGGTCAAGGCAAAGAGAATCATTGCTGATTCTATCAAAGACCATCTCATACCACATGTGTCATCTCTAAAGACACCCAAGGAGATGTTTGACTCCCTGACCAAGATTTTTAAAGGGAAGAACATAAATCGGAAGATGACTCTACAGAATCAATTGAAAGGGGTAAAGATGTTGAATGGAGAGACCATTCAATCTTACTTCTCCAATGTCTCTCAGATCAAGGAACAAATTGAAGCTGTGGAGGAAGTATTGGACAATGGTGAAGTTGTTATGACCACTCTGAATGGCCTACCTAGGTCATGGGACTCCTTTATTCAAGGAATCTGTGCAAGAAAAAAATTGATCTCTTTCAGTAGACTGTGGGAGGAATGATCTCAAGAAGAAGCTAGGCTTGTAGCACGAGAAGAAAAGATGGGGAATGAAGATCAAGCTCTCACAACGCACACCAAGGGAAGCAAGGTTAAGAGGGAGAAATCTCATAACAAGAAACATTCTCACCATTATCACAAGAAGAAAGATCTATCTCATGTTCGATGTTTCGAATGTAATGAGAAGGGACACTTTGCTTCAGAATGTCCCAAGAACAAAAGGGACAACAACAAAAACAACAACTTCAACAAGAAGAAGAAGGGCAGCAAAAGAAGGTATCATGCTCATGCTGCTAAAGAAGATGAACCTCCAAAGAAGAAGGCTAGAACAGAAAGTGATGATGATGATTCATCAAGCGAAGAAGAGTATGTTCTAATCTCTTCTCTCACAGGTACTATTTCTCATGGTTGTAATGATTGGATTATTGACAATGGTGCTTCCAAACACATGACGGGGTTTAAAGAATCTTTTGTAAATCTATCAGAACATGAATCACCCCATAAAATGAAACTTGGGGATGACTATCAATACCCCATCAAAGGAAGTGGTGAAGCCTCTTACAACCTAGATTCTGGAAAGTCCTTGAAGATGAAGGAATTTCTATATGTACCTGGGCTCAAGAAGAATCTACTCTCAATCTCTGCATTAGATGCAAAAGGTATGAGGGTTGCATTTGTAGATGGCCAAGTCCTAATGTGGCCAAAGGGTAAAACTATTGATGATGCAGTGGTGATTGGAGAGCAAGAAGGAGGATTGTATAAATTGAAGGGACAACCTGAACATGCCATGGTGCATGATTCCATGGAGCCAAGTGAACTTTGGCATAGAAGACTTGCACATATGCACTACAGAGCATTACCAATTGCAAGTAAGGCTGTAGAAGGTCTTCCTGAAATTAAGACCAAGCATGAAGGTGTTTGCAAAGGATGTGCAAAAGGAAAGAACATAAAGAAGGCATTTCCAAGTAGTGCAAGCAAGGCAAAAAGTATATTGAAAATTATCCACTCCGATGTATGCGGCCCGATGTCATCCAACTCTCTAAGTGGGTATGTTTACTATGTCTCTTTCATTGATGACTTCTCCAGGAAGACTTGGGTTTACTTCTTGAAGAAAAAAGATGAAGTGTTAGATAAGTTCAAGGAATTCAACACCTTGATGGAGAACCAAATTGATAAGAAGATCAAAACATTCAGATCCGACAATGGTGGAGAATTCAGCTCAGGTGACTTCAAGAAGCTATGCAGTGATTCAGGGATTAAGAGGGAGTTGACTGCTCCTTACAATCCACAACATAATGGAGTTGCAAAAAGAAAGAACAGAACAATCATGGAAGCAGCAAGGGCAATGCTTCATGACCAGGATCTACCTATGCATCTATGGGCAGAAGCAGCTAGGACAGCTGTATATGTGCAGAACAGAACACCCCATAAGATATTGGACAACAAGACACTAGAAGAGGTCTTCTCTGGTAAGAAACCTGAAGTCAGCCATCTCAGAATATTTGTTTGTCCAGTATATACTCATGTGCCAAAGCAAAAGAGGACTAAGCTAGATCCTTCAAGAAAGAAGGGTATCTTTGTGGGTTACAGTGAAAGCTCGAAGGCTTACAGAATATACTTTCCAGGGTTCAAGAAAATTGATGTCAGTAGGGATGTAACATTTGATGAAAATTCAGCATTCATCAAATCAAGGAAGACACATGTTGAAGTTTATGAAGAACCTAAGGAAACTAGATTTCATGACACTACCATGACTGAAGCAATTCCAGATGTTGATCATGAAATTGAAGATCCGCAACAACCTATAGATCCACCCTGTGAGAATAACTCTCACAACAGAAAACCTGCATGGGCTAGAGAGCTCATCCAAGATGTAGAAATATATGGCATTCCAGAAGAAAAACACAGAGCAAAGAAGAGAACTAGATCACATACCAGCTATGTTGCTTTACTTTGTGATATCATGAACAAAGAACCTTCCAGTTATGAAGAAGCAGCGGAAAAGAAAGAATGGAAGGATGCCATGGTCGAAGAATACCAATCAATAATGAAGAATGATTTTTGGGATGTTGTCCCAAGACCTGAAGGGAAGTCTGTTGTGACTTCCAAGTGGATCTACAAGATCAAGCATGTTGCAGATGGCAGCATAGAGAAATACAAGGCAATATTCGTAGCTCGTGGCTTCTCTCAGAAAGAGGGAATATATTATGAAGAAACGTTTTCTCCTGTAGCTAGGTACACTTCCATCAGATCAGTACTTGCCCTGGCTGCAGCGATGAAATGGAAGATACACCAGATGGATGTCAAGACTGCTTTCTTGAATGGTGTAGTTGAAGAGGAAGTGTATGTGGAGTAGCCACTCGGTTTTGAAACACATGATGGGGATTCATATGTGTGCAGATTGAAGAAAGCCTTGTATGGCTTGAAGCAAGCTCCCAGAACTTGGTATGGTAGGATGGACAGTTTCCTATCTAGTTTGGGCTTTACCAAGAGTAAAGCGGATTCCAACCTTTACTACAAGGTTGAGGAAGGAAATCCTGTGATACTACTCCTATATGTGGATGACCTATTTGTAACAGAAGATGATAGACTGATTGCCGATACAAAAAGGAAGCTTGCTGCCGAGTTCGATATGAAGGACTTGGGGATGATGCACTACTTTCTAGGTATGGAGGTGTGGCAGAGTGCAGATGGGATCTTCCTTGGACAAGGGAATTATACAGTAGATATCCTAAAGAGGTTCAGGATGATGGATTGCAAGGCCATGGCCACACCTATGGCATCAAACCTGAAGCTTCTATGTGATGCTTCATCTGAGTTGGTTGATGTCTCTATGTATCGTCAGATGATTGGGTCCTTGATGTACCTGATGAACACAAGACCAAATATTTGCTTTGCGGTGAACACATTGAGCCAGTTCCTGACGGATCCGAGGAGTGTTCACCTGGTTACTGTAAATCATATTCTAAGGTACCTGAAGGGTACAGTTGATTATGGGCTCAAGTATGAAGCGAATCAAAAGTTTAACCTGCAAGGTTATGTTGATTCGGATTGGGCAGGCAGTGTTGCAGATAGGAAGAGCACATCTGGGTGCTGCTTCAGTATGGCATCAAGTGTGATCTCTTGGTTTAGTAGGAAGCAGTCCTGCGTAGCACTGAGTACAGCCGAGGCAGAGTATGTTGCATCCTATTTGGCTAGTTGTGAAGTAGTATGGCTTCAGAAGCTATTGTCAGAGTTATTTGATCTCCCGCTGGAGACTACTGGTATCTTTTATGACAACCAGAGTTGTGTGAACCTGTTTGAGAACCCGGTGTTTCATGACAGGTCGAAGCACATTGAGATCAAATATCACTATATCAAGGATATGGTGCAGAGAGGAGCAGTGAAGCTCCTGTATATTGCGAGGGATGAGCAGATTGCAGATGTGCTGACGAAGCCACTAGCTAGAGTGAAGTTCGAGTACTTCAGAGAGAGGCTTGGCATTCTTCAAATCGATGACACTTCGAGGAAGAAGTGATGGACACATTTGCTGAAGCCATTCCAAGCATGGTGGAAGGAGGATCCTTCACATGGCTATGGATGTAAGCACTGAATGATGAGAATTAGGATGATGTTCTAGTTTCTGCTCTATATGATCAGTTGGATCATCTATATGTGTGTATGTATGCATCATGTTGGATGTTGGATATGATCAGTTGGATCATTTATATGTATGTATGTACGCATCATGTTGGATGCTGGATATGATCAAGTAGATCATGTATTTGTATATGTATCAAGTGGATACTTGTATGATCAGGTAGATCATGTATTTGTATATGTATCAGGTAGATACTTGTATGATCAGGTAGATCATGTACTTATGTATGTATCAGGTGGATGCATTATGTATATCAGATGGATGCATTTGTATGATCAGGTAGATCATGTATTATGATATGTATCAAGTAGATACTTTGTATACATTAGATGGATACATTGTTTGATCAGGAAGATCACAAATGACGAGCTTCAAGTGTTGCTCCAGATGATACACATCAGGTTGATGGTATGATGATGATCGGATTGATCATGTGATGATGTACATCAGGATGATGTATGGTGAGTATCAGTTTGATACTCTATGGTCGTGGATAGGTTGTGCAGGTAGCATAGAAAAGACCCTTTAAAAACCAGACAAGTAGAGCAGTGTGCTCGTAACATCCTGGGTTGCTCTATTGAGATTTGGATAGTTAGAGCGGTGTGCTCGTAACATCATGGGATGCTCTAAGTAGTTTTTGCGAAAGTTCACATAGAAAAGATCCTTTAAAATCCAGACAGGTAGAGCGGTGTGCTCGTAACAGCCTGGGATGCTCTATCGAGATCCAGACAGGTAGAGCGGTTTGCTCGTAACATCCTAGGATGCTCTAAGTAGGTTTTGTGAAGGTCAACATGTAAAAGAAACTATAGTCTGCGCTAGGTTTTGTTGACGCACGTAATCAGTCCTAGGATCCACAATATGGCCATTGATGATGAAGACCTGTAGGTGGTGGGCCTACATCCAATATGAAAAAGGACTGGCTCTGTAGAACTTCCTATGATGAGTAGATTTAGAGATTGGTTGAGATAGTAGCAGTAGTGATGATGATGATGAATCGAGGACGATGCATCGATGATGACGATCTAGAGAAGAAGACTTGTGCTAGCAGATCTGTGTCGAGAAATACCTTCCTAGTTAAGAGGGAGTGTTGATGTATATGTAACTTCGGAATGTATTTCACTTATATGTTTATTGTATTCCTATAGAGATGTATTATTCCTCTATATGGAAGTGTCGTCATTTGTATTGACAAGTGTCGCAAGTATGTTAACTTGTTGATGGGTTATTAGACCACCTTGTAAGGGGTTGGCCCGATATAATGTAATATGAGGTTATTGTACCTAGCTAGACAAGTCGGCCCCATAAGGTTATTGGGAAAACAGGACAAGTATAAATAGAGATCGGAAGATCTCTATTTGGATCACTTCAGAACTCACACTTCATTCACTCAGAAAGTGGTGCACATGTGAGGAGGAGGATCAGCTGCTAAGAGGAGTCTATCTCTTGTACTTTGGTTGAGCAATTGCTCTATCTATCTCTGAGGAAGTTGTGGGGTTTTTCACCTTAGGGTTTTCCCCATGGAAACTCTATGTCTATTGTCTCTCATGCTTTTGCTTCTTGTGATGATTGACATGCTTGTTATGATTGATATGCATTGATATACTATACATGTTATTCTCTTAGTAAAGATCCTAGAGTATTGTGAATTAATGCTCAAAATTTAACACCTATTGGATGGAATTACCATTGCAAAAAAAACTCAAAATCCTCCCTCTCATTACTGATGGCGATTCTCAGGTGATCCTGAACTTAGCCTCCAAAATTCAAAACAGATCCCATATTTCCAAACTCTCCACCAGTTGGAGAATGGAACACAGCATCAACAGGCTCTCCAACTACTTAAACGCTCTCAACTCTATCACTTTACACCACGTCAGGAGAAAAGCCAATGCTCTAGCTGACTATTTTTCCAACAAAGGGGTTACTTGTGAACTTCCTCCTCGGGAAGGGGAGCTAGATCAGTCCCTTTCATACCAAATCATAGTCCATTGCAATGTTCTCGCCTCTCAAGATATCCCCACCCCGGGTGCGGGTGATTTTCTCGATCATGCCACAAATGGAAGCTTGGTCTAGCCACTTGGAGATGGCACGTTGTACCCGTCACCTCCTCATCATGCCGACAGGAAGTCAAGTGATCGTGGTTATGTGGAGGACAAGTGGATTTATGGAACTCATTCGGCAGTTAATGAGCTGAGGCTGGACTCGGCCGCTAATGTCCCTTCGCATTAACTGGGGTAGCTATTTCTTGAAGCTCTCGTGTGTGGTTCACTTGCATCCCTTGTCAATGGCTCGTATAATGAAAGACAAGCCTCGTTCCTCCCTCATTTGCAATCCTTTGTTTCTCTCTGTTGTGAATTGCTCTGCTGCGAATTTCCCTATTGTTGACTCAAACCCAGCCGACAGGGGTTCCCATCACTGTCGACACCAACCCACTGCGATCTCCCTGAGCACCGGCCCAGACAGGTTTTACCCTACCCAGCAACACCTGCAGAGCAGATGAGGTCTCACCTGAGGCGATCAAGGGAGAGTGGAAGGAACCATGTTTCCACCGAATGAAGGAATATGATTGCGGCACTAATTACTCAACTTATCGCAGCATCTAAACAGATCTATGCATTTAAGATAATCATCAATCATATTCATAGCACTATTCATCAGAGACATTCATTGTGACAAGTATAAAAAGATTACGATTTAGCAAGAAATCATCACAGTATGCTTTAACACAAAGAATACATAGGGAATTTCACCAAACAGTTTCGTCATTTCATATTCCTTCAGAACAAACCCTAATACACCATCCTTACAAAACCAAATCTTAGTGATATCTCTTGATCTCAGAACATATGCCAAAAGCGCATCTGCCAAATCTCTTACGACCTACAAATTTTTGTCTATATATAGGCTTCCGTCCTTACAATGCTTGTCCACTTACTAACAACTTCCTAACTGACTCATGGACCAATGACCCAGAAACCCACCTACTACAGTATAATTAGCTCAAAATTACATCTCATGTGGTCCAATGACCCAAAAACCCGCCTACTACGGTACAATTAGCTCAAAAAATACATAAGATAATGCATCCTTCTTCCTTCCATGACCTCTTCTAACGTGTCGCAGCATCGACGATGCTGCGATTCTTTCTTACCAAACCGCTTGCCAATAGGCCCCAAACACAATCTTGTGGCTCACCCTCGAGCCATGTCAGCTAGACATGGTGTATTTCATGGTTTTCACTTTACTATGGAAGAACTATAGTTTTGCAACTGTTCTTGCTGCCTGGATCACGCGGTGTTTTCCTACTCCTTCTGCTACACTGATCATCTGCTCATTTCATGTACTTCTTGCCCAAAAGTGGACTTGTCCTGGCTTACTGTCATGGACCTTGCAAACTCATCCTCCAATCTCAAGAGACTGATTGTAGATAGAGAGGAATTTTTCGAGCGATGCCAGGGTGTAAAACAGGCCAGTGGTTCTGGCACATCTATTTTGCACCAGTAAGCACATGTTACAGGGACCCAAGGGCTATGACCCCCGCCTTTTGTGTGGTCACAGGGATCGCAAGACTTCGAACCATCACCAACTGCCTAAACATCTCGGATGAGACTTCGTGCT
The DNA here is from genome assembly GCA_027924585.1 of Larix kaempferi. Taxonomy (NCBI): domain Eukaryota; kingdom Viridiplantae; phylum Streptophyta; class Pinopsida; order Pinales; family Pinaceae; genus Larix; species Larix kaempferi. The sequence goes on from BSBM01000008.1 coordinate 11,401,626, forward strand.
TGTAACCCCTGAATGCCCGAGGCACAGCTTGCTCCAACTGCTCATGTACACTTGTGATTCAAGCCCTTAGTGCACCTAGTGTGCTACCACATGAAATGAAATGGATCATTTCCACAACCTCCTTGGAATTCCTAACTTAGCTAGATGCTGACCCTGTCGTAATATATCCTCTCTTAATTGGAACAACCTCTGTGCTCTTACTATCCTTGGGTTCCTATATTTATACATCGCATTCAGCCATTCGTTTGCCTCGGCAATCCTGTGCACAATCTGCTCACATTCCAGGGTAATCATAATATTCCGCTGCTCCGTGTGAGTATTAGCCGGACTTCTAAGGTGGGTGGAGCAATCATACTCCTGTCTGTCGCCCTACGTGAAAAAATGTGCGAAGCATCACCCCAAACCCTTTGGCCATGCTGCCGTGGTGGACACCTCGTTCCAACCATACAAACTATCCCTCAAGGTGCCATTGGCCATGCTGCCTCGGTGAATGCCTCGTGCCAACCATGCAAACCGTCCCTCGAGGTGCCATCGGCCATGCTGCCTTGGTGTACCCTTATTCCAAACATGCATTATTCTGGCACAATCTAAATCGACTAACGATCATATCTACCCAAAACGAAAAAGTCCCATATGCATAATGATTTTTGATGTGACCCAGTCGCAATGCTGTCACTTGTCACAGACCGCTCCTAACTTGCAGTATAAGCCTTTATGTTTTCGCATTCTGTTCTTATTGGTGCACCACCCTGCCATCGATAAATCACACTTTCCTTTTTTTAATGCGACTCAGGCATCGCGCTGTTCCAAGCTCGACCGATTGGGCTTCAACCTACTACCATTAATCAACCTGGGGAGCATCGCCCCATCCAACTGCTACAACTGTACCGCTCCTCCTGAAGTAATGCTACTAATGCGATATGGACCAAACCAATGCATCTGCAATTGTCCTGGATGTTTCATAAACTTGCTGTCATACAACAACACCAAATCACCCTGTTGAAACTGTTTGTTCTTGATGTGGCGATCATGCAAAGCTTTCTAGTGATCCTTCTCCACACCCTAATGGAAACCAGTGATAAATCGATCTTCCTCCAGTTGGATTAACTATGGAGACGTTCCTCTAATGCTGCCGCAGCATCCATACCGGTTACTGCCGCGATGCGCAGAATCAGAATGATATACTCCATAAGCATAACCACTTCTTTCCCATACACTAGCTTGAATGGTGTCTGCCTTGTCAGCCTTTTACATGTGGTGTGATAGGCCCACAATACTGCTGGGATTTTTAGATCCCAGTCATCGCGGTTCACATTACACACCTTTGTCAGTGCATGCTCCAATATCTTATTGAAAGCCTCCATTGTGCTGTTCACTTGCGAATGATAGGGTGTACTCTTATGTTGTATCTGCAACTCCTCCGTCAATGCGTTGATGGTGTGATTAAGAAAGTGGATTCCTTGATTGCTCAACAATATCTTGGGGCAGCCAAAGCGAGTGACAATGTGGTCAAAGAGAAACCGCGCAGCTGTGGCTGTGGAACAATCAATGACTGGTGTAGCTTTTGCCCATCTTGTCAAGTAATCTGTCGCCGTGATGATATAACTAGCACCAGTGCGCTTAGCCGGTGGATTGATAGGTCCCACAAAGTCTACCGCCCATTTTTCGAATGGCTGCAATGTCAACTGAGGCATCAACGACATCTTGTCCCTCCTGGATGGCTTCCTGGTTCTCTAACAAATATCACAGGACTGTGCATAATCTGTCGCATCACTATGCAGCATAGGCCACCAGAGCCCCACTCGAAGCACCTTCCTTGTTGTCACGCGACCACCATAGTTTCCTCCAGCCACTCCTTCATGTGCTTCGGAAAGAATCTGCTCTTGCTCATGTGGCAAGACACATCGTCGCAATATCTCATCAGCACCCATCTTGTATAGCGCTCCTGCGATTAGTTGGAAATCTGCAGCCTTGACTACCAACTACTTCTTCTGACTAGTGGTAAATTCCTCTAGTGCGGTACCTGTCGCTAGAAACTGAATGATTTCTTCAAAATATCCATCAGCGACTCCAACTTTAAACAATTGCGCATCAGGAAACCCATCTTCAATGTTAGTTGGCTCCTCTCCTATTTCAATCTGTGAGAGATGATCCGGGATAGCATTTAACCGCCCTGGCTTCACAATTACTTAAAAATTGAACTCCTAAAAAAGAAGTAGCCATCGACGGATATTCCCCCCCAACACAGGCTTATTGACCAAGTATTTCAATGCAGAATGATCTGTGAACATCTTGAAATGGCCTCCCAATAAGTAATGGTGAAACTTCTGCAATGCATAAACCATCGCCAAACCTTCCCTCTCTGTAGCAGTGTAGTTTCTTTCTACAAATGACAACTTTCGACTGGAAAAAGCAATGGGGTGATCAAGATCCCCCTCTCCAAGCTGGTCCAATACCACTCCCAGCGCGATCGATGAGGCATCAACATGAACATGGAATTCCTTACTCCAGTCAGGAAATACTAATATCGGTGCTGAAGCCATCTTCGTCTTTAGTGTCTCAAAGCTATCTTGACATTCAGGGATCCACTGGAATACCACATCCTTCTTCAACAACTTCTCCATAGGGGCAGTAATCGCAGCATAACCCCTGATGAACTTGCGATAATACCCCATGTGTCCCAGCGTTGCCCTTAACTGCTTAACATTAGTCGGTGGTGTCAAACTCAGAATGAGCACAATCTTTGCTGGGTTGACCAACAATACTTGCTTACACACAATATGACCCAACAGTATGCCAAACGGTGCATAGAAGATACATTTCTTTAGGTTCAATGATATCTGGTGCTGCTGACATTGCTCCAACATCAACCGCAGATTCACCAGATGATCGCGGATCAAACCATAGACCGTCCAATCGTCCATGTATACCTGTAAAAACTTCTGAATGAAATATTTGAATGCAGCAACGAAAACCCGCGAAAATATCGTAGGTGCATTCTTCAAGCCAAACGGCATCACGGTGTATTGAAAGCAGCCCCATTCAGTCACGAAAGTTGTCTTATGGTGATCTCCTTTTGCAATGCAGATCTGATGGTAGCTAGAGAACCCATCTGTGAAAGAGTACATCTCCTAGCCACCCACACCCTCGAGTACTTAGTTAGTAAACGGGGTTGGGAATGGATCATGCAAACATGCATCATTTAATTTCCTGAGGTCGACGCAAAAAAGCACTTCGCCAGTCTTCTTATCCTATACCACGATAAGACTAATCCATTCTGACTCCTCAATTGGTTCAATGATACCGGCATCCAACATGCGATCCAATTCTACCTTGACCCTCTCCTTATGTCGTGGATTCAATCGATAGGGTCACTGCCGGATCGGCTTAGCATATATTTTAATGGAATCTCCATATCCCCTAAGTCGACCAAAATCCCCTTCATGTCAAAAAACTTTGTGGGAAATAAGTCCTGAAACTCATGGAGCAAATCAGTGACCTTGCTTATCAGCTCATCATCCTAGTAATCCCCAACATTTGCAAACTTTGGATTATCCTCTGTCCCAATGTTAATCTTGCAGATCTTCAGCGGCTAACTGATCGGATCACTTGGCACATCAGGTGGTACCACAACATGACTTCCTTCTGATTCTGGGATATTCACATTCCGCGGATCATCACCATCTTTTGGCCCACCACTGATATTGAAGCATTCCATGAGAGACTGCATCTGGCAGTGCATGTGCGGATCCACATGATATGCCATCGGAACAACCTGCAGAATTACATCACAGATGAACTGCAATGCATTATTGACCTCTGGATCGGCATCCGTAAAACTAAATGTATGGGTAAAACACACTGTGAGCTCCAGCCAAGTGGAAATTTCTCCTCGCAACGCAGCTGCAGTATACCATGATCGTGATATCTCATCCAAAGTATGGATGAAAGCATGAAACCACTCATCTCTTGGTCACGATACCCATAACCACTGACACTCCATCAAGTGACCACCAGGATCGTTTCGACCATCATATTTTCCAGTGTGGTAAAACTCGATATCACCAAAGCGTACTATCATCAATCTTTTGTATTTCGACCATCCATCAATTGATGCCTTGTGTGTCTCCCACCAACTTGCTGGAGCAGCCTTTAGTGCTTCGTTCAATGCCAGCAATCGTTGTGGTTCGGAAACTCTTTCCTCGAACTCCGTCAGAAAGTCAGATAAGCCAGGTAGTCCTTCATATATTGGTAGCATGATTGTTTCAGTTTCGACATGGTATAACGACTACGTGATCAATCCACACTTACGGAGTGACACTTCATGCAAGCGGTTCTACCAATATTCTAGCGCATCATCAGAGTCGGAAGATGCAGAGCTATCACTGCGCCATCCAAGCTCACCGTTGGCAGTCAGATGGATATAATCTTCAGAGATATTGAATGCATGGTCCCATGCACTGGGATCGTCATCCTTTACTGGCTCTATGTAGTGACGTCCTTCAGCAGGATCCAACAGGTCGATAACTCTGAGATCACGATTTTCAAAAGTCATCATCCGTCGCTTGAAGTTGATTACAGCTCCACTATCATTAGCCCATCCAATCCCCAGTAATGTGGGATAAGAGCTTCCTCCTTCAACTACTTCTATTACATCAAAGTTGGCATATGTTTTCATTCCCTTGATGTCCACCACCATTCGTGGAACTCTCCCAATCGGTGTTACCTTAGCGTGATTGGCTAACCAGAGCTATACAGGAGACCAGCTCAATGGGGGACTCCCCATCTTCTACCAAGCCTGCTTGGTTAGGATGCTGACATCCGAACCAAGATCTAGAATAACTGAATCAACATCGTAGTCGCCAATTTGAATATTCATCCACATCTCCTTACCCGTCTTCCGTCATTGTAAGGAATTAACCACGAACTCTTGTCGATCCTGGGCCGGTCATCGTAACAGAGCTTCAAGCACAGCAAGAGCATCGGGATCTCTTGCTAGGGATAAACAATGTTCCAAAAATTATTGAAGTGTGCTGGGACTGCCACCACTGGCTAGCCTCTGAAGTAGTATCAAAAGTAGAGAGCATGTCGTACACAATAGCCTTACCTCCTTCTTTTTCTAGTGCACGACGTGCTTGAAGAAATTCCTCCCGCTCCGCATTGATGTCAAATGATACCTTCTTTTGTTCGTCTAACCGGATCATTGATCTGTCCTCTCCAGTTGTCTTTCCTCCGCGAGTGACCACGGCAATGAAAGCATCTTGCGGTCTTGGCTCTGCAGAAATTGTCGCGATATTTGCACCCTAGGTCTGGTTCAGCGGTAGATTTCCGGGTGGGTTCACATTCTGATTTTTATTTGGCCACATATTCTGGTTCTGCACTGAATGCTGCACTTGGTTATGGGTAGGTTGCTGTGCCTGGGGCTGACTTTGCAACTAGGGATTATTCCCTGCTTTCCATCGCGCAATCAACTACGGACAATTCTCAACCGTGTGATCGTTAGCAAAACAGAATGTACACTGGTTCTGCAGCAATGGACAGTCTCACTGGTAGTGTCCCCATACCGCACAGTGATAGCATTGAAAAGGTCTGCGACCACCTCATCCTCCTCCACGACCAAATACTCCACCGCATCCTCCCCGGTATCCTCCCTGAAATCCTCCCTGCTGTTGGTACTGTGGTTGGTTGAATTGTTGTTGCATTGGTGCCGGTTGCATTCCTTGCCCTTGCGGTGCATACTGCAGTTGCTGTACATACTATCGCTACTATGGAGCCATCTGCATCGGAGTATATTGCGGCATGAACTACGGCAGTTGCTTCTGTTGCAGTACAAACTGCATCTGCGGTTGAGGTAGCAGCTAGGATGCCTGTGGCTGTGGTTGCGACTGTTGTACGACATGCTGGTCGTCCTTTACATAGAATGCATCATACATTCTCTCTTGTAGAAACCCATATGCACGGCATTCTTTGTCATCGTGACCCACCGATTTGCAAAATGTACAATAAAGATTCCTTGGGGTTGTGACCATTTTCTGCATGTATGGACAATTTTCATGGTTGTGCTCGTATACGTGGCAGACGCGACACCACGGCATGCTACCACCATTCAACGGATTTGGTGCTCCCGAAACTAGATAGTTGCGGAAGTCCGAGCAGTTATCCTTAGCATGTCCTTCTCCCTGACATCGCATACACCAGACTTCTTCGCGTTGATCCTTGCCTTTCTTCAAATCCTATAACTGGATGGTCAGGTTAGCCAATTGTGTCTGGATCTGCGACATCCCAGCTGCATTTCCCCAATGGGCGATGCCTCCAGCCGCATCGCAATCTCCAAAGCTTCACTCGATGTGGTAATGTTATGCTGCATCAGTGGTAGCTAGATATGCGGAAGCAAGGCCACGATAAACCACTCCTTATGTTGGACGGTACTCATGTCAAAACTGACCCTTTCCATCAGCGTTTTAAATCGTTGATCAAAAACCCACATAGTCTCATTGGTATACTGCTTAATCTCTTTAAGCTCTGTGATGTATTGTAATTCAGATTTGGGCTTCCGAAATTCTGCGATCAAGCCTATACGAATCTCATCCAGGGTTTTTGCTGGAGTGCCGACAGGGACTTGTGTAAATGTCATAAACCAATCCAAGGCACGACCTCGAAGAGTTGTCGCCAATTGTCCCTTTTTAGAATCATCATCGGTGATCTGTTTGACGGTCCATATAGCCTCACACAGAAACCAGTACTATTCAGGGTTATCTGTTCCACTTCTTTGGAACAATGGTAACTTAGTATCCTCGCCCGCCATTCTGGTCTTCCTTCCTCCTTTCGTTGTACTACTACCGATTAACTTCTATGGAATTGACAAACTCGGCAGTGTCGAAGTGGTATTTCTTGCTATCTAAGAGATAGTGAGTAGAGGTGTGGGTACGTTGGTGCTGGGGTTTGGTCCTGCCTCTATCCTAGGCGTAACCTGATTGTCCTTGTCAGGACTGTGAGGTCGCTTCGTCCCATGTGGTCTTCCTTCATGGCCTTGCAGTTCGACTACAGTAGGACCTTCTCTTGTCCTCAGCCTCTTTTCCTGTCGGAACATCGCTCCTCCCCTCCTAAGACCACTTTCTTCCTTGGCTTCACTCACAGTCTCATCATGAATTGCACCCATCTACCCCTTATTATTCCATGTACCAGCCCCCAACTGTCGCGGTACCCACCAGGCTGTCTATTGATCAAGATGCATCTTCAATATACCCTTTTCGCAAATAAGCATCTTAATCGACAGTTGAAGCGATAGCAGAAACCTACCTCGAGGTTCGCAGAAAAAATATCTTTCGGCTTCACTATAGGATTTCTGAGTATCAACTGTGAATTCTGTGATATAGCCATCTAGGATGCTATTGAACCACACTTCGACAACCCGTGACGCTTTATTACCGACTTCCTGCAACTCCTAAATCAACTCAGGGGTCCAGGTCGTGGATTCACCACCTTGGAATTTCCTCTTCTGAAAATTCAACTTCGCCAACCACTCATACAAAATGACTAGGAATTCATAGAAAAACCACTCATGAGGTCCGTCATGAATATATCTATCCACCCACTGGTCTACCATCAGTCGAGTGTTCTGACTTTTTTCTTCAGCAAATTCCTGCAACTTCTGATCAAACCATTATTGGATCTCCGATTTTTTTGGGTGCCACAACATATCCTCCTTTCACTTCGCACACGGTCCCGGCAACGGAACCATTTGTTGACTCAAACCCGGTCGACAGGGGTTCCCATCGCTGTCGACACCAACCCACTGCGATCTCCCTAAGCACCGGCCAAAACAGGTTTTACCCTGCAGAGCAGATGAGGTCTCACCCGAGGAAATCAAGGGAGAGTGGACGGAACCATGTTTTCGCCGAATGAAGGAGGATGATTGTGGCACTAATTACTCAACTTATTGCAGCATCTAAACAGATCTATGCATTTAAGATAATCATCAATCGTATTCATAGCACTATTCATCAAAGACATTCATTGCGACAAGTATAAAAAGATTACAATTTAGCAAGAAATAATCACAGTATGCATTAACACAAAGAGTACATAGGGAATTTCACCAAATAGTTTCGTCATGTCATATTCCTTCATAACAAACCTTGATACACCATCCTTACAAAACCAGATCTCAATGATATCTCTTGATCTTAGAACATATGCCAAAATCGCATCTGCTAGATCTCTTACAACCTACAACTTTCTATCTATATATAGGCTTCTTCCCTTACAATGCTTGTCCACTTACTAACAACTTCCTAACCGACTCCTGGACCAAGGACCCAAAATCTAACTGACACTGTCCAAGTGACCCAGAAACCCGCCTACTGCGGTATAATTAGCTCAAAATTACATCTCATATGGTCCAATGACCCAAAAACCCGCCTACTGCGGTACAATTAGCTCAAAAAGTACATAAAATAATGCATGTTTCTTCCTTCTGCGACCTCTTCTAACGTGTCGCAGCATCGGCGATGCTGCGATTCTTCCTTACCAAACCGCCTGTCAACACCTGCTCAATTTGTCATTTCCTGAGAGCTTGGTCTTTACACCATGACTCGACCGCAAGGTACCTCAAGGCGTGGGGTTGGACATGGTGTAGGACGAGATGCTGCTTCTCTAGGCAATAATAAGGCAGCCATCAGTGGCTATGACAACAACGTCTCGGCTTCGGTTCTCTTGTTAATCGATGACTGGAAATCAAGTCGTGTGGCTGATATTCTAGCCACTGACAACCAAGGAAACCATATCAATTATTACTCGATTATAAAAAAACATGATGGGAAACCTAGTCGAGGAGATGCTGGCAAATTGGAACTCTACCAAGTTCTCCATTTTGGATATGAGGGCTATCTTGGTTGATATGGATGAAAAGATGGTCAATTTGGACACCAATCTCACTGGTGGTAAATACTCCCTGGAAAGGTGCTCGACTCTTCCCAGGGTCTTGGATGGAATGGATGTTGCTCAGCCTGGAGTGGTCTCCTTTGCAACCGAAGCACCTCCAATTTCATAGGAAATGATGGACGCAGCTGTTGTAGGCACTCCTTCTGGGTCGATCCCGCCTGTTCCCAGTGTCTCTGTGAGTATCGCTCCCCTGCATGCCACCTTTCCCATTCCATCCACCATTGACTCGCTACACTTCAAACGTGTCTGGAAGACCGAAGGGGATGCCTCCCCCTGTCGCAAAACAGAACCGCTGACGCCAAAGCTCCCTCCCCAGGGTTGGGATGATGACTTCTTCGGTAGCTTCCCTATGGTTGAAGATAAGCCCAGCTCTCAGAATGAAGAAGCAAATACTTTGGATGGAATTCCCTAGCTCTCTTTGTGAATGTCAGAGGTTTTGTCTGTTTTTTCTATATAAATCATTTTCATCTCTATTTTGTTTTATTATATGCTATGTAATGACTCTTATGGCACCTAGACTCCTCAGACGAGTCTGTTTTTTAATGTTACTTATCTGCCTAGCATTTTTTAGCGTCTGGGTTGGTGGTTCCACCACCCAAGACCGCCAAGGCTAGCTAAACGCCATGTAATTTTTTAACTCTTTTTATAAATATACTAAAACAGATTTACAAAAAAAATAAAAAATCAACCATCTTATTATTTAAATTTTATTTTCACAATTAAACATAATTAGTGTATAATTAAAATTTCCTTTTATTTTTAATATGTTCTCACCTAATCATGTTTTTTTTTAATTGAAAATAAATGTGTGTGATTTATAATTCAACAATCTTAAAATTTAAATGCTACATTCACGATTAAACCTAAATAATATATAATTATTGTTTTAATAAAATAAATTTTAAATTTCAAACTTTATAAAAAATTAAATTATTTTTTACTAACATTACTTACTACATTTACATTTTACATAGATTTATAAAACCTTCTTATACTATTCCATTTCATCCAAATGTTAAAATAAATAGCTATACTTTATAATTAAGTATATGATGAAAAATACCAGGACAAGCTACATAGTCAATAAAACATACAAACAGCCAACCAATCAGCTAAGAAAAACCTGCCACCCACGGCGCCGAAACAAAAACCAAAAGCTGGAAAGGAGAGAAACATGGCTGCCCCCAGCCGAATGAAAACATTACATTGCGAGTATACTTTATGTAATTGGGTAATTGCTTCGTGAACATTACATTACATTGCGTGATTTGACCTTTCGGCATCGGTGAGAATATGTTAAAATTATACACATACTTTTATTGGGTTTCACCATATTTATAACGGGTGGCAATCTTCTATTTTAGGATTTCCAATCCTATACTTCAGGATTTCATAAGCTGTGATTAAGTAGCCGCAGCAACACTTTAACAGTCGCGGTCACTCTTTCAATATGCTAATGTGGCTGTTCTGTTATTTAAATTTCAATATTTGACTTACCTTCCAATCTTGTTATTATTTTTAAAATAAAAAGGGCATTCGAGTAACAAAACTCATCCAAAACGTTTATGGAAAATCTCCAAACAGATGAATAATCTTCATATATAACTGTTGAAGTAAGTAATTTTATCTCACAAGTTGAGAGGGCATTAGCATCGCTTATTTATCTGTTGTAACAATACAGCAGCTCACCAAAGGAGTTGAATATTAGTAAATTTAATTTGCTTAGCTAGAGCTCTGACTGGTGCTGGACCATGAATACTGAACAACTACTCCTGGAATTTTATGATATTGTTCAGGGGAACTTGAGTCGTGAGAGTCAATGTTAATGCTCGTATCTGTGCTATCAGTGGAATCCAGGTTCGATTTATCGTATGCAATGAATTCCAACTCCTGTGCGACCTCAACCATGGTAGGTCTAGCGTCTCTGTCATATGATAAACATCTGAAAGCAAGTTCAGCAACTCTGTGAACAGCTACTCTGACCTGCTTATCTTTGTCGACTTCTAGGAAGGGATCAATGATTTCATCAATGCAGCCTCCGCCAAATTTTTTAACTGCGAGGAATGCTAGATTAATCTCCCTCTCCTTACGGGAGAAATCCACTACTTGCAGTGCAGTTATGATCTCTGCCAACACCACCCCGAAGCTGTAAACATCGCTCTTATCAGTCAGTTGGAAATTCTCATGATACTGGGGATCTAGATACCCGGGAGTCCCCTGAGGCGCAGTGGAAATGTGAGAGGATTCTGTTAGAACAAGCCTGCACAGCCCGAAATCCGCAACTTTGGCATTGAAACCATAGTCAAGCAGAATGTTGCTTGATTTTACATCCCTATGATAAATTGGAGGATTTATGGACGAATGAAGGTAAGCAAGAGCGTGAGCAGTTTCTGCCGCTATTGTTATCCTTGTCCTCCATGAAAGACCTTCACCTCTTTCCTTCTGTAAATGCTGAGAAAGTGTGCCATTGGGCATGAATTCGTAAACAAGAATAGGTTCTCGTTTCTCGAGGCAGCAGCCTAACAGTCTAACCAGATTTGGGTGATCTACACTTGACAGAAGTCTGATTTCGTTCAGTACCTGTTCCATTCCTTTGGTATCTCTATGCCTTATCTTCTTCACTGCAACAACACTTTTTCCGGGCAGCTTTCCTGCATAAACTGTTCCGAAACCTCCTGTACCCAGGCGCTCTTTATCGGAGAAGCCTTTTGTGGCTATTTCCATTTCCCTGTATGTGTACACTGGAATACTTAGTGGACCGCCAGGGGCAGACAACAACCATTTTGTGCTGCTCCTCGTCTTGAATGCACAATGGGACCTTTGGTAACAGCAGTAGAGAAGGAAGATTCCTACCACCGTAGCGCTTCCTGCAGTGAACACTGAATATAAAACCAAGGAGAAATCAAACCAAAAGGAAGGACAGCTCGTTTAGAAAACAAATAGAAGATCAAATCAAAAGGAAAGAATGTTGATTTCACACTTAAATTACATTATATTACAGCATATTGATTGCTAAAAACAATACAAAATCTCTTCCAAATTTTACAAACGAATCAAAACAATGACATTTTTAAGACAAAATAATAACATAGTTGTTAATTTGGAATGAAGATGGTCATCGTTAACTACTATCCAGCTAACGCTAACTAACTCATCGTTAGTAATAAAAAAATTACTTTAAGAAAAAAATGGATGATATATGGAACAATATAAACATTTATATATGGAACAATATAAATTTATTTTTAGAAAGCGGAAAAGGATTTAAGATTTGGAAAAGTTCCTCCATCACAGTGTAACTGTAAAGTGTTATAGTATTGACATGACATTATACTACTGCAATGTAGAAATCCGTCTCATAAACGAAATTAAAAATGTGTTTGAAGTTAATTTAAAAATTTGGAAGAACTTACAGCATATTAGAACGACCGCTTTGGAGTGTTTTCCACGGTTTCGAGACCGGTTCCCAGGCGTAGACGTCTTAAGGCCCGAAACTGGAACAAGAATGGATTATCGATTAAAAAACAGCTATATGTAGTTGAAAACTAGTGAAATTTAACTTGAAACAAACAAAGAAACTCATGGCAGTTGTTTACCTTTCTGGCATCCGCGACCCTCTGAATATCCATCCCCTTCAAAGCCTTGATTACAGTAACATCTATGTACGGTTTCATTATTGTTGTTGGGGTTCTGGAATGGAGAACAAATAGCATTGGGAGAACAAGGATTTGGGAGGCATGTGCCGTTCAGCCACCAACCCAAGTCGAGCTTATCCACGTCAAGAGTGATGGAACCATTAGAGGTAGTCGCCACATAGATAAAGCTACTAACAAAATAACTGCATTTAGAAGTATTAAGAGAGTTCCAAGCCAACCATGTACCGCCTATATTAGATAAACAGCTGTTCAAACCCATATTGCTGCAGTTTTTTCTACCATCATAATATTTAGAACCAACGTTTCTGAAGTCTGCAATATCGAACTTGCAGTCAGGCGTTGTGCAGTCCTCCAACAGTAATATATTTTGGTTTGTAAGGCCAAACTGTGGTTGGAAAATTGATAGGATATCTGCATTCTCGTAGCACTTGGCCGGTTCGTTATTTTCACTTTGCCGCCACGGCTGAATGATGATGCTTGAATTAGTAAAATCCAGAACCTGAAATCCTTTCAAATATATATCACCACTTTCTGAGCAATTTCTATCCAGCATGTATGGACATGCGCCGCTGAAGCCAAATGGATAGTTCACACTTCTTGAACCACAGGTTCGGTTGCAAGGAATTTCAGCATCGCCAAACACGGCGATTCTGTGTAGAAAAAGCACTAAAACCGCTAAAACCGCTAAAACAAATTGCTGGAATTCTCCTTGATTTGCCATTGGTCTAAAAAACTATTCTGATATAGAAATAATTGATGGATCAGGAGAGGTCCTTTTATTTGAGTTCCCTTGCTTCAGAAACTATCGAATAGAAATCGTAATGGAAAATTGAACTTTTCGGTCCCTAACGTAATTCGATGATCTTTGACCGAAAGACAAGGAAGCGTACGTCCGTCCCTAACTGTTCAGTAATCACAAGCCTTTATCTTACGCTAACAGACGATCATTCAATGGCACCGGTTGATCTCTTAGTTTCAGGAATATACATATTATTGTTGAAGCCTTCTGGAATCTCCTGCAAAAGTTTACACAGCCATTTTAGAGATTAAATATTAAAAAACCCTCCGTAAAAAAATTGCAGAAATTTAAAGATCATATAAGAGCACATAGTGAACCGCAAATTTATAGTTTATGGAACTGATCTAAAAGAGTAGCGGCATAACAATAAACTTCCATATCATAAGCACAATTTCAGGGTTCAGTAGCGATCCTTTGAAAAATTCAGCAATTATCTTTCTTGAAATCAAGAATATATTTCTTGAAATCACAAGAAAAGTATGTAGGCAGGTACCAGGTAGCGATAGTGTCTCACATAAGCCAAAACTGACAAAATTTGTGCAATACATGCTGTAAATAGGTTTAACTAGTTATCGAATCCATCATATGAGTTTCTAAATTTTCTTTTCTGGCCGATCTTTTCCACGCCATATGTAAAGGCACTTCGCCTCGGATGAGGACGAATTAAAAGATTTTCACTGTTTCTGGGCGGATCTGAATTGATTTAAGATTTTCACATAGTATTTTCATGGATTTAAGATTTATATCTCCACAGATTTATACATGACTCATCAATTTCACTGCCAGGTTATCAACCTCTCGGATCTGGCGAGGATTGAGAAAATAATTGACTCAAAAGCATATAGTTTTTGCGCGAATTCCGAAATCGTTATAATCTTGATGTATACAGTTTAGCAGAACAGAAAGCCTAAATTTTACACTTCAAAATGCAGTAAAATGGAAAATCGTAAATACTACAAATTATTCAACCACTGAACATGAAAACTTGTGTTAAAGCCTTACATAATAGAAGGAAAGTATGCCAAATGCAACAAGAGAATGATTAAGAGAGCCTTACCGCTTAAGCGCTATAGTATAAAACGCTTTCAAAACTACACCAGCATCATGCAATTTCTGAGCTGTTGAAGTTAAAAACTGCAAATAGTTGCAATTCCATGGATGTTAACAGCCTTTCCAAAATATTGCTGAGAAGGAAGGAAAGGAGAAAGAAAAAGAAAATCCACCGCTATAATCAACAACTCCAACTCGTCATGAGATTCTGTGAAGCCCTCCATTTCAGCGCCAACAGTTTTAATGGGAAGTCAGAGGAACCGACTTGAGCCCAAGCTATGTCAACTGGGACATGCTCATATGAAGTAACGCTGCCGGTAGCCGGCTGCTGCAATATTTTATCATTCCAACCAGTCAAACAAACACAAAGCCAGCTGCAATCTTTGACAACGACTGTAGCTCGGATTTGAATCTTTTTGTCCCACTAATCACCTTTCAATTCATTTAATAAACACTATTTATGAATAAATTAGAATCGGTGAGTCTGTATCAAAATTTCCCACGGAAACTTTTGTGACAGAGAGTCAAGGCTGCCTTGGATTGGATTGGTGTGCAGCCCGCCATTTTTGAACGGAAGAATAATTATTGAACATGATTTCTTCATGCGATTTGACAAGTCCATGGTTTTTAAATGATATTGTGGTTGAATCCAGATTCGTCTTGGCTTGCATGACAATTAAAAATGAATTACAAAATATTTAAATCCTCCACGTTAGAGTTGAGTTGAGATGATAGTAAATTATTCCTAACAACGTCATCTATTCAGAGAGGTGCTGACGATGAATGGATATATTTAAAAACATTGTATGAATTAATTATTTTTCCTTAAAAGTGATAGCTTCTTTAATTTGGATGGAGTCGTTTATTATTTATTAAGAAAATCATTTTAATGTCTTTAAAATATAATAGAATAAAAAATAAGTGTACACAATCAAAAGCACAAGTGCACATTACTTTTTGCCCTTTAAGAAATCATCTTTCATCTGTAATTTTGTTTTTCTCAATGACATCTTTACTCTTTTGCCCTTTAAGAAATAATCTTTAGCCTGTAATTTTTTTTTCTCTATGACATCTCGGGAAAGTGGAGTGATGAGACTTCATAGATGGACCATTTTTTTAATTTTTTTTCTCTTATGAAATCTTGTTAGCTATTTGAAAAAATGTCAAAGGGGAAAGGGGAAAGTGGACCAGAATTCATAGAGGGACCAATTTTTTAATCGGAATTTATCAATATCAAGTGGTCTCTTATTAGTCCCTACTAGAAGGCCAGAGTAAACTATTGTATTCTATAAGCGTTGACCACTAATTAGTTTGCATTTGACTTTGTATATTTCTTTCATATGTACTAGTTTTTTTTAGCTAGTTTGTAAATATATCAATTATTAATTCAACTATATATTATTTTACTCCAATATTATTGGATGATAGTTTGAAGCGTTATTCTCAGGCCGATGGCGGAGCTCTTGAAAGTTGGTGGTTATTTAATGGTTTCATAAATACATAACTTTAAAACTACGACGTTTCACTGGGTGGCACCACCACTGCCACTGTCTTGCACTGAGCATTGAATGAGGATGCGGCTTCACCCATACCACTACCTGCACCGCCTCATCGACCTTCATTAGGGTCCTGCACCACCACCCTACCTGTAGCATCGCCATTGCATAGTACCTGCCCGCATAGAGTTCTGATCAATACAAGCAAAGAAGAAGCTTTCGCTTCTTTCCTTCTCAAACAATTGAATGTTTACCCATCATTTTCGGTCTTTTGCTTCCACCTACGTGGTTTAGCTTCGCCAACAGCAGTTGGTTCAAATGATCCAGTATATCCAGTACCATAAGCAACAACAAAGCCAGTATCAATAGCTGTTGATTCTGTTGATTAAGTTCCATATTCTCCAGATAAGTATAACAGTGTGCAGATTTGAAAAAGAAGCATGAGAATACTTGTTGAACCTGTTATATGTCTGCTCTCCACCGTGCTTCATAAGCAGATTTTTCAAAGAACTTGTTGAACCATGCTTGAACGAGCTGGAAGTCTGCACACCGTGCTTCTCCACAAGCTTCATAAGCACTGTACTAGTCAAACGATTTTTTCAAAGAATCAATTCAACAATTAGATTTGAACTCTTTTCTTCCTTGCAAGCATCTATTGAAAAGGCAAATATCAATTTTTTATTTCATTAACCTATCTTTGTCTGTTGTTCATTGACCCTTGACGACATTGATTTTATTGCGCATTTTTCCAGAATGCTTTGTTGATGAATTATTCCAGTCTTAAGTGATGGCTGATGATGCAACAGTTCGCAAAATGCTGGTTAGATCTAGAAATCCTGTTTCTTATTGGAATCAAAGCGTTTAGACCTCACTAAGCTTTACTTATTGATTGCAAAATTATTGATATAAATAAAGCAAAACACACAGAACTTATTGTTTTATTAATATAATAGCAGGGCGAATAAAACGGACAGGTAAGGATAGGAGAGGGATGTATAATATATGACTCAGTTTTTTGGGAAAACAGAGAAAAACATGCATTTCTATATTATGAGCGGTGCGACGTAAAGGTGGGGACTCTAATGGAATTTTAGGCCTTATACATTTCCGATTGTTTCAAAGGTTAGAGTGTGGCGACATAGGAAATTGCAGTGTTGAGTGGAA
This sequence comes from Larix kaempferi, assembly GCA_027924585.1. Lineage (NCBI taxonomy): Eukaryota > Viridiplantae > Streptophyta > Pinopsida > Pinales > Pinaceae > Larix > Larix kaempferi. The sequence continues at coordinate 11,418,734 of BSBM01000008.1, forward strand.
CACGGTGTTATTTCACAATTCAGGTAAAAGCCTATCCAGCAAACCAGAAAAGGTTGCTAAGTGCTAAAACTTAAAGTACAATCCTACAATCACTGGATAACATAAGATGATATGATTATGTTATATATATAATAACACAATTTAAGCTATTAAATAAATCCGACTAATTAAGTCTATACAAGGCGTGCAATCTTCATACTCAATGCTTCTTTTAGAGATGGATGCGATGTTACATTTTCCACAAGCATACCCATCAAAATAATACATATCAACCTTGATTCCATTGAGTATTTGTCCTTCATATTGCAATTTAAGAGTGACCATGCATGTAGATATCTTGTTCACGGTCAATTATTGTACAATTTGCTCACCTGCTCAGAAAATACAACAAAGGAGACTGCCTAAAATTGCATTTGCATAGATAAGTGTTTTTTTGACATTTGCTTATACCAAGTTGCATTTACAGACCCACATTGTATTTCTTTAGACACCTTACATACTACAATTCATTGGAGGCTTTACTCATAGAACTGCAATTAATGAAAAAATAAAGAAAAGCTGAGAATGGCTAATGCAATTTCATACCTGAGTGACAGCCACCCTTGCTTTCCAATTCGTGTGAAATTGGCCTCACGGTCTCAAACGAGGCCGGCTCTACTGCCATAATACCAATCTCCGCCTTCACCTTAACCTCATAATTCCGTTAAAGAATGCACAAGACGACACAAAACTGCAAAGCAAACCTCCCAAATCCCCGAATTAACCCTTTCCGGATCACACTACTCCAGTTTTAACAAATCTATCATTTCACAGGAAAATAAGGAAAACGAGAAGGTAAAGCCAATCTAAAACAGAATTTTACACTCCACATCTACTCAAACCTGCCATCACTAAACTTCTAACTGCAAATCCCGAGAAAACAAATTATCGAAGTTCGTTCAGAAGGCTAAATTGCAAGAATTCCACCATTTCTGAGCCGATTTGTGAGCGATCGAAGACAAATCCGTTGGGCATTTGGAGAAGATGAGTATAAATTTGCCAAGTAGTTGGACGATCAATAGATAAGTGTTTAAAGTGAAGACCAATGCATATACCATCTACTTCATTCGCAACACACAACCTTGCCATCGTGTGCCCTCATGCGCAGGCAGAAGACGTGCAGGAAGGAGCTCGCGTAGGCCAGGAGGAAGCAATTGGGGCTCCATGGCTATGCCTGTCCTTGTTCGAAATGGATTAGTCACTGTACCAGGGTGCATGGCCAAAACGTGGTGGTGATGATTATGTCGAGACTACTCTAAGTTGCATGGCCATGCATAGCTTCAACGTGGCATTTTAATTTTTGTTTATTTATTATAATTATTTGCTTTATTATAAAATTTTGTGCCACTCAATACGTGTTCACAGTGGTGTTCACTGAGTATACAATGGTGCTTTTGTCTCCTATGGTGGCAGACATCTTTGTCCATTTTGTTTAATCTCTGTACTAAATTTTTTCGACCTTTGGAACTATGTGTAAGTTTTTATGTCAATCAGATGTACTAAAATGACACATTTTTCTATTTAATGTACTTAAAGTACAATGCAATCCAAATAGTCGATGACTGCTCTCCAGAAATGGATGGATTCATCCACGGCCAGGTTGAAATTGTTTAAGCATGCCTTCTACCGAGCAAACAGTTAAAGCTACACAATGAATACTATTTGGAGACACACACACACACATATATATATATATATATATATAAACCTACACTTCTAATTTCCCTTTCAAATGTCTGTATTTTGTAAATCCCATCCCATTGATGGCCTACTCAACGTCGACTGCTCATTGCCTGCCTTGACGGACCCAACATTCAATCATTAATTTTAATATAGAAAACCAAGAGTTGTATAACCTAGTGGAATATTACTCTGAACCCAGAGAAACAGGTCCTATATATGTTAAATCGCAACTAATAATATTTTTAAAGATCCTGGCAAGGGAGATCACTACTCGAAACAGACATATAAGGGCAACTGTTGAAATTGTTTAAGCGTGCCTTCTACTGAGCAAACAATTAAAGATGCACACTAAATACAATATATATATATATATATATATATATATATATATAGATATATATATAGATATATAGATAGATATATAGATATATAAACCTACACTGAATATTATCTGTATATATTTACACAATAGGTGTTTATATCAGTACTCATATGACCAGCCCGTGATCTTCCAGCTCAAAGAGCTACGATTACAAGCTCCCATTTGGGTGACCTGCTACAATCATTGTTAGTTTCTTCATTGTTTGCGAACCACGTTGCTGCTGGATAATTTCAAATCCCTGAACGTTATGGAGCTTTACGTTTCCCATTTTATTCATGGATCTGTTTTATCATATGACGTGAGAGGGCGAAAAAAATAATGCACTGATATAAAATTGTAAGACATTACCTTGTTGGATGAAGCTTTGAGCGCCACAACTGATAGCTATGGTATTCATATGACGTGAGAGGGCGAGAGTTGGATCAGTGGCAAAGGATACAAGTAGGATTGAATTCATTTGATACAATTGCCAAGCAACTCTTGCAACCATTTATGTTTTCATTAATTCCAACGCTTCAACATTGCATTTGGCAGGGACTAAGGTGCCATGCAGCACTTGTTTCTATTTAAAGAGGCTTAGAGGGACCAATTTTTAATTGGAATTTATCAATATCAAGTGGTCTCTTATTTCTATTTAAAAAGGCTTGGATTGGACTTTTTAATATGAATTTATCAATATCAAGTGGTCTCTTATTTCTATTTAAAGAGGCTTGGATTGGACTCTCCAAAGAGTACTTGCAATTGTTGAGTTAGCTCTTTTTTATCATGATCATTAGGTGAAAATTTATTCTTTTTTATTTTGATTTGGTCTCTTTTTCCTTGAAAAGATGTACTTGATCAAGAGGACAAGTATTTTGTAAATGTCTTAACATTGGAATGTTGTGTTCTCATTAGTTATGATTTTGAATGTATTTTAGGACTAGTATTTTGTAAATGTCTTAACATTGGAATGTTTTGTTCTCATAAGTTATGATTTTGAATGTATTTAGGACCAGTATTTTGTAAATGTCTTAACATTGGAATGTTGTGTTCTCATAAGTTATGATTTTGAATGTATTTAAAAAAAAATTATTTGAAAATCATTTTGTGAAGAAGAACCTTAGTAAGATCTATTTGAGCATAGATGTAAGGTTATATGCACAATCTTGATATAGCTTTATCAAAATCTAATTTTATGTTAGGAAAAAATTAATAAATACCATAAATGTAAAGACAAATTGGGAAGGAAAACCCAAACTAACATTCAAGTGTAAGGTCCCCTCCCATCATACCAGTGCGATGGAGAGAACGTTAGGCTAAAACTAGGCATCTATCCCCATGATTATTAACATAATTGACTGAATATAGAGAATGGACATATGCAGATGTATATATATATATATATATATAAGAAACACAACGGAAGTAAATTCTATTACACCTCTAGCATAAATTTAAGATATTCATGATAGTCATCAAATAAATACATTACAGAATTAACACAAGAGAGTACTTATCTTAAAACAAAGTAGTCCCGAGCAACAAGCTATGCCGCTACAATGTTCCACCCAACCATAGGCCAATTGTGCTCATCGGTCTCTCAACACAACTGCCACCCCCGAGTTGGGCATGATTTCTACAAGGAAAAAGGGAACAACAGACTCACACATAACCAGATATACACCAAGATCAGCCAAGCCAATCTACAATTGGGTTTATCAGGCTACTAAGGAAATGGAAAGGAAGAATTGCTAAGCTAGTGAGCTCACCCACAGAGATATGGATACCCTCTACAAGATCGATCTAGCTTGGTTCCCACAATACCTACACACCCAGCACAAGGAAGTATTCCCTTCACTACTACACAGTCCCTTAGGCCATACCTTCCATTCTAGTGTTCCTCAAGGTGTGCATAGAAGAGTAGCCAGCCCTTTTGATCTTCTTGAGAGGTTACCTTCCCCACTAGGTTTATCAAGCCAATTCTGGTCCACTTCCACTCCGGATTTCTTGCTCACAAGTTCAAACCAAAACAGGGATTCAAATAACAACAAAATCACAAATGTTGGGCATGAAGAGATACATTTTGACAGTGGGATCCCCAGAATGGGTTTCCACTAGTTTCAGCAAAAACGTGGGAAACCAAAAATGAGATGGCAAATGAGGAATCAACCCTGGGAGAGAAAAATCATTTTCAGCAAATGTTTATGGGCATTCAAGGGACAAAAACGACCTCCATAAACCCCCAAATCGTGACTCCCTTCCTCCCAGCCACTGTGCAATAAAAAAACAAGCTCCTAGCTATGGAAAATGCAGGAAAAAGATGGAAAACGTGAAGGAGAAAGCCCAAGCTAGCTCAAACTGTGTGAGAGAGCAAAGGCCATGGATGAAGGATGGCTTTGGGCACAATTTCGTGGGTGTTTTCTTGCCCAAGAAGAAAAAATACGATTTCCCATATTTATGGCGTTCCCATACATGAAATTGGTTTCCATACCTCTCCAATCCCAAGGCATTAACTACCTCAAACTCTTGGAAGAATTAAATGATTGGGTGCATAAGTCAAAATGGGTAGTTGAGGGTTTATGGGTTCCTTCATTGACATTTGGATTAACACCACTAGCTCAAGGCTTTGAATAATTTCCCTCCCTATTTCTTATAAAAATCATGCCCCCATCTCTTGTTGCATTGCATAGCTAGTTGTGGGTATTTCATTAAAATTCATATTTACATGATGTCTTAATTTACATTGTGCCTATCTAGCAAGAGAACATAGGAATCTATTTTAAAATTCCAATACATAAAACGCTAAATCGATGGCGGGGCCTTGGCCTTGAGCTCCTCACCATGATTTAATAATGATATTTACATCATTTACAATTTTAATGCAATAGGGTGAAGGTGGGGACATTACATTCCCCTCCCCTTACATCAGTGATGTCCTCAGTGCTCATCAAAATTGAACAAAAATGGATATGCCGCTCTCATGGCATCCTCCAGCTCCCATGTAGCCTCATAGGGACCGTAGTGTTTCCATTGCACCTTTACTTGTCCAATGGCTCGGTTCCGGAGCAATGCTATCTTCTTGTCTAGGACGCGCAATGGATCGGTTTGGAACTCTCCCTCGGGTTCCACTTGGATCACATCCCAATTAATCACATGGTTGGGATCGTGTACATATTTCTTAAGCAAAGAGACATGAAAAACATTATGATCTCTAGTGCTAGCAGGCAATGCAAGTCTATATGCAACTGGCCCTATTCTTTCAAGTACTTCAAATGGCCCACAATATCTAGGTGATAGCTTGGCACAACTCCCAAGTTTCAAGGAATTCTTCCTTGACCTCACTCTAAGATACACATGACCCCAACATTGAATTCCCTATGCACTATATGCTTATTTGCATAGCTTTTCTATCTATCCTGGGATGCTTTCAGATTTTGCCTGATCTTTGCAATCTCTTGTTCCATTTCCTTAAGCAATTTTGGCCCAAGTACAATTTTGTTCATTGGATTGTCCCAAGTCACTGGTGTCCTACACCTTCTGTCGTACAAAGCCTGATATGGACTCATTCCCAATGATTCTTGCCACCCATTGTTATATGCAAACTCTACCAAGTGTAGATAATCCTACCACTTGGATGGTTTTTCCATTACATACATGCGAAGCATGTCTTTAAGCACCCAATTTACTCTTTCCGTTTTCCCATCTGTTTGAGGATGGTATGCGGTACTAAAGCTCAACTGTGTACCCATATCTGCAAAGAGACCCTTCCAAAAATTGGAAGTGAACTTGGTATCCTTTACGGAAATTATTGCCTTAATAAATCCATGTAATCTGAAAATCTCCTGCATGAAAATATTTGCAATGGCATCGGCTTTATGTGTGGACTTAACTAGTATAAAATGTGTTGCCTTTGTTAACTTGTCCACCAAAACCATGATGGAATCATGTTGTCTCACAGTCATTGGCAATCCTGTAATAAAATCCATGGAAATTACTTCCCATTTCCATTCTGGGATTGGCACTGGGTGCAATAAACCTATTGGGTGTTGGTGTTCAATCTTCACCTGCTAACATTTCATGCACTTAGAAATATATTCAGCGATGTCCTTCTTCATCCCTGGACAAAAATAATATTTTCTTGCTATAGCAATTGTTTTCTCATATCCTGGGTGACCACAGTATGGAGCTTTATGGATTTCATCCATAACAATCCTCCTCAAATCTTCCACATTTAGAATATAGGCTCTATTCTTATAAGTAAGAAGTCCGTCTTCTTCCAAATGATAGCCTTCATACTTCTTTTCAAGGTCTTGTTGTTGCAATTTGTCCTTTATCTGCACATACACCCCATCTTCAACAATATGGTTAACAATCTATTATCTCAAATCCAGTTGGCAAGTACTAAGCGCTGCCACATGCATTTCATGTGCTTTTCTACTGAGTGCATCAGCCACCTTGTTTTCTTTCCCTTTTATGTGTTTGATTTCAAAATCAAATTCACACAAAAATTCCAACCATCTAGCTTTCCTAGCATTCAAATTTGGCTGATCAAATAAGTATTTTAGACCACAATGGTTTGTTCTTAGCTCAAATTTCCTGCCCATTAAGTAATGCCTTCAAATATTTAAAGCATGTACTATGGCGGCAAGTTCTAAATCATGAGTAGCATAGTTTTTCTCGTGCTCCTTCAACTTTCTCGACTCATAGCATACCATGTGGTTGTCTTGCATAAGAACTCCTCCAAGTCCTTGATTGCATGCATCGGTACACACCACAAAGTCTTTTTCTGGGTTTGCAATTTTCAAAATTAGTGCACTCGTAAGAAGATTCTTCAACCATTGGAAACTTTCCTCACATCTTGGTGACCATTCAAACTTTATCCCCTTCTTTTGCAAAGAAGTGATCAAGTTTGCGACCTTGGAGAATCCTTCAATAAACCTCCTGTAGTAACCAACAAGTCCCGTAAAAGATCTCACATCTGTCACATTTCTTGGAGTTGGCCAATTCATAATGGCTTCAATCTTCTCAGGGTCCATAGCTATTCCTTCGTCTAAGATAATGTGACCCAAATAATGAATTATATCTTTATAAAAGTCACATTTTCTCAACTTTGCATACAGCTTATGCTCCCTTAGCAATTGCAATGTCATTCTCAAATGTTATTCATGCTCTTCTTCATTCTTAGAATAGATGAGAATGTCATCTAGAAAAACAAGAACAAACTTGTCCAAATACCTGCTAAAAACACTATTCATGAGACACATGAATGTAGTTGGTGCATTTGTGAGACCAAATGGTACCACCACAAACTCATAGTGTCCATACCTTCTTCTAAAGGCTGTCTTATGAATATCTTCCTCTTTGATTCTTACCTGATGGTAACCTGACCTTAAGTCAATCTTTGAAAATACCTTTGCTCCTCTCATTTGATCAAAAAGGTCATCAATTCGGGGCAATGGGTGTTTGTTCTTCACAGTAACTTTGTTCAACTGCATGTAGTCAATACATAACCTGATTGTTCTATCTTTCTTTTTCACAAATAGAATAGGTGCTCCCCATGGGGACACACTTGGCCTAATATATTTCTTTTCCAACAACTCTTGTAATTGCATTTTCAATTCTAGCAATTTCGGTGTACTCATCCTGTAAGGTGTCTTGGACACTGGTGCTGCTCCTGGCACAAGTTCAATTGTAAAATCAATGTCTCTCTTTGGAGGGAGTCCATGAACCTCATCAGTAAAAACATCTTTGAATTCTTGCAATACATGATAGTCCTCAAACCTAAGAGTTTCATTCTCTGTTGACTCCAAAACATGGGCCGCATACAATTGACAACCCTTTCTACAGAACTTCTTCAGTTGCATGGCTAAAACTTGTCTAACATAAATCACTTTTGGAATTCCTTTTACAACCCTTGGGTTTCCTTCTTCGTCCATGCATTCAAATGTCTTATTGTAGTAGTCAAGTTTAACCTTGTGTGCTTCTAACCAATCCATCCCAATAAGAATATCATAGGAACCAAGTGGAAAAATATTTATATTTGCGTAAGTAAATAACCCATCCATCTCTAATAGACATTTCTCTACAATTTCACTAACTTTTCTCTTGGTTCCAGTGGCTAGTTGAACTAACCAAGATTTACTATGCTTTGATTTCTTGAAAGCACAAATCTCAACAATTTTAGGAGTGATATAACTGTGAGTAGATCCAGGGTCAATCAAAATAGAAACAGATTGCTTAGCAATCTTACCTTCGACTTCAACCATAGTTGATTGATGATCTGCTTGGCAGCCATCTAGTGCTGCATAGATTCTAGGGATTTTCCTTGCCACTTGACCCACAATTTCAGCTCCTTGGATGTTGTGAACTTGATTTGCATTCCCATTCTAATGTGGACAGTTCCTACGCATGTGGTCTCCTCCACAACCCCAACATTGAAATGGTTCTCTTGGCTCCTTTGGATCTCTTGGCTTGTCTCCCATCATCCTAGTTGGCTTAGTCACAACCTGTGATGGCTGCCTTTACTGATTTTTGAGATGAGGAGGTTTGAAACCTTTCTTCCTTTGGTCAAACTTCTCATTTTTATTGTCCTTCCATGCTTTATGGAAATCAAGTTTGCTTTTGTTTTGATCATAGCAATACTTGGCCTTCCTTATTACCTCCTCTAGAGTTCGAGGTTCATCAAATTCAATCCTATCTTTATATGATTGAGGTAGCCCACTTAGAAAACACTGAATTTTCACCTTATCATCTCGAATATACCTGACATACCTCAGTAGCTCCAAGAATGTGTTTGCATACTCTTCCATGGTCAATTGTCCCAATCTCAGCTCATGGAACTCTTTGATCTTATCATCATAGTACCTATCAGAGAGGTACTTCTACTTGAAGTATTTCTTGAACTGCTTCCACACAATATTTCTTTCATTGATATTCCTCACTTGCCTGATATGATCCCACCATATAGATGCTCTTCCATTCAAGTTAAAGATGGATACCCTTGCCTTCATATTTTCAGAGTAGTCTTGGACTTGGAAACACTTTATCATCCCAAGAAGCCAAGCTTCAGCTTCTTGACCAGACTTTACCTCTCCATCAAATGTAGGAGGTTTTGCCTTCTTAAATTCCCCATGTGAGGTGTTCTTGTGATGTCTCTTCCTCTTACTCCTGTGAGATGAAGAGCTTGAACCCTCAATGGATCCTTTAGAGTCAGATGATTTGCTAGAAGAGATTTCTGGAGTATAGGCTCTGTCTCTAGAAACCCTTCTTGAGCTATTGGCCCTCTTGCGGGAATTCATCCTTGAAATACTCCCACTCCTTTCTGGATTTGATGTCTAATGCTGAGAGTTTATTTTCCTTTGGATTTCTATCAAACTCTGCATCATAGCGGCATCCAACTGATTTTTTTCTTCCTAAGATTCAATCATCCTTTCATTATCTTCTGTACAACTTTGCAACTCCACCCTTAGGCTCCTCATGGTGGGTGCAATACTTAGGGGAGTCTCCTGATTTCTTCTCCCATTAGATTATATTTCGGCATTCTCAAAAAGTATGTTTTCCCCCATGGCATCTATCTCAGGCTCATAGGGATCCTGTGCATCATCCATGATGTTGATTATCTTGGCCCAACCAAGACCCAAAATTTCCAATTACATTATCTGGAATGATGCCTTTGATTTGACTATAATTCTGAAAAATGTGTTTATAAACACAACTGTTAGCTGCATTATATTCTCATAAATTCATAAATTATTTTCATGCACGTGGGAAAATGTTATATTGACAATTTGTCAAATCATATACTTTTCTCGCAATAAACGACTGTCTTAGGGGGATGACAGGGGTCAAGGGGGCTTGCCCTCGTTTTTTTTTTTTTAATTCTTTCAATTCCACGCAATCTGGCACATAAGTTTCCTAGCAATTTTCAATTTCTAGCACCTAAAAAATCTCACTGAAAACTGCTGAAATTTTCCCGTTTTGACGGATTTCGAATTCTCCTCTGACTGTATCATGACAATTTATGCTAAAATTTCTGACCGTCGCTCTCCGATTGGTGACTTAACTTTTTCATTGCGACCGTGGCGCGGCAATTTAGACTAAAAATCACCGACCGTTGCTCTCTGGTTGGCGACTTAACTTTTTCACTGCAACCGTGGCGCGAAAATTTAGGCTAAAAATCGTCGACCGTGCCTCGAAAATTTAAACTAAAAATCGTCGACCGTGTCACAGGAATTTAGATTAAAAATCGTTGACCATGTCTTGAAAATTTAGACTAAAAATCACCGACCATGTCGCGGAAATTTAGACTAAAAATCACTGACCGTGTCGCAGAAATTTAGACTAAAAATTGTCGTCCATGTCGCGAGAATTTAGACTAAAAATTACCGACTGTGTAGCAGAAATTTAGACTAAAAATCGTTGTCCGTGTCACGGGAATTTAGACTAAAAATTGCCGACCGTGTCATGGAAATTTAGACTAAAAATCACCAACTGTTTCACGGCAATTAAGTCTAAAATCTCCGTCTGCATCGCAGCGATTAAGTCTAAAATTGCCAATCGTTTCGCAGAAAGATAGGACATTTTTCACCGACACAATCCTAGGAAAAATTTCAAAACACTTAGAAAAATTTGAAATTTTTCTTTCTTTCTTTCTGTGATAGTCACTGCTCAACAGGAGGTGATCTTACCTCTGCAAACTATTCAATCTTAGCCTATTTAGGCCTGATGTTGCAACCTGTGGTGATCAGAAAGGGGTCTTCCCTTTTAATTGTGATCAGATTTGGCCCATAGAGGCCCAATGTTGTAGCTTATGGATCTGATACCAAAATGTAACGTCCCCTCCCATCATACCAGTGCGATGGAGAGAACATTAGGCTAAAACCGGGCATCTAGCCCCATGATTGTTAACATAATTGACTAAATATAAAGAATGGACATATGTAGATGTATATATATATAAGAAACACAACAGAAGTAAATTCTATTACACCTCTAGCATACATTTAAGATATTCAAGATAGTCATCAAATAAATACATTAGCGAATTAATACAAGAGAGTACTTATCTTAAAACAAAGTAGTCTTGAGCAACTAGCTATGCCACTGCAACGTTCCACCCAACCATAGGCCAGTTGTGCTCATCGGTCTCTCAACACAACTGCCACCGCCGAGTTGGGCATGATTTCTACAAGGAAAAAGGGAACAACAGACTCACACATAACCAGATATACACCAAAATCAACCAAGCCAATCTATATTTGGGTTTATCATGCTACTAAGGAGATGGAAAGGAAGAATTTCTAAGCTAGTGAGCTCAACCACAGAGATATGGATACCCTCTACAATATCTATCTAGCTTGGTTCCCACAATACCTACACACCCAGCACAAGGAAGTATTCCCTTCACTACTACACAGTCCCTTAGGCCATACCTTCCATTCTAGTGTTCCCCAAGGTGTGCATAGAAGAGTGGCTAGCCCTTTTGATCTTCTTGAGAGGTTACCTTCCCCACTAGGTTTATCAAGCCAATTTTGGTCCACTTCCACTCCGGATTTCTTGCTCACAAGTTCAAACCAAAACAGGGATTCAAATAACAGCAAAATCACAAATGTTGGGCATGAAGAGATACATTTTGACAATGGGATGCCTAGAATGGGCTTCCACCAGTTTTAGCAAAAACGTGGGAAACCAAAAACGAGATGGAAAATGAGGAATCAACCCTGGGAGAGAAAAATCATTTTCAACAAATGTTTATGGGCATTCAAGGGATAGAAACAGCCTCCATAAACCCCCAAATCATGACTCCCTTCCTCCCAGCCACTGTGAAATACAAAAACGAACTCCCAGCTATAGAAAATGCAGGAAAAAGATGGAAAACGTGAAGGAGAAATCCCCAGCTAGCTTAGACTACGTGAGAGAGAAAAGACCATGGGTAAAGGATGGATTTGGGCACAATTTCGTGGGTGTTTTCTTTCCCAAGAAGAAAAAATATGATTTCCCAGATTGATGGCTTGCCCATACACGAAATTGGCTTCCATACCTCTCCAATCCCAAGGCATTAACTACCTCAACCAACTCTTGGAAGAATTAAATGATTGGGTGCATAAGTCAAAATGGGTAGTTGAGGGTTTATGGGTTCCTTCATTGACATTTGGATTAACACCATTGGCTCAAGCTGGGTTTGAATAATTTCCCTCCCTATTCCTTATAAAAATCATGCCCCCATCTCTTGTTGCATTGCATAGCTAGTTGTGGGTATTTCATTAAAATTCATATTTACATGATGTCTTAATTTACATTGTGCCTGTCTAGTATGAGAACCATAGGCATCTATTTTTAATTGCCGATACATAAAACACTAAATCGATGGTGGGGCCTTGGCCTTGAGCTCCTCACCATGATTTAATAACGATATTTACATCATTTACAATTTTAATGCAATAGGGTCAAGATGGGGACATTGCATCAAGTCACTAACATAGAGTTAGGATCAAATTTTAGGAACAAATGAATTGTAAAAATTCATGCACTTCCGTAAAACTTAGGACCCTCATTTAACACTTTGTAATAGTCAACATGATCATATAACTAAATAATAAAAGGAACTTTGGAGCAACGAGAGATATCATAATTCTTTGTCCAAGTCAAGTGATTCCACATATATAAATTTGAAGTAGGAGATCAATACCCATTACATTGATGAATAACCACATTGTTCTAAGTATTAAGTGCAGATGGGAGACCTTTGACATTGTAATATCCATCGTGGAACCTTGTCAACATGATTTGTGATATAGGCATTGTTGGCACAAAAATTTTTGGAGAAAAGGGTTCTTTGTAGGGGCCAACAAAGGATTTTCATAGTATATATGTGTTGGCATTGTCATTCTTCTCCAAAGAGAAGAAAGTCTCACCCAAGGTGCTATTAAGACCTGTAATAAATGAGGGAAATAATAATGAAGAGACGGGGGTGAGTTCTCAGGATTCATTCAATCGCTTAAATTATGTTGCACAACATAAAGAGAAGATAAAAAACCATCTCTACTGAACATGTATTGTAGGCAAAAATAAAAAACAAACATATTCATTTATGCACACATATCCAACAAAATGTTTTAAGGGGCGTTGGCACTTCTTATTTTCGTTACTCAAAATAGAGCACATTACATAGATTACAATCTAGAGACATAGGTGTCTCACAACCATCCCCTTGGTTCCCATATCCCACCCATTACATTGGAGAACTTATCATAGCTTATTCTCATCACCCCTAGTTACAAAATCCCCAATTAGCTCTAATGTTTGAACCAATTCTCTTGATCTTGCGAACCATGAATGCTTTTTCCGAACCACTTTAGTTGGCTCCTCTTGCCATCTTATATTGTTGGGGTGGTTATTTCTGACTATGTCAAGGCAGTTTCCAGCTCTGAGTTTTTTATGTGGACACATTAATTGTCCATCTTCTCTTCTTCAGCGTCCCCTTCTCACAACCTTTTTTACGTCGACTTTTTTCCTATATTCCACAATCTAGTTTTCAAAATGAAGGGGCCAAGAATTTCTAACCATAAAATGTTGACTCACCCTCGAGTTAACTTTGTTATTCCATGGATCCCTATACAAGTTTTTCAAACAAAGGGGCCAACCTAAGAACCATTGCAAGTACTCTATTGGAGAATTATTCAAAATTGAGCACTTGTGCTTTCCACTTGCTCAACAAAATATTAGCACTAGTGATAAATTCCTGGGCCTTCTCACTATCTAGCATTGAGGGATGTTTTCGTTCTAGGGCTTACCACTCAAAATCTACAAAAAAAGGCTAGCTACTGCAATGTGAGATATGTGGATTGGGTTGCAAGAATGAAGTCTCAAACAATCTTCTTAGCAATGACATCAACATCGTGGAGGGCATCAAGTTGTCATCAGCAAACTAAAGTTCTTCATGTTGAAATATTGTAACTTCAAAGAATATTATATTTGTACTTTATTATTCCGGAGATGTTTCATTCCTCCGTGGAGATCTTATTGTATATCCGGAGATGTTCATTCCTCCGTCGGAATGTGGTAACTTGGGTTATTAGACTTCCCTAGTGGGGGTCGGCCCTGTATGTGTTATGTGGGTCAAAGGGTTGTTAGACCACCCTAGAGGGGTCGGCCCAGTCAATTGTAGTGGGGTGTTTAATCCAATGGTAAAGTTGGGGCCGACCTAGTTAATATATTGTACAAGTCGGAGATGTGTATAAATAGAGGAGGTGAGCTCCTCATTTGACACACTTCCCTCACTTGAAATGTAGTGCACTTGTGAGAGAGAGGTCTGCTATGGAGGAGGAGAAGATCATGTCTTTGGTTTGCATCTTTGTATATTGCTGGTCATCTATATTGAGGAAGCTTTGCTGGGTTTTCTACCCCATGAGGGTTTCCCAAGATAAATCTGTGTCTCTTGTATTTATGTTGTGCTTGTTGTTTCTTCAGTGATCCTGTATATGCTATTATTATGAAATGGAATGTAATGCTGATATTTTCTGTCTTAGCATATTAAATCTTAACATGGTATCAGAGCTAACCTGAAGGAAGGCAATGTATGGCACTTACGACACTTGCTTCACTTGCGACAATTTCAAGGTTTGGGTTTTGTATAGAAAAAACTAGTCATCGTGGCACTTTTGATATAAATACATTTTGGAGAAGTTTCAGGATATCCAACCTTTACAGGTCGTAGAAAACATCCCCAGGTACCTTGTGTCCAAAGGACACCCTCTGATTCGTTCTATTTTGTGAGTTATGATCAGTACAAGTTAGGGTTTTTGCCTCTTCCAGATCTCAGTCAAAATCAGGTGACCTAGGAAAAAAGGTCATAACTTGGGCTAGGAAGATCCAAATGTAATTTAGTAAAAAGTGACAGGTAGTACACAGATTTTAATATCTCAGGAAACATTTTCAGAGGACGAAGTTGAACCAGTGACACGTGGCACTCCGTACAAGTTCACTCTTCTGTTTTATCCCATAAACAGGTCACGTTGCGACACTTGGAATAACTCTCTCTCAGAAAATCCAATTGAGGTCAGACCTATCGGGATGGAAAGATGACAGGTCAGAATACCACAGAAAACGTTTTCAGACCCTATGGATCGAAAAGTTTGGAGTTACAGTAGAAACAATCAGGTACATATTTCTGTCAAAACAAAATTATTTTTGGAGCACCTTCATTCATGGCTTCCGGAATTTAGGATTTTGGAGAAAGTTAGAATTTTTGGAATTGGATTCCACGGCTAAATGCTACTTAGGAAAATCAAAATTTAGAGACCAAGATTGAATTTTTTGGTTAGGTAGAAGACCGGGCTTGATCAAACCCCAGTTCTGGATTTTGATCGGAAAGATGGAAAATTAGGGCTTCAGCAAAAGTTGGAATTTTTTAAGTCTTTGACCACGGCTGGAAGCTCCTCAGAAAAATAAGAGTTTAGAGCCTTGGATCGAACCTTTTGATTGGGAATAAGGGTGGTCTTCATCAAACCCTAGTCCGGGATCCTGTCCAGAAGATCCAGAAGTTTCGAAGGCAATTTTGAGGGGTCAAATTTTGAGATTTTAAAATTGAAGTATGCTAGTTTGATCAGCTCAGCAAGACACATCCTTCCATCCATTCAGAAGTGTGAAATTCAAAGATTGAATTTTTATGGTTTCTCTAGCAAACCCTAATCAAGCTCCAAATCAAGTTTCAGGGGGATTTGAGGCTAAGGCCTTACATAAGAAGACTACAAGAAGTCTCGACAGGTATGATTTAAGGAGGTTCAGGTATGTCTTGAAATCTGATTCTTGATTAAGCTCATAATATGTTTGTCTTCATATTATTTATTAGTACAATCTTGATTAATGTTAGAATTGTCGTATCACCCTAGTAACAGTATGAATGCATGTGAATGATAGAATACATTCATTGATTAGGGCTATATGATTGTACTAATGCACTGTGGTGTTGTATGAGGTTGATATTGTCTGCTAACAAGATACAGGTACATCACTAAAGACAAATCAAGTTCCATGACCATGACAACATGAAGACAAAGATTCATCCATAATCATTGTTCTACTTACGAGGTATGTATGACTTTGTTATATTATGCTTAACCTATGAGATATGCAGGTTCTAGCACAGGATCTCTAAATCATTGAAGAGAACAAAGAAGATATTGTATAGGTATGTTAGACATAACTAAGCAGGTATACTAATATAGGTATGTTTTCCTATGTCAAGTTAGAATCTTACCTTGTGTTAGGATCCCTTATATAAGTATACTTGGTATGATTGGTTATGCTTATTCATAAAGCTAGTAGTCAAGGGTTTATGCATATTATGTCTCTTATCTTAATTGATGATTTAACTAACCAGAAGAGTCCTATGATCAAACAAGAATATGCATGAGTAAAAGAAGACTTTCATAAAACCTTGAATACTAATGTTTATTATTTATGATCATGACTATACATATTCAAGATTATTTAGAATTATAATGTTTTGATAATATTGAGAATATATTAATGAATGTATGTTTGTGTATGAGATCATGAGGATGACACTAGTGCACACTTGAGCATGCACAGTGGTACAGAATGAATAGAAGTTCAAAATACATATAGAACATCAAGCGAGAGACAACCACACAAACATAAAAGATAAGTATTTGAGTTTTTATTTGAAATAGTAAATGATATTGCTTGTAATAGTTGTATACATATTTGTATTCCTAGAATATATCATGTTGAGTGTAAACATTCATATAGCATTGAACAGTATACTACTAATATGCATATGATTGATGAATTGGACAAACATTCCATTGCTTCTTGTCTAGAATGAAACCTCTTTGTTGACATGCTGAGAGCTGTGCACACTCTTGATAGTATGTTCTGGTAGAGATGGAAGGCATCTAGATAGCCACTATATGCATACAGGATATGGAAAAGTGTTGTGCCAAAGTATTGGTCAATATAGTTGCATAACTATGTAAATGATATCTGTATGCATAATAGGTTATCATATCAATATGATTTCATGATTATGAAGTATTACTAATCATGTACTTAATTTTGATTTGTAGGAAAGATCATGACGAATGATGAACACTGAACAAGCGATGGATGCTCAACAAAAGTATTTACAAATCAAGCACACTATAGAAGGCTCATGGCTAGAAGATTCTCTTAGAAAGAGGAAGAGAATCATGATGAGATCTTTGCTCCAAGTGGTTAGATAAGACCATTATCTTAATAATGTAATTGAAGAAATATATGTTCGGGTACCCAGGATCGACAGTGATCACCATGGGGGATGTGGATCTCAACCTTTGCTACAAGGTTGAATATGGTTTCTATACACAGATGACATGGATGCAAGAAGGAACTCACCACAGAGTTTGAATGATGTTGAGGCTCATATCAGTAGAACCATCTGACAAGAGATGGCACAGATAGATGGTTGTAGAAATGAAAATGAAAGATCTCATATTGATGCATTACTTCCTAGGTCTGGAAGTATGGAAAGGCTCAGAAGGAATCTTTCTCAACCAGGGAAAGTATGCTAAGAAATATTAAAAGGACTTGATATGTTGGAATGGCCACTCGCATGGATTCCAACTTGAAGCTGTTAGCGAATGACCCATCAGAGTTAGTGTATATAACTATGTACAGACAAATTATTGGGTCATTGATGTATCTAACAAATACTAGGTCAGATATATGCTTTGCTGTGAACACCTTGAGTCAGTATCTAGTGGAAACTAGATGTGTTCACTTGATAGTTGCAAAGAATGTGATGAGGTACCTAAAGGATACGATAGACTTTGATCTATGCTATCTTGGAGATCATGACTTCAGATGGCTACACAGATGTTGATTGGGAAAAAAGTGTATCAGACAGGAAGAACACATCGAGAGGATGTTATTGTCTGGGATCAACCATGATCTCGTGGTTTAGCTGGAAGCAATCTAGTGTGGCTCTCAGCACAAGCGGAATATATGGCTGGTTGCTCTGCTAGTTGTGAAGCAGTATGGCTTCTGGATTGTTTGACTTAGAGATAGACCCAAATGTGATCCTATGTGACAAACAGAGTTGTATCAAGATGGCAGAGAATCCAGTGTTCCATGATATGGTGCAGAAAGGAACTATACAGTTTGAATTTGTAACAAGTTGCCTATGTATTAACCAAACCTCTACCTCAAGTGAACAAGTTACCGATGTACTAACCAAACCTCTACCTCAAGAAAAGTTTGAGTATTTTCTGAGACAAGCTTGGTAGGACCCTCCTCGAGAGGGGGAGTGATGTGGTCACTTATGACGAGATTGCCTGCATCGACAGTGAGGTCGATGATGTGGATACCTATATTGGTGATGTCGACAGAGAGGTTGGTGGATGGTCCTTAGACAGGGTCTAAGTTGATGAGGGGATTGCATCATCCTTGAACACATGTTCTAAAATTATCCGTAGACATATGTCTCCGAGAAAGAAGAGGGATTGCATCATCCTTGAACACATGTTCTTAAAGGATCCGTAGACATATGTCTCCGAGAAAGAAGAGGGATTGCATCATCCTTGAACACATGTTCTAAATTGATCCGTAGACATATGTCTCTGTGAATGTGGTCCCTAGTGGACGAGAGGATTGTATCATCCCTGGACTTCAGTTCTAAAGTGATCCGTAGATAGATGTCTTCAAGAATGTGGTCCCTAGTGGACGAGAGGATTGTATCATCCATGGACTTCAATTCTAAAGTGATCCGTAGACAGATGTCTCCGAGAATGTGGTCCCTAGTGGACGAGGGGATTGTATCATCCATGGACACATGTCCTACAAGAGATCCGTAGACATATGTCTCCGAGAAAGTGGTCCCTAGTGGACGTGATAGGACTGCATCGTCCCTGAGCATTTGGTTCAAAATGTACGTGATAGGATTGCATCATCCTTGGACTTATGTCCTAAAGTGATAGGGATTGATCATCCCATAAGTGGATCAGGATTGCATCGTCCTTGGACTTATGTCCTAAAGTGATAGGGATTGATCATCCCGTAAGTGGATCAGGATTGCAACGTCCTTGGACTTATGTCCTAAAGTGATAAGGATTAATCATCTTGCAAGTAGATTGGGATTGCATCGTCCCTAGACATGGTGAGGTGTCTTAAAGTGATAAGGACTAATCATCCTGTAAGTTGATTCGGGATTGCATCATCCCTAGACATGGTGAGGTGTCTTAAAGTGATAAGGACTAATCATCCTATAAGTTGATTTGGGATTGCATCATCCCTAGACATGGTGAGGTGTCTTAAATTGATAAGGACTAATCATCCTGTAAGTTGATTCGGGATTGCATCGTCCCTAGACATGGTGAGGTGTCTTAAAGTGATAAGGATTGATCATCCTATAAGTTGATCTAGATTGCATCATCCATAGACATGAGAGATGTCTTAAACTGAGAGGGACTGATCATCCCGTAAGAGGATCAGGATTGTATCATCCTTGGACCTATGTCCTAAAGTGAGAGGGATTGATCATCCCGTAATTGGATCATGTGTGTTGCAGGGTATGCTGCTATTTTGTATACTAGTATTGATGAGGATACTTGTATTGATGATATGTACACTTGTATTGATGAGGATACTTGTATTGATGATATGTATACTTGTATTGATGGTGTTTATACTTGTATTGATGATGTGTATACTTGTATTGGTGTGGATACTTGTATTGATGATGTATACTTGTATTGGTGTGGATACTTGTACTAATGGTCTAGATGATGATGTTGATGATCATGTGATGACGATGCTTATGATCTTATGATGACGATGCTGCTGATCCTAATGATCTAGATGACGATGCTACTGATTGTGATGATCTAGACGACGATGCTACTGATTGTGATGATCTAGACGACGATGCTACTGATCGTGATGATCTAGACGACTATGCTGCTGATCGTGATGGTCTAGATGACGATGCTTCTAATCGTGATGGTCTAGATGATGACGCTGATGATCATGTGATGACGATGCTGATGATCGTGTGATGACAATGCTGATGATCCTGTGATGACGATGATGCTGATCATGATGGTCTAGATGACGATGTTGATGACCGTGTGATGATGATGTTGATGATCTTATGATGATGATGCTGCTGATTGTGATGGTCTAGATGACGATGTTGATGATCGTGAGGATCCAGACGTTGATGTTGCTGTAGCTGTTCGAGTGCTGCAGAAGATAAAGACTCAGTACTGAAGATGTTGATGTTCTAGTAACTACTTGAGTTACTGATGATGTTGAGAAAGATTCCAATGATTTATAGATGTTTCATGTATGATGTTGACGACTCCTTGCTCATGCAGATGTTATTATAGTATCCTTCTCGTTAAGGGCGAGTGTTGAAATATTGTAACTTCAAAGAATATTATATTTGTACTTTATTATTCCGGATATGTTTCATTCCTCCGTGGAGATCTTATTGTATATCCGGAGATGTTCATTCCTCCGTCGGAATGTGGTAACTTGGGTTATTAGACTTCCCTAGTGGGGGTCGGCCCTGTATGTGTTATGTGGGTCAAAGGGTTGTTAGACCACCCTAGAGGGGTCGGCCCAGTTAATTGTAGTGGGGTGTTTAACCCAATGGTAAAGTTGGGGCCGACCTAGTAGCGTACTTGTGAGAGAGAGGTCTGCTATGGAGGAGGAGAAGATCATGTCTTTGGTTTGCATCTTTGTATATTGTTGGTCATCTATATTGAGGAAGCTTTGCTGGGTTTTCTACCCCATGAGGGTTTACCAAGATAAATCTGTGTCTCTTGTATTTATGTTGTGCTTGTTGTTTCTTCAGTGATCCTGTATATGCTATTATTATGAAATGGAATGTAATGCTGATATTTTATGTCTTAGCATATTAGATCTTAACACTTCATACTTATATTGATGCTCGAGAGGATTGGTCATGGCATACACCTTCACATTCATCTGCTTGATCTTCTCTTGCATCTCATCCATAGGCTTATGTATTCATTCCAACAAACCCATCTAATCCTGAAAAATCGAGAAGATGGCATCGCTATGTTCTGTGAACTACTGAAGGCCAGTCCTAGTACTATGGATGTTGGCGATGATCAGAGGAAGTTGACCCATGCACTCTTGCTTATACTATGTACCCCAACCCTGGATGATGTATAATTCTTTCCATGTGGTTCCAACGTTTTTCTAAATATACTTCTAGGAGGACTAGAGGAGTTGAAAGCCATCCTCGAGAGTGTGATAGGAAGTTTCTGCAAAGAGGTCGGGATGATGCTACTGGAATTCCAACCAAATATCACCCCCAGCATGTGGCAGAAGAAGTAGCCCAATTGGAGGCTTCCAATTCAATGGTTCGCTGCTAGAAAGGGATGGGTCCAACTTATCAAATGTATGGACCTTTGCTTTAGTATGCGATTAGGTTCTCTACTACAAAATACAATTCTGGGTGGCCTTGGACACAAATGGAACTATGTATGTATGCTCTTGATAAATCCTCAACATTGTTCGACAATGCTTTGGGTCTTGCACAAGATGTTGTAGTTGCGCCATGAATTACAGGCTATCCAAGGAGGATAAAGAAGGATGGGGAGTGATAAGGATTATTTTAGGGGCCTATTCTTCGTGGGCCTCCCCCATGACGACCTTAGTAAGGTAGTTGGCGGTTGTTGTGTCATAAGCGGCGGGAGGTGGAAAGGACTATGGAGGGTTCTCACTACCACTACCATGCATATCCTTCTCTATTTATCTAGTGTCAAACCCCCCTGCAATGCTACTACCAACATCTACTTTGGACTCCTTTTTAGTCTCAGAGTTTGTGTCCTGCTCTACATGGCTCGACTATATTAGACGAACTTCATGCACCATTGGAACACCTGACACTATCTACACAATCTCTATCTTGTCGTCTATAATTTTTATGACGGTGAAAGTGTTGGTATATTGCTCAAAATCCTGGAAGGAACATAGTGTCTCCATAATTGATCCTAGCTCATGCTTGGCTCCCAATACTAGCAACTCTTAAACGACTGGATCCATAGACGATATAGGCATTTATTCCATAATAGGAAGAGTGGGTCTAGGCACATTCTGGGTGGATGAGGGTCCTTACCCAACAATATTCAGTGGGTGTGTAGACAAGTCCCTCACTACCCTTGTCTTATTTGGAGTTGCTCCCTGCAAAAAATAAGCAACATTATCGAGGTAGGATTTGAATTCCTTACCAAAAGGTTCTAAGATGGCATTGGTGATGATGGCAGGGAGCTCTGGAAGGATGGAAGGGGGAGTGATTTCATGCTCCTACATGGTCTCTAAACTAGTGTTAACCTCGGTCATCTTCTATTTCCTTGTAACTTCTTATTTTGGAAACCCCTTTCTTATGTCATGGAAGGAAGGCGATAATATTGGGAAAAATATAGGTTGTTCCCTACACATTTTTTTATTTTCGGACACTGATCCACTGTGAAACCTCCCTATCGAAAACTTGCTTTGTGAGGTAATATGAGAGGGTTCCTGACGTAAAATTTTCACCATTTTTTGTGTGAGGCTACATGAAATTATTCCCCAAACCAGATCTTTCAAGGATGCGCATCAAGAAAGGAATGGGTGACTTGTAGATTGGCATAGTGAATGTAACCATTTATTCGAACTACCTCCCAAACACCCAATCATTGAAAATGGTGTTTTGTGCATCACTTCTAGTCTTCCATGGATCAAATCATAGAGCCATGACCCTTCTATCTAACACAAGGAGTAGTCACATAACCTTCTGGGATCTTCCACTTCCACATGGTGAAAGTGACTAACATGTAGCCAAAAATGAAGTAGGAGGAGGTGGCACAAGCATCCGCACAATCCTATAGGAGATCATCCGAGAGAACCTTACACCAATTCAACTGGACCCCTTGAATGTAAAATTATGCAACCGATAGGGCATCCAAAGTGCACTTGTCCCGGGTGTACTTATGCATGATGCATCTTGAAATAAGTTGATAGGTGTTTTTCATCTATGGGTAGGTTATGAAGGATATGATAGCACCACGACCACCCCACAAGGGGTTCACCCTGTAGGCAATATTATACGACGTGAGTTCATATTGGGGGAATTTGATACTATAAAAATTGGAAGCAATATATTTCCTAGTATATAGGGGTCAAGGGGTACATTTGATATATTAAAAATGAATACATATTAGGGGAGTTTATAATTATGTTTCTAGGGGGTTAAATTGGGTAGTGAGGGATTTGAATTGGTACTCTATGTCTGAAGTTGGTGTGAATCTGATTTTGTTTGTAATTGCAATGGTTTTTGAATAGGTATGATCTATGAGTGAATGTGGTGTGAAGTCAATTGGAATGATTGTTTATGAAGTCGACCTATTTTGGGGGGGGTTGTTCCCCATCCTAAAATATCTTCTCTCGTCAAGATTTGATATTTCACCCTGCAAGGTTTTTATAGCTTTTAAGAGTTGTTTCATGTCACCATACTAAGGGTAAAAAGGGGGGGGGGGTATTAAAAATGGATACCTAGGATATCTAGTGAAAATAGGGGATTTTTTTAATGGGAAAGGTGTATTAGGAGGGGGTTCAACAAAATTATTTTTGGAGGCATTCCTCAATATGTAGGAAAATTAGGGGTATTATTTAATACCCTATGAACGCATGTGCTCTGTCCTTGGTTCATAGAGTGAACCCCTCGAGGGCCACCCCTCCTAGTGCCATATCAATCATATAGACTTAGCTTGTCCTTTTTCTTGCCATGCTTCCCAACCCCCTAAAATATTGAAGATACATCCTACCCTTCCACGGGTAGGCCTATGAGCAAATGAATATCAATTATGTGAATTGGATAGCCTCTGTCTAGCCATAGGGAGTCGTCGTTCACTTTGTTGATGAGAAATTTTGTGTATTTGAAAATCTTTATAGTGCTTCCAAACGTTGGTAAGTCATGGAGGACAACCATTTTTTACTTACACATAATCTTGAAAGAGGGTTACCAAATTGTAATCACTTCCCTTGTTTCAAGTGCCATGTAATCTAAGTAAATATCATGGCACATATATGGAAATAGATCCCCATCCGAGAAGTCATAGTTGACCATCTTGGTTTGCTCGAACTTTCCATGCAAGTCACATATAAGCTTCACCCTTGGGTCATGAATGTTAGCTGGAATGGCCTCCTTTAGCCTAGGAGATGATTTAGTCATTAGTGCTTTGCTTTCTGATGCTTTACCCATGGCGACTGATTGACATTGATAGAAAAATTGAACAACGGGTTGAGGGTGATGAAAAAAACTTCGACTGCAAGCTACATATAGTTGAGAAGGCTCGAATGTGGAAATCAATGGCTACAAAACAAAAAGTGAGGACTTACACAGAATTACGGGATTTTACTAGATTGGGAACAATAAAGACATGAGTTAACGGGCTCATTTAATGAAGAGAAGTGTAAAGATGTCACTTTTTTAGGCATTAATACAAAATCTATTAATCAATGACGATACATTTAAAAGCCTCAACCAAGTCTAATAAATTTTAAGGATGATAGTAAATTTTTACACTTCTCGACACAATACATAATCCTAGAGGATCATGGAAAACAAGACTCTAGATGCTAGGACTTGGTGGATTGTAATTCTGGTGATCATAATAGCTACCTCCCCCCCCATAACAGAAACAAAATGACATGACAAATAAAAACCCAACATGATGCTACTAACATTCTTGGTATGCTAGTCTAGACATCGTTGAAGGGAAAATTCAATGGACCCAAAATGCAACTGACTGAAATAAAATACACTAATAATAACCTGCCCTACCTCAGTTCCTAAAATTGGAGTATCTCAACTTGTGAAATTAGAAACTTTAATTGTAGGGATTCAAGCATGCACCATTCACCCAACCAATTCTGAGAACACCATAGAGTTGCACAAGATGTACATCACCCAAGTCTCACAAATTTTCCACCATAAAGGGTTCGACCTAGTGCATTTGAAGCTTCCCAAGATTCTTAAGATACCCACTATCATAGAGAAGCACCAGGTCACCCTTGGAAAAATGTTTGGTATTGATATGGCAATCATGCCATGATTTCTGTCATGATTTTTCCACTTTGGCATAAAAATCAACAAGAAACCTTGATTCCTCCAATTGCATCAAATCTGTTGAGTGTTCCACAATCGATTATTCTTCTGTCATATGCTTCGTATGAGCAATGTATAGACTAGGAACAACAAATTCTTCTAGTATACTAGATTCCTGCCCATAGACTAACTGAAATAAAGAGTACTTGTTTATTCCTTTGGAGTAGTGTAGTAGGCCCACAATACGGTAGGAATGTGTTTGTCCCAATCATCATGATTGGTAGAACAAACCTTAGTGATTCCATTCTCAGGAATCTTGTTAAAAGATTCCATTGTGTCATTTTCTTAAGGATGGTATGGGATTCTCTTATGGTGCTAGATAAGAAACTCTTGGGTCAATGTATTAATGGTATCACTCATGAAATGCAAACCTTGGTTGCTAGTAATACTTCTACAACATCCAAACTGAGAAATGATGTTCTCAAAGATGAAACAAGTTGTTGCTTTCGTAAAGCAATATTTCACAAGTCTATCCTCAACCCATCTAGTTAAATAATCGGCGGCGGTAACAATGTAGCGGGCATTCAAATGTCTTGTAGGAGAGGAAATAAGATCAACAAATTCTACCTCCCACTTATTAAATGGGTGTAGAGAATGCATCAGATGGAGTGGAATATCATATCGCCATGAGGTATTTCCAACCCACTTATAGACATCACAAGCCCAGGAATAATCCTTGGAATCCTTGAAAATTGTAGGCCACCACAAGCCTATCTATAGGACTTTTCTCATCTTTTATTTTCCTCCTACATGGTCGCTTGCAACTCTTGCATGTGATCCCTACAAGACATCTTGATGTTCATGATCCATAACACATCGTTGCAAGGTCCCATCAACTCCTATCATGTACAAGTATCCTGCAATCAATTGATAGTCAGCTGCATGAACTACCAAATGACATTTTTGAGTTGCGGAATAATGTTCTGGTGTTGCACCAGTGGTGAGGAACAAATGTATTTCTTCTAAGTAGTCAGGTATGAATTCTACCCAAAATAAATCCACATCTGACAAATGGTCATCAATAGGACCATCATATTCCCCTGAATATATTCAGGATAAGTGATTAGGATGCACATTATGCCTCTCAGGTTTCACAACCACTTCAAAACAAAATTCATGAAAGAGAAATTGTTGGCTGCTTTCTGGACAGACCCGGGTTTGTAGGAGGCGCAGCAACAAACACCCCTTTGGCGCACTGGCCCTTTCGGCGACGAGCTGCGCAGCAGCCCGAAGTCTCACCCGAAGTGGCTATGGGGGGCTAAGGAATCAAGTTTCCTTAACCGGGGTGGTGCGGAGTCTACAGTCTTCTCTCTTACCTTCTTGGCGGTATCCCCTGAACAGAGCGTCTTACTCTTTCACAGGTCATACAGCGCGACAGCACTGGAACTTCTCGTCTCAGCCTAGCTGCGTGGTAGCCCTGCCCCTGTGCACAAGGATTTTACCCGCTACACCTGATACACTATGTATCGTCTATGGCCTTGCTCCACGGCGCAGTAACACACTCCTCAAGCGCTGCGGCGATAGTGTTCTTACAGGCTCCTTCGACACTGCACGAGTATAACTTCTAAGGGAGCTTCAAGGACTTACTTTACATACTCATTCATAAAGATAGCGAAACATTCATGTAAACATAGATAGTAAAGCATAAACATGCAATCACATCAAGCATATAACAACAAGAATTATGTGGTTCGCCTCCACAGGGAAATCACATCCACGAGAACTGTATTTTATATTATCTCGAGATGGGATTTACACAGTTCCGATGCGCACACAGCTGCAGCCTTAGATCTTTCTGGGAAACTCCACACACACAGCTGGGAGCCCTTCTCTTAGATCTATTCTCTTCTCCTACAGATATTACAATGACTCAAACATCAACTTAGACTGTCTATAAACTCAGTGACTAGCTCTCCGGCTATCCAATTCTCTAACTCCCTAACCTTCTAACCCTTTTCCTTTTACAACTACACATATATATATATAGGTGGCCCTTAAGGTCGCACCTTTACAAAACTGTGGGCCTTTCCCAACAGTGATCCCCAAAATCCCTAACCACTGACACGGCTAGGTGTACTTTAGGTGCCTCTTGCAGTCGCGTCGCAGCTTCCTGCAGACTCCGTGATTTTCGGCGCAGATCACGGGTATGGGCACCGCTTCATCGTTCTTTGCTCCTTGTCCTTTTCCTTCAATGCTTTAGCCCGTTGCTTCTTCCTTGGTCCGAGCAACCATAACTCTTGTACTTTGCCTTAATGAGGGTAGCTGAGCCCTCTATTCCACCATTTCATTTATTGTGGTGGTTGAGCTTTCTACTCGGCCACATTTACTCTTCTTTGGCTTGTGCGCATGAGCTCTGCGATTTCTGGTCCGCACTCTGCGGTGAGCTCGTCCATCTGGCGCCGTACCGCGCACTGTTCATTTCTGCCAAAAATGGTGCTTTTCCTCAAAATTAGCACTTTTCCTTTAAACTTAGTGCTTTTTCCCAAAACTTGGAAGCTTTACCATAGCTGCGGCCTATGCTCCAATAGGCCCCTAACACTTACTTGTGGCTCGTCCCCGAGCCACTCGCACTAGCTTGCGGTCGCTTTAGTTGTGCATCTGATTTGGCTTGGGTCGTAGCGAAGGCTTGCTTCCACTGCGCAATAGCGGAGTCCATGTCTTGCACGCATTCCATGGCTGTCTGCACCAGGTCTGCAGTAGCTTCTTCTCCTTCTACAACATCGACCAACTCTTGAGACTCAGCAAATGCTTTGACCTTGGCCTCTGCTTGGGCAGCAAGTTCAGCATACTCATCCATAAACGGCTGAATGATGTTGGCGAGAGTAGCATCTTTGTTTCGGAGCCTGTGCAGTTCCTGCTGGACTTTGCGGACTTTGCTCATCTTTCTCATTTTGGCTAAGCCTTCCAAGTACTTAGATTCTTCACTCAGAACAGTTAGGGACTGTTCTGCTGCTTCCACCTGTTCCACAAGGGCAACTTTACAAGGGAGCTTCTCGAGCTTAGCCCAAGCCTCCATAGCTTGCGTCATTAACTACTGGGATTCATCTGTTCTGCTCTTCATTTGTGTAGAAGCTATGCGCAGTGCTTCAAGTCCTTCTTGCGTCTCATCTACGGGAGGCACTGCGACACAAGCTTCCAACTCGGTGAGCTGCTTTCTATGGTCCTCAGCCATAGCAACTATTTGTTGTTCAAGGGCTTGCGCCCTTCTGCCGATGCATTGCACTTTCTCAACTAAAGGAAGGTCTGGTTAAATTTGGTAGGCTGGAAGCTCCTGGGAAATTTCATCGACGACATTCCTTAGCCCAGTGTCTTGCGCTTTGTGAAGTTCGAGCTGCGCAGAGATCTCCTTATAGCCCGCCCTTAGCTCTACTTCCTACATCTGCAGTCTTTGATTGGCATGGAATGTGGAGAGCTCCCTAGCTCTCAGGTCAGTAGAAACCTGCTCCTGAGCCAAATGGAGAGTTTCCAACGGAATAAGTGACAAATTTATTTCAACAGGGCCAACCGCGATTACCTGCAATGCAGCCAAAGGATCTGGGAGTTTCATGCTTGCAGGCGGGATGTGAACGACAGTGTGCCTCTCTATAGGTACTTCAACTCGCTTAGTGCTTGTAGATGCTTGCGACACCTGCGAGCCGGATGCTGGCGCATGGGTCTGCGCAACTCATCCTGTGAGACCTTTCAACTCCACGAGCTGCAGGTCCAGAGCACTTTGATATTGGCCTGAGAGGTACGCAGCTCACGAAATTGCTCCTTCAAGTACTGTTCAAACCCCGCGGCAAGGGTCTCATAGGGGTCTCCAGTCTCTTTTGCGGGGTGCGACAGCTTCTGCTTCTTGGTAGGCGGTCCTGACAGACCTTCATCATTATTTTGCGCAACCTTCTCCTTTCCCTTGTCTTTCTCTAGCGCGTCAGGGAGTGGCATCGTGGCGGCTATTTCAGCAGCCTGCTTCCATTCTTCTGGCCAGGACTTCACAGTCTCCTCCACGTCCTGGGTAGTCATTCGGTAGAGCCCTACGGCCCATTCTTTCAACTGAATTCCACGAGGGCGGAAATATATTTCATGCAAGTTGGCAGAAAATACCAACTTCATTCCATAGAGTTCTATCGTCTCCTCAGTAAGCCTCAGCATCTGCAGGATGGTATACCTGAGGAGATGGTAATACTCAAAAAACACAGCGCGGTTCATCTTTCGCTTCACGGGATTATTAGAATCCCAGAGGTTAACATAGCGCATCCCTGTAACCTCTCCTGAACGGCACGGAAGAAACTGAGTGTTGGGCGGTTCCTTCCACCCGACAAAGGCACACAAGATCAGGAGCCAAGAGAAATGGAACAGCTGATTGGCGGTGTCCTGAACATTGTGGCAGTCTTCCAAGAATGTATTCAGGAGGAAGAGACACCAGTTATACTGCTCTCCCTCCGCAGCTGCGACTACGAGCTCTACAACAGCTCTAGGGACTTCTTTGGGTTGGCACTTCGTTAAAAGTCTACCTACGAGCAGACTACCTGTGAATCTAAGTGCTTCATCTTCAACTACAGTGAGGTCATAAGCCTGACCTCCTCTCGACAATTTTTATTTATGCACCACCTGTGCAGCGAGCTTTCGGTCCTTGTCTTTACCAACAAAATGGACGTTGGGGTCCTTACCAACATTAGATAGGCTGGTAATTCGATGAATCAAGTCCACATTCATATCAATTGGCCCCCTTATCCAAAGATAAACACCGTGAACACAGGATAACAGGACCTTGACAACCGCATTAAATTCATTGCTACGCCCAAAGTGCGGTAGCTTCAATAGGTTCAACAATCCAGGCCTCTCTAGATTTACTGCAAATTCCCGCGAGACGAATTCGTCAACTTTATTAACAGGGTTATGGACCACTGTCAGATAGTGATCCGGTGCGAACTACGAATACGTTCTATAATCTCCCAAGTTAAAGTCAGAAAACTTAACCAGCGGGAGATGTCCAAGTAGGGATCCTTCTTCCTGCACGATTTCCACCATTGGTGGCAACGAAATCGAATACTTGGCATTCTTGGGAATACGCACCTCGGGTGCATCATCTGGGCACAGAGGAATGTAGTTAACCAGAGTGGCCAAGGGCTCTGGAACGGGTTCCTCCTGCAGCTGCTATTGCTGTTGCTGCTGAGACGCCCACGTGCCTGGGGACTGTCTGGGATGAGGAAGCTCGACAATCTTGATCGGGGTACCCATACCGAAATCTAACCCTCTGCGTCTAAATTGACGGACGAACTCTTCAGTTGACAGGTTCTCCGTCATGAACTTACATACACGACAAACACTGAACCGAAAAGAGCGGAATAGCGTAGGATGCGAACTCTGAAAATGGGAAAGCAGTCTTCACGACATGGCTCTAAAAACAATGACTTAGACTCTCAAACAGGACAACTATACAACGCACTAGCAAGGAAAAGTAACCCAAGCATATACGAATGAGGGGTATTTATAGCTAAAGGCGGTAGTAGATGCAGACAAGTGGCACTAATAACCATTGGTGCCTAAGCGGATGAGTTGACAACCCCCCTACCCCTGCGCCTCTGTGGTGCATTAAATGCGATGGACGGGCTCTGACAACCTTTCGGGAGATGAGCTAAGGCCTTCGGCTCCTTAATTAAATGTGGATCTTAAGGAAATCAAGCCGAATCTGTCAGATCAAATACAATTAATTGGTGGTCTCATCCTTCATTAAGACTCAGACGCGGCTACAGAACTACCGCAATTCAAATTTTCGGTGAGTAACTTCAGCATGGGTAACTGTGCACATGGAGGGCTCCATGGCGAGGAGAACTCTATAAGAGCGACAAATTGACAACAGGGAACTCTGCAAGAGTGAAAGTTCGACAACCCGGGGGAACTCCGCAAGAGCGAACATAGGCTCGCTCAAAATAGGCTTTATTGAGTGCACTGATGCTTCGAGGAACTGCGCGGGAAGCTAGAGACTGAAAATGTCTCGCGACTTCCATGTAGAATATGATAGGTGCGATGCCTCTTTCAACTACACTGGACATCTGCATGACTTTAGCAGCTGATTATGTCGCCAGGGTGGAGTGGCCGTCGCGGTAAAGCTTGAGCCGACTCCTGTTGATCATTGTGGGCAGCAAATCTCCATTAAGCTTCACAAGTTGAACTGCTCCCCCTTCTGTTATCTTCATTACTTGAAAAGGGCCTAACCAATGTACACGAAACTTGCCTGGAAACTTGATGAATTTACTATCATAGAGGAGTACCAAGTCTCCTTCCTGAAAGACTTTATTCTTAATATGCTTGTCATGCCAAGCCTTCTGTCTTGCCTTCTGCACTTGTTGATGGAATCTAGCTAAAAGTATGTCTTCTTCTAAGGCAACCAATTGTGACAGCCTTTCACTCATAGTATCAGTATCTGCCATTTCTATAATTTGAGAAATTCTGAGACTGGGAACAATGTATTCCGTGGGCATAACTGCTTCTTGTCCATACACCAAACTGAAAGGTGTGTGACCTGTTAATTTTTTGCATGTGGTTCTGTAAGCCCATAACACAGCTGTGACTCTAAGGTCCCAATCATCTCTTTGTTGATTATAGATCTTGGTTAGGGCATTCTCCAAAATCTTATTGAATGCCTCCACCGTACCATTAGCTTGAGGGTGGTAGGGTGTACTCTTATGATGACTGATGTGGAATTCTTCAGTAAGGGCCTCTATAGTCTCGTTCAGGAAATGTGTGCCCCGATCACTCATTAGAATCAGTGGAAATCCAAATCTAGTGATAATATTCTCAAAAATGAACTGCGCGGCAGTGACAGCGTTGCAATTCTTAACTGGCTTTGCCTCATCCCATCTGGTGAGGTATTCAGTAGCTGTGATGATGTATCTTGCACCAATTCTCTTCCCTGGTGGGTTGATAGGTCCCACAAAATCAATGGCCCACTTATCAAAAGCACGCACTGTTATCTGGGGTCTTAGCAGCATTTCATCTCTTCTTGAAGGTTTTCCTGTTCGCTGGCACACATCGCAGCACCTGCAGAATTCCTTAGTATCCTTGTGCAATGTTGGCCACCAAAGACCTGCGGCTAAGATCTTCTGCGCAGTCGACTTTCCTGCGAAATGGCCTCCTGCGGTTCCTGAGTGCTCTTCTGCGATTATGGAGTTCTTCTCATGCGGTAAAATGCATCTGCGCAAGACTTCATCAGGGCCCAACTTATAGAGCTGGCCTGCTATCAAAGTGAAGTTTGCGGCTTTGACAACAAGTTGTTTCTTCTGCTGTATTGTGAACTCAACTAGCGCTTTCCCTGTAGTGAGAAACTCAAGAATATCAGAATAATATTCGTCTCTTGCTTGAATAGAAAACAGCTGCGCATCGGGCAGATTGTCCTCCAAATTTTTAGGCTCCTCCCCTGACTCTATCCTAGATAAATGGTCAGGTCCTACATTTAATCTACATGGCTTCAAAATAATCTCAAAATCATACTCCTGGAAGAGGAGTAGCCATCTGCAAATTCTTCCCCCTAACACTGGCTTATTGACCAAGTACTTCAAAGCAGAATGGTTAGTATACATTTTAAAATGAGCACCCAATAGATAGTGTCTGAACTTCTGTAAGGCATACACCATAGCTAGTCCTTCTCTTTCTGTAGTGGTGTAGTTCTTCTCGGTTGTAGACAACTTTATGCTAGAGTAAGCAATGGGGTGGTCAATACCTCCTTCTCCCAGTTGTGTGAGTACAACCCCCAATGCTATGGAAGAAGCATCTACATGAACATGAAAGGGTTTTCTCCAATCTGGGAAAACTAGAATAGGCGCTATGATCATCTTTTCTTTAAGTGTGTCCAGGCTCTATTGGCATTCTTCTGTCCATTGGAATTTCGAATCCTTTTTCAGCAGTCTTTCCATAGGCACAGTGATCTTTGCATAACCTTTGATAAATTTCCTGTAGTATCCTGTATGTCCCAATGTAGTGCACAATTGTTTGACTGAGTTGGGCGCAGGCAAGTTAGCAATGATGGCAACCTTTGCAGGATCCATCATGAATCCTTGTCTGCACACAATGTGACCCAACAAAATACCAAAAGGAGCACAGAAGATACATTTTTTCAAGTTAAGGGAGATCTGATACTGTCAACATTTTTCGAACATCATCCTTAGATTCCCTATATGGTTCTTTAGTAAACCAAACACAGTCCAGTCATCAAAATAGACTTCTAGAAACTTATGAATGAATTCTTTAAAAATATCAACAACGACTCTAGAGAAGATAGCAGGAGCGTTTTTAAGACCAAAGGGCATTACCGTATACTGAAATGAGCCCCATTCAGTCACAAAAGTGGTCTTATGGCGGTCCTCTGGATGGATTCTGATCTGATGGTATCCTGAAAAGCCATCAGTGAAGGAGTAAGCCTCTTGTCCTCCAACATTGTCAAGCACTTCGTCTGTAAAGGGCGTAGGAAATGGATCATGCGCTGATGCATCGTTGAGCTTGCGCAGGTCCACACAGATTCTTATTTCACCTTTTGTCTTTTTCTCTTGTACCACCATAGGACTAATCCAATTGCTTTCTTCTACTAGCTCAATGATACCAGCAGCGAGCATCTTATCAATTTCTTCTCTGACCTTTTCTTTATATCGCGGGTTCAACCTATACGGGCGCTGTTTTACTGGCTTAGCATCCGCTTTCAAAGGTATGCGCATAACTCCTAAATCTCCTAGGATTCCTTTCATTTCTGTAAACTTGGTAGGAAAGATATCCTGGTACTCATGTAGTAAATCTGCAATATGGTCAATAGTTTCATCATCCCAATAATCTCCTATAGAGGCAAACTTGGGTTTGGATTCTGTACCAATGTTAATTTTCTTGAGCTTGATGTGTTCTATTATGCCAGGGATATGAAGCTGAGGGCCTTCGACTTTGCACATCCCTTCTGATTCTGGAATATTGATGTTGCGAGGATCATCATCCTCTTCTCCAGCGGTGAAATTATAGCATTCCAGGGCATGTTCCATCTGGACAGCCCAATCTGGTTGAGAATACTCTGGTAAAGGACATTGTCCAAATACCTTCTTTCTATAACACTTTAAAGCCTGATCAATGCTTGGATGTTCTGACTCAAAGCTAAAAGTGAGTTGAAAACTTTCGATCATGAGAGGCCAAGTGATAGTGCCTCTGCGCAATTCTGTTTCAGTGTACCAGTGCCTTGGGACTATATCCAACGTGTGGATGAATAGGTGAGCCCACTCATCTTCTGGAATATTTGACCATTGCTGAATACATACTTCAACGTGTGACCTGGGGTCACTCTGTCCATCATATTTGCACAAAACTCCTGCTGTAGTCTCTTGAAATCTGCGCAGTATCAACCTGCGACAGTCTTGCCATGTGTCAATATTTTCTTTATGCGCACCCCACCATCTTGTGGGTGTAGCGCGCAGTGCTACATCCAATGCTTGTATGCGCTGCTCATCTGGGATTTCTTGTTCATATGCATGTATGAATTCACTTACTCCAGTTAAACCATCAAAGATTGGAGTGTTATTCAATTCTGTGCCAATCCATCGAATGGATTTAGTCATCATGGCGCAACGCCTTGCAGAAACCTCATGTAAGCGATTCTGCCAGTTTTCCAATCCTGCTTCCGAATCTGATGTGCATGAGATATCGCATCACCAACTGATATGGCCGTCCGCTGTGGGATTGACATAATCATTATGGCTAGCAGTCATTTGATACAAACTTTCCATGTGGCGCACTTCTTCTTCTGCTCGAATGGGTTCAATATACCGTGGTCCTTGAAGGGGATCAAGTGGTGCAATGACCCTAGTCTGCTCGTCCTCAAAGATCATCTGTCTTTTCTTCAAATTAATGACAGCCAAATTATCAAATGCCCAGTCTATGCCTAAAAGTGCTGGGTAAGGTCTACTATCATCCAGAATTTTGATTACTTCAAAGTCTGCAGAACTTCTTACTCCCTCAATATCAATGGGTACATTGGGTAATCTGCCCAATGGAGAAACTCATTGCTGATTTGCATGTCTTAGCTGGATAGGAGATCTGGTAAGCTGAGGGCTACCCATCTGTTCCCATGTCTGCATGGTGAGAACATTAACTTCTGAGCCTAAATCCAAAATGACTTCGTCCATTTCAAATGCTCCAATCTACGCTATGAGTCTCATCTCTCTTCCAGTTCTAGTATGACTCCTGATCTAATGAACAGCATGCTGCGGTGTATTCATCGAAGCTGATTGTTGACACTGATCCAACAGGTGTTGGAGTTCCATAGTTGCTTTTTCATTGCGCAACAACTTTAAGCAGTTTCTCAGGAAAGCATGAACACTGCCTAGTGCATCCTCCTCATCAGGCCTTCCAGATGTAGTGGCCTGCTCTCGTACCAAGTTCTCTTGACATGGCACATGCGGTCTGATATCATTATGCGGAATTGCGACAGAACTTGAAGCTCGGGGATCTGAGAAATACTCTTGAGCTTGCTTGAATGCTTCTTTTTGCTTCTGTTAGTCCATCGGGGATGGTTTAGTATTAGCGCGGTGCACCCATTGTGTCGCTGGATTTCTAGTTCCCGACTCTGGCGCACCAGTAGTTTCTCCACTGCGTGTCACTATATTGACTGTGGAATCTGGTTCTCTTTTTCTGCTCCAATCAACTGGATATTCTGGTTAAGCCGTGGCTTTTTTTCTTGCATATTGGCCATCAACTAAGGGCATTCTTCAATGACATGATCATAAGATTTACAGTATCTGCAGATGGTTGTAGGGTTTTGGCAATCCCTTGCATAATGGCCTTGAGCTCCGTAGTTATAGCAAGTGATCTGTCCTCTTCCACGACCAAAACCTGCTGCGCATCCGCGACCCCTATAATTTCCTCCTCGGCCTTCACGAGCTGGGTCATACTGCGGATCTGCTGTGGGTCCTGGTGGTTCTGACTGTACTCTGTAAACATCATGTTTTCTTTCTATCATAAGCTCATATGCTCTGCAATTGTTCTCATCATGGCCTACTGATTTACAGAAATTGCAATATAGATTCTTTGGATTTTGTACATATTTTTGTAACAAGTGACACTCTTGTGGTCTGTGGCCTCTAGTTCTACAGATTTCACACCAAGGCCCCTGTGCCTATGGTAAAGGGTTAGGTTCTCCAGTTGCAATATAATCTATGAAAACAGGACAATGGTCCTTTGAATGTCCTTGTGCTCTACACTTTGTACACCAAATTTCTTCTTTAACATCCTTTGCTTTCTTAATATCATGCACTTGCAAAGTTAGGTTTGCTATTTGGTTCTGCAACTGCGCAACATCGTTGCTTGTTCCAGCAATTGGTGAAGCTTCTAGTTTCATAGCCATCTCTAGAGCTTGTTCTTGTGTAGTGAGATTTTGTTGCATAAGAGGAAGTCTAATGTGAGGAAGCAGCGCAGCAATGAACCATTCCTTATGCTGCTGCGGTGCAAACTCAAAGCTTACTTGATCTATCAAGGCTTTGAACTTCTGTTCAAAGTCCCATACTGACTCTGTAGGTAACTGTTTTATGTCTTTGAGTTCTGTTATGCACTGTGATTCTGATTTAGGTTTCTTGAATTCTTTAATCATAACATTTCTTACATCAGCAAGCGTCCTATTCTGTGCTGCTGAGTATTTCATAAACCAGGTTAAGGCTCTCTCTCTTAGTGTGGTTGCTAACTGAACCAGCTTAACAGCATCATCATTAATTTGCTTAATCGTCCAAATGGCTTCACATAGAAACCAGTGTTGCTCAGGGTCTTCTAGCCCTGTTCCTCTAAAAGTTGGTAGCTTCATGTCATCACCCATCCTTCTTGTGCTAGGTTGATGTGGAGGTGCTGCGGCACTGCCTCCGGGATGGTTAAACAAAGGTGGGGCTGAGGTACTAGAAGTACCGTGTGGGCTACTAGAGGGCGTTACTGTGGGGTTATGCTGAGCCCCATCTGGCTTTTGCGGTTTAAAAGGGTGATAAGGGATATGAGCACTCCCTTGTCTCTCTATATGGCTCGCTCTATGAGCTCGACTATCTTCTGGGCTAGACTCAAAAGAATGTTGGTCGAGGCCTACTTTATACCGTTTTCCACTACGAGTGCAACCAATAACTTCAATATCACTATCAGAATCTGCGGACATTACTTGTCTATGCTATTCATCGGAAGCTATGCATAGTTTTCCTTTTTCATATAAGAGAATTTTAATCCACAAGTTCAGAGAATTTAAGAACTTACCCCTGTATGCTTTGAAGAAGCTCCTCTCAGCCTTGCTGAAGCTCTTTCTCGTATCTACTGCAAACTCGGTGATGAAGCCGTCCAGCAGACTGTTCAACCAAAAGTCTACTACACGGGATACAGGATTATCTACCCGCTTCACAGTGCTAACTAGCTCAGGCGACCAAACGATAAGTTGATCAACATGCACAGTGGGTTCAGTATCTGCTAGCTTGGATACCCACCCATGCAACTCGAGTGCAAATGTTACAAAGAAGATTTCGTGAAGGTCAGTATAAATATGCTTCTATAACCAGTCTTCTGTCTGAAGCCTAGGGCTTCTATTTTCACGTTCAGCGAACTCTCTGGCCTTTGAATCAAACCACTCTTGAATTTCTTTAGCTGTAGGATTCCATCACCACATTGCCTTCAAAAATAGGGTTAAATCCAGCAACGAAACCATTTGTTGGCTGCTTTCTGGACAAACCCGGGTTTTCAGGAGGCGCAACAACAAACACCCCTTTGGAACACTGGCCCTTTCGGCGACGAGTTGTGCAGCAACCCGAAGTCTCACCCGAAGTGGCTATGGGAGGCTAAGGAATCAAGTTTCCTTAATTGGGGTGGTGCGGAGTCTACAGTCTTCTCTCTTACCTTCTTGGCGGTAGCCCCTGAACAGAGCGTCTTACTCTTTCACAGGTCATATAGCGCGACAGCACTGGAACTTCTCGTCTCAGCCTAGCTGCGTGGTAGCCCCGCCCCTGCGCACAAGGCTTTTACCCGCTACGCCCGATACACTATGTATCGTCTCTGGCCTTGTGCCATGGTGCAGTAACACACTCCTCAAACGCTCCGGTGATAGTGTTCTTACAGGCTCCTTCGACACTGCACGAGTATAACTTCTAAGGGAGCTTCAAGGAATTACTTTACATACTCATTCATAAAGATAGCAAAACATTCATGTAAACATAGATAGTAAAGCATAAACATGAAATCACATAAAGCATATAACAACAAGAATTATGTGGTTCGCCTCCACAGGGAAATCACGTCCACGGGAACTGTATTTTATATTATCTCGAGATGGGATTTACACATTTCCGCTGCGCACACAGTTGCAGCCTTAGATCTTTCTGGGAAACTCCACACACACAGCTGGGAGCCCTTCTCTTAGATCTATTCTCTTCTCCTACAGATGTTACAATGACTCAGACATCAACTTAGACTGTCTGTAAACTCAGTGACTAGCTCTCCGGCTATCCAATTCTATAACTCCCTAACCTTCTAACCCTTTTCCCTTTACAATTACACATATATATATAGGTGCCACTGAAGGTCGCACCTTTACAAAACTGTGGGCCTTTCCCAACAGTGATCCCCAAAAACCCTAACCACTGACACGGCTAGGTGTACTTTAGGTGCCTCTTGCAATCGCGTCGCAGCTTCCTGCAGACTCTGTGATTTCCGGCGCAGATCACGGGTATGGGCGTCGCTTCATCGTTCTTTGTTCCTTGTCCTTTTCCTTCAATGCTTTAGCCCATTGCTTCTTCCTTGGTCTGAGAAACCATAACTCCTGTACTTTTCCTTAATGAGAGTAGCTGAGCCCTCTATTCCGCCGCTTCATTTATTGTGGTGGTTGAGCTTTCTACTCAGCCACATTTACTCTTCTTTGGCTTGTGCGCGCGAGCTCCGCGATTTCCGTTCCGCACTCTGCGGTGAGCTCGTCCATCTGGCACCGTACCGTGCACTTTTCATTTCCGCCAAAAATGGTGCTTTTCCTCAAAATTAGCACTTTTCCTTTAAACTTAGTGCTTTTTCCCAAAACTTGGCAGCTTTACCATAGCTGCGGCCTATGCTCCAACATAAATAAACACCTATAGAGGTTTCCTTCTAAAATAATTTTATTCACCGGATACTTTAAAGTGGAGTGTTATGTAAAAAATTTGAAATGACCTCCTAAAATATAGTGGCGGAACTTATGTAGTGCTTAAACCATGGCTATTCCTTCTCATTTAGTAGTAGTATACTTGTGTTCAGTGTGAGATAACTTGTGAATGGTGAAATTAATTGAATGATCAAAATCACTTTCCCCTGGTTGTGTAAGAACATATCCCAAACCAATCCCTAAAGAATCCACATGTAGATTAAATTTAAAGCTCCGATTAGGAAAATAAAGAATAGGATTAGCTACCATGTTTTCTTTGAGTAGCGCAAAAGCTTTATCTCATTATGGATTCCACATAAATACTTCACGCGTCTTTAAAATATTCTCTAATGGGGCTATGATTGCAACATAGTTGTGGATAAATCTCTAATTGTACTCATTATATCATAGAGTAGAACGCAATTTCCTGATAGACATGGGAGGAGGAATATTAACAACTATTGCAATCTTTGAAGGATCCACTAAGACTCCTTCGTGGCACAGAATATGGCTCAATAAGTTTCCTGAAGGAACACATAAAATATACTTTCTTCAATTTAAGGGATATTTGAATTTGTTGGCATCTTCCAAACATTAGCCTTAATATACTAACATGTTCTTTCATAAGGTTATAATATACAGTCTAATGATCCATGTCTACTCCTAGAAACTTGTGGATAAATTCTTGGAAATAAATCACAATCCTAGAGAAAATAGCAGGGGAATTCTTAAGTCCAAAGGGCATGACATTGTACACAAAGGAACCCCATTCATTTGTGAAGGTAGTATTTCATTTTCCTTCTTCCACAATTTTTTCTTGATGGTAACTTGAAAATCCATCAGCAAAAGAATATGCCCCCTTCCCTACTACCTGGTCCTATACTTCATCACTAAATGGAGTAGGGAATGGATCATGTACACAAGCTAAATTAAGGCGGTGATAATCATCACACACCCAAATGTCATTCGTATCCTTTTTCTATGAATTACTATGAGACTAATCCATTCTGCTTCATCCACCTGAAAAATTAGACCAGTATCCAACATGTAGTCGATTTCTTTTTTCACCTTTTCCTTAATGCGAGGGTTGAGTCGATAAGGATGATGCTTGATATGATTAGCATTATATTTCATGGTAATCTTAATTTCCCCCAAATATCCTTGAATCCATTTTAGGTTAGTAAATCTCTACGGAAATAAGTCTCGATACTCCTTTAGAAGAGAAATAATCTCATACACAGTTTGATCATCTTAATAATCACATATGGAGACCATTTTAGGTTGGTCGTATATCCTAATAATGAATTTCCACAACTTTGGGGGTTATGTATAAGAAATATTAATAGCTTCTTGCTTCTTCTCTTGGACAATCCTAGAACCCTCAATTTCTCTCAATAATAAATGTCTTGAATGTTCCATCTCATCTAGATCAAGATCATCTTGATCAATATTTTTGCAGTAAATAGGCATTGGTGTTTGATAACTAGGAATATGGAGATGAAACAATTCCTAATGTATGGGACAAACATGTGAATTCCTTTCATTTTGCAACTTGTTAGAGAACATAACACATTTAATCAACTTCATACCACTAGTAATAGCTTCAATCTTTCTAGCAAAAAAAAAGCTTTCACAAAATTGAGTCTACAAAGTTTTCCAATCCCCATTTTGTCTTTGGGTTTCCTCAAGTAATTACCATGCTTGGGGTATGTGACCCAAATGATGGATAAACCTATGGATCCATAGATCGTATGGTAGTCCCTCCGCTTCCCATGTTGCATACAATGTTCCACAAAGACAAAAGGATCAAAGTCTCCATTATAAGTATCCATGCTTTGAGGCTCTTGAGCTACTTTACTCGTAGTATTCAAATATTCATAGTGAGGAAAAGAAACAAACCTTTAGATCATATTTGTCTGCTTTGATGACCATGAGTGAATATTTTCCTTATGAGTGGCCCACCATCTTGTAGGAGCGTCTCAAAGTGCAACATCCATTATGATGATCCTTTGTTCATCTAAGACTTTACAACCCAACTCTGTAAATAATTCATCTAAATCTGAAACCCCATGATAAATTAGAGGGATTAGAACTTCAAACCAATCCATCTAACAGACTTAATAGTTGCACAACATCGAGATGAGATCCCATGCCTTCGATTTTTCCATTCATTCAATTCCCCCTCTAAATCATTATCAAGCGAACGAATGATCCTCCAAGTTATTGAACAATCTGATGTGGGGTTATTATAGTCATTCCTTTTTCTTGGCATAAGGTTGTAGATTTGATCTAAAACATTCTTCTCCATGGTATCATTGATGGGATCTGTATAGCGAGGTCCTTGGTATGGATCCAAAGGTTGGGTGACTCACATTCCATTAGCTTCAAATTCCATAGTCTCATTTTTTGGATTATTGATATCCTAGTTCTCATATGCCCAATCTATCCCCAACAATGCCAGATAAGGGTCTATTTTGTCCATAATTTTGATCACTTTGAATTAAGCTAAGGTTTTTACCCCACCTAAATCAACCTCAACAATATCCATACTCCCAATATGTGAGATCCAATATTGATTGTCCATACACAACTAGATAGGAGAGAAAACCAATAGAGGGATCCCCATAGGCTCCTAGGATTTCCTAGGAAGGATATTAACATCTGACTCCAACTTGAACATAACATCCTTAATATCATGTCCATCTACCTGTGTATCTATCTAGAATTCCTTCCCAGTTCTTTTCTTTCTTATCCTTATGATATTAGTCTTTCTCTTAGGAAGGTTAGCTGAGATCATACTATCCTGCTCCATTGCTCCCCCAAAGGATTGAAGAGTATTCTAGGACTTCTAAGTTAAGTCATCGTTATCTAAAATATCAACAAACGGATTGAACCAAAGACTAATAAGTTTTTGAGATGTACCTTGAGGTTTGATGTCTACTGCTTTTCCACAACTTGGAAAATGTACCTTTGATCCTACATTTTGAAATGTCCTTCCCTCCATAATTGATGGAGAAGGAGGAACAACCATCTAATTGAACATTTCATAGACCCCTGTGAAAATTTCATTTTGTTGGGTTGGATCAAATCGGGGTGCTTTCAGGGCATCTTGTTGAATTTTTGAGACATCACGGGATTTATACTTAGTACATGTATGAGCTCCTCCATGGGTGATAACATTAATCATGGGCTTGGTCATCCTATCACCATCCCTTGGCTCTAAATTGATTAAATTAGCTGGTTGTTTCTGCATTTGTTCTTCCCATTTCACAAACAGTTATGGAAAATCATTAATATCATGATTTTTTGTCTAAAAATAGGTACACCATGGATGTCAGGGTAATGGAAATTCC
Source organism: Larix kaempferi (assembly GCA_027924585.1). NCBI lineage: Eukaryota > Viridiplantae > Streptophyta > Pinopsida > Pinales > Pinaceae > Larix > Larix kaempferi. Next base: position 11,461,483 of record BSBM01000008.1, read on the forward strand.
CTAGACACATGTCCTAGTTCGTTATAATTATAAAATTGGATTACTCCTCCTCATCCCCCAATTTGACCACCTAAATAATCTCCTCCTTGGCCTCCACATCCACCCCCCTATCCTTAAGGAGGAGAATTATAAAACACTCAGTATGTAGAAAAATCCAAACTATCCATCGTGCATCCAGGGATATACGTTTATCTATGTTGTGAGTATTAAACCCACAAAACTCATAATGAACATTATTAAGGACTGAGGAATACTTCTGCCAGACATGGAACTAGCGAAGGGAGTTCCCATGAATTTTACATATTTCATAATATTTTTGAAGTTGAGGACAAGTAAAACATTGTCCTAGCCCATGGAAATGGTTATGAGCACCAACTTGCACAATACCTATAAAAGGTCTCGTGGGGTTTGATCCCATATGGGGATTAAACACAAGCCCCCTCTCATCCTTGGACATTCATAAGCATGATGTCCTTTTGTCATACATCCATTACACCATACTTGCTTTTTTCCTACTTTGGGAATGGTTAATCACTAGATCTTCTTATTTAAGACAATTATCCAACAACAGATCTGAAGGCCCTACATTTTCATGGGTACATAACCAAGGCTTCAATCTTCTTGGCTTGCTCCAATGCAATTTTGGGAGTGCAAATGGTATGTTGGGATATAGGTACCCAAGTTAGCAGTAGAAACCCTTGAAAAAAACTCTTTGTGATGTGAATCTTGAATAGGAAAAGAAAATCTATTCATCACATCCCTAAATCTATGAGCATACTCCCATGTCGATTCTCCTTCATACTACAAATTTCTTGTAGCTCTTAATCCCTTTTTGCTCCAATTTTGTCAATTGGAATTCATTAATAAACAACTACTTCACCTCTTCCAAAGAAAAATATGTTGTATTGGGAGGATGGAGAGCCACACATTTCATATACAACTATAGTGCTCGTCCCAACAATGTAGTGTGAAAATCAACTAGTTTGGATGCATCTCGGATTACATTGGACCTCCAAATGGCTTCACATAAGAACCAATGTTGTTACACATATTTTTCATCTCCCTTACCCAAAAAATATAGGTACCGTATGGAATAATTCCCATGTACACTAAACATTGTGGTCATTGGAGCTCCTACCAACACAAACCCTCTAGGACTAGGTTGTGAAATCACATTTGAAGATAGGTTTGGGATTGAACTATTACTACTCTGAGAAATTTTTAATACTATAATAGAACTATAACCACTACTATTTCCTCCTATTATTGTACCAATTAACATACTACTAATACTAGTAGTAGTAGGATAATGATTGTGCCATGGAAAATAAAATGTAGAACTAGAAAAAGAGAGCATTGTATGATCTATGAATGCATGGGGAGTGGTCAACATTGGGATAATGTTGTGGTTATCTGATCTTTATTCCTCAGCAGTAGGGAGTTCAGCTTCTTGACTAATTCTATCATGATTCCACTTAGGTGGATCCATGACCCACACCCAAACTATCTATGCACCATCGGTCTATATTCCAACATCTCTAGTACTCACATTATTGTCTCCACATTCCATTTCCACACATCCATATTCACCCTAGTATCCCATGCAAGGGCCTTCTTCTACCATTATCCATTTTCCCTTCAAGCAGGAGCTAGCCAACCCTTCACATATCATTAACTTCCACAACTTACTCATCCTCTCTTCGTCTTGTTATGTACCAAACATCTCCTTTTGTAACTACTCACTCTTCCTCGTTGCATATCTCATATTTTTCTTCTACTATTTCTCTTGAATACTTGACCTCCTTACTGCTCGCTTAGCTTGTGCTTGGTCTTCAAAGATGTCCCAGATCATCATCAATTCCTCATCAACTTCAACAGCTAATTAACATCATTCTCAGGAACTCCCCACAACAAAAGTGCTTATGCATGCATCAAGGCTTGATTAAGTGGCAAAAAATCCTTTTCTACCATCCAAACTTTAATCCACAATGGGATTTCCTTGACCAATATCCCACAAGCATTTCGGTTAAAGTTAGCTTCATATTTTGAGAAGGATTGGCGATTCTCTATAGCAAACTCTACTATATAGCCGTTAACAGTATTGTCTACCCCAAAATCCATGACTCTTGTTAGTTGATCATCTATCATATGCAATGTAGCCAGTCTTTAGAGGTCCACTAGATAGATTTCTAGCGTTGATTTTCATACTTAGGGGATTCCGCAAGTCATTTGATCCACTTGTATAGTTTCATTGGGAAATTGCACCAAAATATTTCGTATTAATCCCATGATGGTCCTTCATACAATATAAACTCTTTGTATCTTCTAGGGATACATTTTCTCAATAGGGATTCTTGTAGCACAAAGTATTCAAACCTTTTATCCCATCAGCCTGGAATTGGAGACTTACAGATCACCCAATCCATCCATCTAGTATCTCCATATTGGAACTAGGTCCCAAAAACATAACCGTTTCTTAGCGCAAAAATGTTTAGAAATGAGGGTTCAACGTAGGGGCCAACAAAGGACCTCCATATTTTATATGTGTCGGCATTCTTTATTTCCCCCCCAAAGAAGAAATTCTCACTTGAGTCGCTGCTAGCACCTATGAGAGACGAGGGAAATACTAATGAAGATCCAGGGTAGAGTTCCTATGTTTCATTCAATTTATTACTATGTTGTGCAACATAAATAGAATCTAAACAAACATCCTCTATCGAACATGTATTGTAAGTAAAAAGAAAATACAAATATATTCATTTGTGCACACATATGCAACACAAAAATTTGAGGGGCACCACCAATTCTTGTTTTCATTAGTCAAAATAGAGCACATTACATAGATTACAATCCAAAGACATAGGTGTCTTGTATTTGGCCCCTTGGTTCCCATATCGCACCCATTACATGCAAAATGTATTGTAGCTTGTCATCATCACCCCTAGTTACAAAAATCCCAATCAGCTCTAATGTGAACCAATTATCGTACTCTTGCGAACCACGAATGATTCTTCTTAACCACTTTCCTTGGATCCTCTTCCCGAGGTAGTTTCCATCTCTTAGTTGTTTCCATGGTTTCATTCACTATCCATCTTATCTTCTTACACATCCCCTTCTCACAACCTTTTCTGCATTGACTTGTTGCCTATATTTCGCAATCTAGTTTTCAAAATGAAGGGGCCAACATGAACTAGGAATAAGAGAATCCTATGACATATTTGGAAAGGTATATTTTTTTTTTACTACATCCCGAAAAAACATAAGTTTTGAAGTTGAAGGAACCCTAGTGTCCATCATTCTGCAAGCAATCATAGTGCTAAGATAAAATTGCAAGCTTTGCAAATATGGTAATCAAATAGCCAGGACAAATCCTCCAATTGTTTACCCTCATAAAAGAGATGTTGTTGGGATACATGAATACTCAGCCTAGGCTCTAGTTTTTACTTTCAAAAACATCATTGGTTTGGTTCACCACATGCATAAGGTTTTACTATAAAGATACTTAATCATTATTTAAAATTATAGCTTTGTATCGAGGTGTACAACAAAAAATTGTCATGGAGGGATTTCATTAAATACTTGACATGAAACCATTCTATCAAACACTTGTCGTGTACCCTCATCTTCACTTCTATGCCTCTTACCTCTAATGAAATTACAAAGATCCAATCATAAAAGCACTATAAAGTAAGTTTTTAGTCAAACAATTGGTGAGTATCCATTGGCACTTTGGTACCTATAATCAAATACCAAATTACTAGTTTTGACTCTAAGCAAAATGATCCAAGATTCAGAAATGGCCAAGCATGGTAAAAGAGAAAATGACACTCATTCTCTTTCATAGCGAAAAATAATTCCAGGAAATACCAAGAATCGTACCCACTTTAAATCCATAGTTTCCAAAATCTTCCAAAGAAAAAGTATACGACAAATTGCCTTCTTCAAAATCTATCAAAGAAAACTAGCTTTTTGAGCTATACATTAGATAGTAGAAAAAACTATACCCTAAACTGAGTTTTAAAATCCTAACCACAAGCATGAAAGTATTCTACATTGATGGTTCTAACAAGACATAGTAGTCATCAAGGTTCATCCATTGCTTATCCATCATCATTGAATCCATATGTGTGTAAAACCTTAAACAAATTCCCTTCTCATAATGTTTACTTCTTACTAACTATGGGATATATCTTGTGCCATTTCAAGTGTGTAATGTTAAAATTGAATTAGAATAGATTAAACACCAAAATGTTCATACTAGATTTTTTTTCCTTTTATTTTATCAATCTAAATTAACATGCATTTCTAAGGAGGGGGGACTCTAGTATGGGAACTTTGTAGTGATTCTTAACCCTTAAAATTGAATCACAAACAGTCTATTCAAAGGATATAAATGCATAAAAGCATATACAAGAGACAAATGAGATGAGCCTGATGGGTTAGCTCAAGTGGTTGAGAGCTGTGAGTTGTAAGCATAAGGTCTTGGGGTCAAATCATTGGGTGTCTATGCATTGATATATAAGGTCCTCACTTGATGTCCCCACCGGGTTAGGCTCCTTAATCAGAGCTAGCGGGGTGATGCCCCTTCAGGTGGGCCCCCTGTGAATTCTTCCCATGGAAGTAGCAACTCCTCTCCAGGATTGTGAACCACATTGGAAAAAAAAGAGACAAATGAGATGAAATATGTGAAATATACCCTTGTATTAATGGTTATCAAAAGAAAGAAAGCAAATTTCACTCACCCCTTAATGTAGGGTGAACTTTCATTGAGTAAAGCTACAATTACAATAGCATTTGACAAAATCATCCCATATCCTTCTAGCTCTATAAATAGATTATCAATAGAAAAACCCTAACTAATTGTGGTCCCATTATTATTAAGTATGAACAACATGGTGGAACTTATTTGATAAAGAGGGACCTTTTACATTGATAACTATCCATTAACTATTTATGGGGGCTTATTCAAACAATATGGTGACATTAATTGAATAACTCTTAAGTACCCTAAATCAATAACGTTAGGGTAGAACCCTAACATGCACTCCCCCTCTAAAAGAAACATTGTCCTTAAGGATGGAGGTGTGGAAATTGTTGTAATAGTGGTGTTGGTTCCCATGTGACATATTTTGGATACATATATTTCCAATGGATTAGTACTTATCCAACTATGTGTTGGCACAATATACACTCTCCAGCAACCAATATTGCTTTTATCTGGAACCAAATGGACCCTTCTTCATCAAGTTCTAACAAGCTAGTTTGCATCCTACAATTTGGTCCCATGCCTTCTTCAAATAATACAAATGGAAGTAAAGACATATCTCGTAGTGGGATGGAAGAACACATTTGTAGTTAACTTATCCAATGCAATGGATGATATTAAAGGGTACAAAAATCTTTAGTGTAAGTTTCTAGTGATATTGACTTTGAGGAATGTTTATTTATTGGGTTGAAGGTGAAGAAACACCCGGTCCCATTCTATAAAAGGATTCTCTAGGTAATGTTGGTAATGTTGGTAATCTTGTTGCTTCACTTTATTTTGAGCTAGAACCAAATTGTCTTTAAGTGTATGAAGAAGAGCTTCTCTTTTGTGAAGCATGTGATCCATTTCATCAACCTTGGAGGTGCTTAGTAAATAAGAAGCGACTAACAAAGGATTTTTGGGCATAGAAAACTTCATATAGTGTCACTTTGGTAGCACCATGATAAGTGGTATTGTACCACCATTTTGTAAGGAGTAGCCATTATACCCATCAGTGTGGACTTTCCTAGGTAAAGGATCACAAATAGGTTTATAAGCACTTATTGACCACTATTGTTTAAAGATCCCCTACCAAAATTTGGTGGTGAATGTGAGCTCTTGATCCAACACAATGGAAGTGTACATGCTATGTAATTAAAGATTTAATCCATGATTTAATCCATTAAGAATTTGTAAACTCTGGAGAGCATAAATGGGTGTGAAAAGGGACAAAATGAGCATGTTTAGAAAAGTGGTCAATTACCACCATGATGGTCAATTTGTTACTAGATTTTAAAAGACCCACTTTAAAATCCATAGAGATGTCATTCCAATGCCTCAAGAATCTTCACTATATCACACTTGTTTTTTTTACAAGCTTCACATGCTACTACAAAAACATGGATATTATTTTTCACACCTTCCTGAAATAAAGAGTGTTTATCTTAATCATAGCTTTAATCAAGTTAGAGTGACCTATGGTAGGTGATGAAAGCGACTCCTCTATGACCCTTTGTTTTAAAGTATAAATTTTCATTATAAAAATGTGTACTTTATACTTCAAGGTATCGTTTGGCATGGATAACTCTTAGGAAGGTTTGGGACCTTCCTGAATCCTTTGGATGAGTGGAACCATAGGGTTGTTTTCCAACCATTCTTAATGGGATTCATCAATCCAATTAGGTAGAGGTAATGATAAATAAAAAATGGATCCTTCCTCATATTTCCTTGATAAAGTATCAACCACCACATTTTTTTACCTTTTATGATTGATCTTATAATCATTTCCAAGCATCTCAGTGACCCACTTATGTTTCTTTGGTGACAAAAAACTATTTTCTATAAAATAATTGAAAACTATGATGATTAATCTTGATCTAGAAGCACCTATTTATGAGATATGGGCATCAAGTCTCAACTGCATGAAGGATTACCATCATCTCTTTCTCATGGGTGAAGTTTCCTAAATTTTAGTCACACAATTAGTTATTGGTGAGTGACAAGGGATGTGATTCTTGCATCAACATTACATAGAGTCCTATGCATGAGGAATCACACTCCAAGAGTACAAAGTATTCATTCAAATCAAGCACTACTAATACCAAATTAGTGCACATGGTATCCTTTAAAGTTGATAAGGCCTACTAAGTCACCTCACTCCACGCAAAGGAATTATTTTTTAGCTGGGTTGTTAAGAGAGCAATAATTTTCCATAATTTTTTAAAAACTTTCCATTTAGATATTCAAGGTATTAGGGTGTGTTCAGTCTTTCATAGATGCAAATTTGTTGGGATCTACTTGCACCCCATATTGACTAACAATGTGACCTAAGTATTCAACCTCTAAAGGCGCTCCAAAATTATATTTGGAACAACTAGTGGTCTAGTAGGAGTTGCAAGGCTCTATCAACATGCTCTATATGTGAGTCCAACATTTTGTTGTATATCAATATATAATCAAAGCATACAAGCATAAAATTGCATAGGAAGAATAAAAAAATGTTGGTCACGAGTCTCTAAAAGGTGGATGGAACATTGCAAAGTCCAAAGGCATCACTAAAAACTCATAATGACATTCATGTTTGCAAAATGTTGTCTTAGGGATTTTCACCTCCATCATCCATATTTTGTAGTATCATATCAATGAAGGCCTAGTTTAGTGAAAAACTTGGCTCCATGAATCTCATCTGAGAGATCATCAATAACTAGAATGAGAAATTTATCCTTGATGGTCTTAAACTTATTGAGATCCCAAAAACTAGGAAATATGTGCCAAATGCCTTGTTTATTTAATACCATGACCACATATGATGAGTAAGGGCTACTAATACATATGAATCCATCATCCAGTAGTTCCAGAATGATATTTTCTATTTCATTATTCAATGGAAAAAGGTTCCTATAAGGATGTACATTGGGTGGTTGACTACCTATACCCAGGTGTATACCATGGCCATTCTCACCACGTGAAGGAAGTAATCTATGAGGTGTTTCAAATACCTATTGATGTTTATCTAGGACCAACTAAAAATTAAGGTGTATCTCCTGTGGGTGGGTGTCCACCACTTATAAAGCATTGAACTGGATAATAGTGTTAGAGTGGCCTTTCTTGAATAACCTATCCAAATGGTGAGAGATAATAATTTTAGGGGAAATGGATTTAATCCCTTTGAGGGTGTGTTTATAACCTTCCTTAATTAATATCATATAGAAGTTCTTGAAATCCATGATCACAAGTCCCAAAGTGCATGACCATTATGCACTTTGAAAAACATCACAACTACCCATTTTGATAGAAAATGTGTGATATTCAATGTGATACTCTCCCATTTGAAGTTTCACATTTTCACATCAGCCTCCACATTCCATAATACCACCATTGGATATAATAATTTGAAAATTATGTATGTCATGGATATAATAATGGGTTTCTTTGTCCACTCTTATATGAATGCAAAGTGTTGGTGTTGTTTTTTTCAATCAAAACAATCACCTTGTCGCTCTTAATGTAACCAATGAACTTCAAATTTTGGAGTGTAGAAAATTCATATAAATCACAGAGATAAATTTGTGGTTCCTCGCAAGGAGCTTCTAAGTTGGTTTCTTCTTGAGGATGAGGGGTATTTTCTTTAAATGTCTATTCAAGAGTGTCTTCAACGTGAATGTCTTCCAAGTGGTCTTGTGAGGGGGTACATCCATTTGGAATAATTTATGTCCTTTATATTTGTGACCTTTGAAATACCACTCATCACAATTATAACAAAGTTTGAGGCATTATCATTTTTCCATCTCTTTCTGGGACAAATTTTGGATTCTTAAAGGTTGAGAGGTGGATGGGTTGGTCATGATAGCCAATGGAGGTCAAGTATGAGAATTTAATGAGGGTATTTTGGTTTATGAATTTATCACCATATCATATTTTTAAGCTCACTTACAAGAATCCAACCAAGTTGTTGTGTGTTTCATCATGACATATGCTCTAATTTCCTCTTTGAGACAACTGATGAAACATTCCTCAAAAAATGAATCAGACAGACCCTTTGTGTGTATTTCCACTTTCCCAAAGCTTGCTATAAAGTCTACATCTATGCTTGATTGGTCCAATTTTTTTATTCATATCAAATAGTGACTATCTCGTTTAAAATGAGCATAGATAGGCTTCACAAACTAGCTCTAGTCAATGCATCCTCCATAAGATTTATCATGCCACTGTCACCATTTCCATGATTTTAGATCCAAATATAAAACCCCCAATTTGAATTTCATTAGGTCATTAGTAATTCCATGGAGAGATAAATAGTGTTCCATTTGGGTAACCCAACCTATTGGATCTAAACTATGAAACTTTTTCATGTCTACTTTGGAAAGCATTGCCACAAATTATGATCATGAGCAGATGTGTGACATGACCATGGCTATATTGAAAGATCATGTGAGTGTAATTCTCTCTGTCTATTGAATATTTCCAAGTGGGTGGATCCATGTCATGCTCTATCAATTTGATCCCCATGGATGTAAGTAGCATCTATATCTAAGTTGTCAAGTTCTTAAGCTCGACACTATTTTTGTCCATAATTAATTGGAGTTCAACATCTTGTTTGTCAAAATTGAACAAAAACTATTGTTACATGCCCTAGATTTTGTTCTCAATGTCTATAATTTTGTGAGTATGGGTTATGGGACCAATTAAGATCACCTTTGAAGAATTATCCCATATTTATCTCAATGTGAATAGTGTCTTGAGAGGAATATTTTGAGATGTGTCAAAAAAATGGGATTGTCAAGTACACGCAAAAAGGGTTAGTAGAGAGACATACACATGCAATTAGTATGACACAAGGAATCATTTGAGGTGGGTCTCCCATAATGGTGTTGGGTGCGAATATTACTTCCTATTAATTATTATTGTGTTGGAAAATTCCCAAATTCCTTATATACCCAAATATGTAGGTATTTATTTTTCATGCTACATAGGTTGGTTTTTCAAGGTCCCAAGGACACATGAATGAAAATTAAATGTTATATCTCTCGATTACACCGAAGGGTTTCCAATAGTGGTACTCGGTGAAATATTTTATGGAACCAATTAAAAAGGATAAACCATACCCTTCACTATACTACCCAATTCCATGGTACATGAGAGTGATCTCACCAAGTGCTACTCTCAATGTACTACAACAAAATAATGACCGTAGGTTTAGGTAAATATGGTTTCAAGTGCACCTAGAGTGCTTCTAAAATATATGAGGGTACATGAAAGACAACATTGGATGCATGTGTTGTTCGATGTAGTACTACTCAAGGAGGTACCAACAAAGGTTACAAAGGTATCCAACTAGGTGACAACACTTGTATTCTTTCCAAACATAAAGTTAGTTGTTGAACAATTGATCTATGTGTTAGTTAAGACATTGAAACACATTTCTAACCTAAAAAATGTTGCTAAAATATGGATGTGCAATGGCTTAGGAAAGAGCTATGATACCTACTTGTAGTGGTCCTTAATCCTTATACTTGAATAAAAAACAAGGTATTCAAAGAATAAAAATGAAGAAAAGTAGATACAAGATATGTTAAATATATCCATGTCTTAATGATTATCATAATAAATAAATAAATGTTCACTTTCCTCTTAAGGTAGTGTTACCTTTCACTGCAGAAAGCTTCAATTACAATAACACTCAACAAAAACATTACATAGCCTGTCTCTATAAATATATTCTCAATAGAAGAACCCTAACTACTAGTAGTCTCATCATTTATGGGTACCAACTAACTATATGCTAACTATACTAGGGGCCTTTTACATTTAATGAATATCCACTAACTATATAAGGGGCACTATTAAAAAAATGGTCACATACATTGATTGAATAACTCTTAAGTATCTTAAAGTAGATAGGTTGGGATAGGACCCTAAACTACTTGACCCATAGACCTATTCCATGTAATTCACTACACTCAACCACTTAAACTAGTCAATAATATATGTATATATAAAACTTCTCTCATGTAATTCACTACACTCATCTTCTCACACTAACTTATAAAATAAATAAAAAATACAAGTATATAAACAATAACATGAATTTCTACAAATTTGAATTTGATATATATGTTAAACTCAAAAATACATAATAATTATTACTTCACACAAACAAACATATCAAATATTTAACTTAAATATGCAATTTATAATGATAAAAAAGTGCACTTCAAAACATAATTAAATAACCATGTGATATTAAAAAGCAATGATCTATAGATCCTTTCTTGCATGTTTTTCTTTTTTTTTCTATGATAAAAACAAAATTAAACAAATAACCATGTGATATTAAAAAGCAATGATCTATAGATCCTTTCTTGCATGTTTTTCTTTTTTTTTCTATGATAAAAACAAATTAAACAAGGAAAATTTCCGGATATACTAATTTGAATTAGTTTTAAATGTGTTGTGCAAATAGTGACTTCAAACATTAATACTTATCTTATGACTAATTTAATCCCAAAGAGATCCTTACATACCACCAACAATCAAAGTTAACTTTCTACCTTACTAGATAGGGAAATGTGTATTAATATGCTAACTAGTGACAAATAGTTACAGATACCTTGTCTCCATCTATTAAAGGTGTATAGATATGAATGAATATCATCCACAACTAGATATAACTTATTATATTAATTTCTAAATCATATTAGATATTATTTCTTGGCTTGTTTCATTTTGTATTTGTTTCATGGTTTAATTTAGTTTGTGTGCCATTCTCCATGTACCATTGATAATGCTTGCTTCATCGACATGTTGCAATTCACAAGTAAACTAAAGCTATCTAAAGTTACATAACAATAAAATTCTATGGATTCCAATAACATTCTATGGATTCTTGTTGACATGATAATGTTTCAATCCACACGTAAATTTGATGAAATGTTTCTAGAGCAAGAAGTGGTAAAAGGAAGATGAGAAATTCTAAAGTTTTTCTTTGACTTGTTTTTTATTGAACACTATCGTTGATGTTTTAATTCATTACATCGTGCCATTAAGTCACTACACCATCTTAATGTAAGCCATACCATCATCTCTTTCATAAATTCAATGACTCAGTTATTAATTAGGTATGGAAAAGAAGCATGAGAGGGTTTCAGGGAGACTGTGCAGGTGGCTATGCCATCCCAACTTAATGATTCTTTGAAGGCTCATAGATTGGTGTATTATGGCGTTTTTTAGCTGTCTTTTTAGGTTGTCTTTTCAGGTGACATCAGGGTTCTCGGTGTATTGAGTCCTGATTTTCCTCGGGGTCTTTTTCTCCAGCTTGTCATTTATGCCCTCCATTTTCATGGTGTTTATCCTCTATTACTGAGCTGGGGTGTGAAGAATTACTGCTCTGACCTACTTTGTCCTAGGGAAGTGGCATTTGTTGTCAGATGGACTCCACTGTTCCCGCTGGTAGGTCCAATCGCCTCGGTCTTGTGGAGGGTTCTAGGGGCCTTTGTGTTGGGGATCCCCATTTTTGTGATGATCCTTTACTTTCATTGTCTAGAGAAGAATCACACACTACGTCTTAATCTACTTCAGAAACCTCAGACAACGTCAAGCCTGATAAGCTTCCTTGGTGAGATGGAGGGATATCTAGGAGCGGGGGAGATAATGCTAGGGCTCATCGTGCTATGGAGTTTTATAATCTTTGGGCAGAGGAACCAGATATGGCTATTGGTCAGGATGTTCAGTTGAGTAGGGTCTTGAGCATGTCGGTGTGAGCACTGGTAGGAAAGGTATTCTTTACCAATGTTAGTCGTTCGGTACTCTTGGCATGGGTTTCTGATTTTTGGAAACCTATTCTACATTATTGTCCACGAGTCTACATTTTGGTAAACAACTGGATTGTCTTTCATTTCCTAGATGAATACCATGCAGCTAATATCTTGGTGCGTCCATGGGTGATTAGAAGGGGGTCTTTGTGTCTTAAGAGGTGGCACACATATTTCAACCCACGAACGGAGTCTCTACATAGGACACATTTCTAGGTTTTACTCAAAGGCTTCCCACTTGAGCTCTCGTAACATGATATCTTTTTTAATTTAACTAACATGCTTGGACGCTTAATTTATTTTAATGACAAGTCTCTATATCATGAAGAAAAATGGACAATGTGGGTATTAACCGAAATGGACACTGATAGTGGATTGCCAGAAGTGATTACGGTTAACTAGGGTGATAAATCCTTTAAGAAACCTATGGATTACTGGAGGGTACCTTTTAGGTGCCATTTATGTGGGATTGCGGGGCATTTAAAGGCTAAGTGTCCATCAAAGGGTTCTGATGAAGCCAACAGGAAGTTTGTGTCTCCCTCAGGTGAGTGTGCAGCGGCTGTGGCAATGGGTTCAGGTACTTTGGTGAAAGGTGATGATGTGAGGAGTTCTCCTCAGTTTTTGGAACTTTTGGTTTTTTTCTCGGGTAATCTAAAGTCCTTGTTTCCCTCTTTTTTGTTAATATTTAATATGCTAAGACAAAGAATATTAGTATTACATTCCATTTCACAACAATAGCATATACAGGATCACTGAAAGAACAACAAGCACAACATAAACACAAGAGACACAGATTTATCCTGGGAAACCCTCATGGGGTAGAAAACCCAGCAAAGCTTCCTCAATATAGATGACCAGCAAATAAAAAGATGTAATCCCCAAACATGAGCTCCTTCTCCTCCATAGCAGATCTCTCTCTCACCTATGCGTCAATCACAAGTGAGTGAATGTGTGTTAAATGAGGAACACACCTCCTCTATTATACACAACTCTGACTTGAATTTTACACTAACTAGGTCGGCCCCAACTTAACCACTTAACATAATGTGACAGGGCCGACCCCACTAGGGTGGTCTAATAACCCTTTAACCCACATGACTCATACAGGGCCGACCCCACTAGGGAAGTCTAATAACCCAAGTTACCACTTTCTCCATGGAGGAATAAAACATCTCTGGATATACAATAGGGTCTCCACGGAGGAATGAAACATCTCTGGATATACAATAGGGTCTCCACGGAGGAATGAAACATCTCCGGAATAATAAAGTACAAGTATAATATTCTTAGAACTTACAATATCTCAACACTCCCCCTTAACGAGAAGGATATTGTAACAACTTTTGTAGGAGCAAGGAGTCATCAACTACATGATACATGATACATCTATAAATCATTGGAATCTTTCTTTAACATCATCAGTAACTCAAACAGTTACTGGAACATCTTCAATATATTCAATACTAGAACATCAACATCTTCAGTACTGAGTCTTCATCTTCTGCAGCACTCGAACAGCTACAGTAGCATCATCATCTGGATCTCCGATCAATAGCATCATCATCTGGATCTCCCGATCAACAACATCATCATCTGGATCTCCCGATCAACAGCATCATCTGGATCTCCCGATCAACAACATCATCATCTAGATCTCCGATCAACAACATCAACTGGATCCTCTCGATCAACAACATCATCTGGAATACACATGATCCAATTATGGGATGGTCAATCCCTCTCAATTTAGGACATAAGTCCAAGGACGATGCAATCCTACCACGCACATTTTGAGCCAAGGGTTCCGGGATGATGCAATCCCCTCACGTGCATTTTGAACCAAGGGTTCTGGGATGATACAATCCCCTCATGTACATTTTGAACCAAGGGTTCTAGGATGATGCAATCCCCTCACGTACATTTTGAACCAAGGGTTCCGGGATGATGCAATCCACTCACGTACATTTTGAACCAAGGGTTGCGGGATGATGCAATCCCCTCACGTACATTTTGAACCAAGGGCTCCGGGATGATGCAATCCCCTCACATACATTTTGAACCAAGGATTGCGGGATGATGCAATACCCTCACATACATTTTGAACCAAGGGTTGCGGGATGATGCAATCCCCTCACGTACATTTTGAACCAAGGGTTGCGGGATGATGCAATCCCCTCATGTACATTTTGAACCAAGGGTTCTGGGATGATGCAAAACCCTCACGTACATTTTGAACCAAATGTTCAGGGACAATGCAGTCCTCTCATGTGTATTTTGAACCAAATGTTCAGGGACAATGCAGTCCTCTCACATGCATTTTGAACCAAATGTTTAGGGACGATGCAATCCTCTCACGTGCATTTTGAACCAAATGTTTAGGGACGATGGAGTCCTCTCACGTGCATTTTGAACCAAATGTTTAGGGAAGATGCAGTCCTCTCACGTGCATTTTGATCCAAAGGTTCAGGGACGATGCAATCCTATCACGTACATTTTGAACTAAATGTTCAGAGACTATGCAGTCCTATCACATACATTTTGAACTAAATGTTCAAGGACGATGCAGTCCTATCACATACATTTTGAACTAAATGTTCAGGGACGATGCAGTCCTATCACGTACATTTTGAACTAAACGTTCAGGGACGATGCAGTCCTATCATGTACATTTTGAACTAAATGTTCAGGGACGATGCAGTCCTATCATGTACATTTTGAACTAAACATTTAGGGATGATGCAGTCCTCTCACGTGCACTTAGACAAAGTCTCAGGACCACTTTTCAGAGACATATGTCTACGGATCAATTCAGGGACTGAAATCCAGGGATGATACAATCCCTCTCATCCACTAGGGACCACTTCTCGGAGACATATGTCTACGGATCAATTCAGGGACTGAAGTTCAGGGATGATACAATCCTCTCGTCAACTTAGACCAAGTTTTAAGACCACTTATCAACCTTATTGTTGATATCATTGACCTCATTGTAGGGACAGGTAACCTCATCACTAACCTTACCGTCGATGCAGGCAATCTCATCATCAGCAACCATATCACTCCCCCTTTTGAGGAGGGTCCTTTTGAACTACACTAAGCTTGTCTCGGAAATACTCAAACTTTACTCGAGACAGAGGTTTGGTCAATATATCAGCAACTTGTTCGTCAGTGTTCACATACTCAAGCTTGATAGCTCCTTTCTCACCATATCCCATATATAAAAATATCGGATCTCTATGTGCTTTGACTTATCATGGAACACTGGATTCTCTGTCATCTTGATACAACTCTGGTTGTCACACAGGATCACAGTGGGGTCCATCTCTAAGTCAAATAATCCTGATAACAGTTTTCAAAGCCATACCTCTTCACAACTAGCAGAGCAAGCAGCAATATATTCTGCTTTAGCTATGCTAAGAGCCACACTAGACTGCTTCATGCTACACCACGAGATCGTGGCAGATCCCAGATAATAACATCCGCTCGATGTGCTCTTCCTGTCTAATACACTTCCTGGCCAATCAGCATCTATGTAGCCATACAATCTGAAGTCATGATCTCCAAGACAACATAGACCAAATTCTATCGTACCCTTTAGGTACCTCATCACATGCTTTTCAATTATCAGGTGAACACGCCTAGGTTCTGCTAGGTACTGACTCAAGGTGTTCACAGCAAAGCATATATTTGGCCTGGTATTTGTCAGATACATCAATGACCCAATAATCTATCTGTACAAAGTCACATCCACTAACTCTGATGAGTCATCAGCAAACAGCTTCAAGTTGGAATCCATGGGAGTGGCCATGGCTTTACATTCCAACATATCAAATATTCTCAATATTTCTACAGCATACTTTCCCTAGTTGAGAAATATTCCTTCTGGGCCTTGTCATACTTCCAGACCTAGGAAGTAATGCATCAATCTGAGATCTTTGATCTCAAATTTTGTAGCTAGCTTCTTCTTGCTTTCCATGATATGTTTCTCATTCCCTATCAGAAAGAGATCATCCACATACAGTAATAGTATGACAAGTTCATCATCCATAACATATCAGCTTTACTTTTGGTAAAGCCCAAGCTTGTCAAGAAGTTATCAATTCTCCCTCTGAAACTGAACATCATTCACACTCTGCATTGAGTGATCTTCTGCATATCTATCCGTGCCATCTCCCGTCAGATGGGTCTACTGATATGAGCTTCAAGATCATTCGAAATATGTGGTGAGTTCCTTCTTGCATCCATATAAGAGAAGAATGTCATCTGTATATAGACACCATCTTTGACCTTGTATCAAAGATTGAAATCCGCATCACCCATGGTGATCATTAAGCTCATCAAATGACTATCGATCTTGGTTACCCGTACAGGGCTTTCTTCAATTGAATCCTCGGAGTTTTCTCGATTTGCACTTCTTCTTCAATTACACCATTAAGATAATGGTCTATCCACTTGGAGCAAACATCTCGTCATGATCCTCTTCTTCTTTCTAAGAGAATCTTCTAGCCACGAGCCTTCTATTATATATTTGATTTGTAAGTCTTCTTGTTGAACATCCATCACTTGTTCGGTGTTCATCATTCTTCATGATCTTTCCTACAAATCAAAGTTAATTACATGATTAGTAATACTTCATAATCATCAAATCATGATAACCTATTATGAATACAGATGTGATTCACATAGTCATGCAACTATCTTGACCAATACTTTGGCACAACACTTCTCCATATCCTGTATGCATACAGTGTCTATCTAGATTCCTTCTATCTCTACCAGAACATACTGTCAAGAGTGTGCACAGCTCCCAGCATGTTAGCAAAGAGGTTTCATTCTAGATAAACAACAATGGAGTGTTTGTCCAACTTACCCATCAGATGCATATTGGTAGTATACTGTTCAATGCTATATGAATGCTTACACTATGCATGATATATTCTAGGAATACAAATATGCATATAGCTATTACGAGCAATATCATTAACTATTCAGATATTCAAATAACAACTCAAATACTTATCCTTTTTTGTTTGTGTGGTTGCCTCCCGCTTCATCTCTATATGTCTTTGAACTTCTATTCATTCTGTACCACTATGCATGCTTAAGTGTGCACTAGTTTCATCCTCATGATATCGTACATAATCATACATTCATTAGTATAATCTCAATACTATCAAAACATTATGTATGGTCATGATCATTTCAGACACAGGTATACTTACCTAAGATCCTAATACAAAGTAGGATTCTAACTTGATATAGGAAAACATACATGGATTATCATGCTTGGTAATGTCTTAACATACCCAAATAATATATTCTTTGTTCTCTTCAATGATTTAGAGACCTTGTGCTAGAACCTGCATATCTCATAAGTTAAGCATAGTACAACAAAGTCATACATACCTCGTAAGTAGAGCTTCTATGTGGTCAAGGACTATGGATGAGTCTTTGTATTCATGTCATCATGGTCATAGAACTTGATTTGTCTTTCTTGATGTACCTGTATCTTGTTAGCAGACAACATCATCCTCATACAACACCACAAGTGCATTAGTACAATCATAAGTGTCATAACCCTAATCAATGAATGTCTTCTATCACATGCATTCATACTTTTACTGAGGTGATCAGACAATCTAAAACTAATCATGATTGTACTAACCTCAATAATATGAAGACAAACATACTATGAACTTAATCATGAAACAGATTTCAAAACATACTTGTATCTTCTCAAGTCATACCTGTCGAGTAGTCTTCTCTATAAGGGTAAAACCCTAACCATCCAAGGTAGATCACTTGTAAACATATTATGTATGTTCATGGTGCTAGGATGATATAATATCAGTGCCATTTAATCCTTCTTCATCGCTGCCCTATGAGTCTCCCAACTTTGCTAGGGTTTCTTCTTACTTGGAAACCCTAATCTTCAATCTCCTTCCTCCCACGAAATTTTGATGGAGGATCAATATCTCTGATGAATGGATTCCAAATCCATTATCAAAGCTTCCAATGTTGTATTAGGTGTCTCCAACATTGTATCAGGTCCTTTCAGACCTAAGAACTGAAAACCCTAATTGAGAGCTTATTCCTCCTCATCTTAGATTTCCTCCGTTTAGCCATTTCAGATGTGCCTTATTATTTATGGTGTATCTCTGAAATTGCAAATCTGTAGGGTCTGAAACTTTGTCCTGTCATATCCTGACCTGTCATCTTTCCAACCCCATAGGTTTGAACTCAAATGGATTTTCTGAGAGAGAGTTATGCCAAAAGTCGCAACGTGACCTGTTTATGGGATGAAACAATATAATGAACTTGTACGGAGTTCGACATGTCACTTTTTCATCTTCGGCCTCTGAAAAGTGGACCTATGAAACTAAATTCCATTCCCTACCTGTCACTTTTTACGAAATTTCATTTGGAGCTTCCTAGCCCGTGATATGACCTTTTTTCCTAGGTCACCTGTTTATGACTGAGATCTGGAAGAGGCAGAAACCCTAACTTGTACGGATCATAAATCACAAATCACAATGAATATGAGGTTTTCCTTTGGACACAAGGTACAGGGGGATGTTATCTACGACCTATAAAATTTTTAGATCCTAAACCTTCGCCAAAATGGATTTATAGTTAAAGTGCCACGATGACTGGTTTTTGCTATACAAAACCCTAACTTGCAAATTGTCGCAAGTGAGACAAGTGTCGTAAGTGCCATACATTGCGTTCCTTCAAGCTAGCTCTGATACCATGTTAAAATTTAATATTCTAAGACAGAGAATATCAGTATTACATTCCATTTCACAGCAATAGCATATACAGGATCACTGAAAGAACAACAAGCACAGCATAAACACAAGAGACACAGATTTATCTTGGGAAACCCTCATGGGGTAGAAAACCCAACAAAGCTTCCTCAATATAGATGGCCAGCAAATACAAAGATGTAATCCCCAAACATGAGATTCTTCTCCTCCATAGAATATCTCTCTCTCACCTATGCGTCAATCACAAGTGAGTGAATGTGTGTTAAATGAGGAACACACCTCCTCTATTTATACACAACTCCGACTTGACTTTTACACTAACTAGGTCGGCCCCAACTTAACCACTTAATATAATGTGACAAGGCCGACCCCACTAGGGTGGTCTAATAACCCTTTAACCCACATGACTCATACAGGGCCGACCCCACTAGGGAAGTCTAATAACCCAAGTTACCACTTTCTCCACAGAGGAATAAAACATCTCTGGATATACAATAGGGTATCCACGGAGGAATGAAACATCTCTGGAATAATAAAGTACAAGTATAATATTCTTCGAAGTTACAATATTCAACATTTTTTTGCTTCTCCGTCAATTTCAGACCATTCCAGTCTTTTAACAGTGGATTCAAACCCTACAAAGGAGGGTTTGGTGACTCCTATTTCTCCTAAGTTGGTGGAGGAGGGGGGTCCTTTGCCGGAACCGATACTTGGTAGGGGAAGCTCTAGGACTAATTTGGTTGTTTTCCCCCTATTTCTGATTCTCAATTGTTAGAGGATGAGTTGACTATTATTGGACATTTAGAATAGTCTAGTGTCCTAGGTATTAGGGAGCCTTCCTCTCTGGTTATTCCTCCACAAGGTTTATTCTAGGCCCCCCTTATTGTCTATAAGGGGTTAGTATCCCCTTCAAACCCTAGCCCCTTTGCTAACCCTAATGTTACCATTAGAAAGAAGACCGGGGGAAGGAGGCATAAAGAACTAGAAAGAGGTTTGGTTGGGGATGATAGGGTTCTTAATGTTGAGTTTAATAATTATTCCCCTATAGGAATGGTTTTTTATACTTGTTCCTCACTTTCCAATACCTTTGGGCTACTTAGAGCAATGCAGGCCCCGTTCATGGTTACTAGATGATCCTTTTGTCTTTGAACCTTAGAGGGGTTGGGGGTGCCCCTAAGATGCGAGCCCTAAAAAGGTTGATGGAGGCTGTCTCACCAGATATTATTTTTCTTCAAGAGATGATGGTTTTAGGAACTAAATCTCGGGAACTTATTTGGCCGTTATTCCCCTCCTAGGAATGTAGTGCATTGGATTCAGATGGTCTTTCAAGGGGCCTTTTATCAGCTTGGAATTCCTAGTAACTTCGGTTGTGGTCCTACAATATCGGGGGGGGGGATTCTACTTGTGGAGAAAATCAAAGAATTGGATGAGTCATTTCACTTGTTTAATTGTTATGGTCCCTTCTTGGATCACCAACAGTTTTGGTCTATGTTGGAATCTAGTGGTGTTTTGGATCTTCATTCACTTATTTTAGCAGGGGACTTAAACCTGACATTGAATGCAGACGATTATTGGGGATCCAAAGCGAGATTGGATCTAGTGCAGTTGTGGTTTCATAATTTATTTGGGAATCATGGACTTATAGACATTGCTCTGAAACCTATAGTTCCGACCCGGAGGAACAAGCGTAAGGGGCTAGATTATATTGCTAAGAGACTCGATTGATTTCTTGTGAGTGATTCATTATTCAGACTTGTAGACTAGTGCTCTTCATATATTGAACTTGTAACAATCTCATATCACACTCATATCATTCTGCGATTGGGTATTAGTCCTAAATTATGCAGATTCCCTTTCAAATTCTGTCAGGTTTGGTATAGTGATTTGGGATTTCAGGATTTGGTTCGTGGTCGGTGGTTAAGCTATTATAACCATGCGCATGGTATGGAAATGGTTGATATGCCCATGTTTTGATGTCATTAAAGGAGGTGCTTTCTGTTGATGTATTTGTAACTTCGGAAGATATTCACTTGTTTATTGTATTTGTACTTTATTGTATCCACAATGGAGATGTATTATTCCTCTGATTGGAAGTGTCGTCAGTTATATTGTAAGTGTCGTAACTTATACTTGATGGGTTATTAGACCACCTTGATGGGGTCGGCCTTGTATGAGTCATGTGGGTCAAAGGGTTATTAGACCACCCTAGTGGGGGTCGGCCCAGTCAGCATTATATTAAGTGGTTAAGTTGAGGCCGACCTAGTTGAGTAAAGGTCAAGTCAAGTTAGTGTATAAATAGAGAGTGTGTCTCTCTCATTTTACACATTCTATTGTACACTCACTTTGCATTAGTGAGAGAGAGGAGGAATGCGCACAAGTGGAGGAGGAGCATGTTGCTGAAGATATCTATCTCTTGGGTTTGATCATGGTGATCTTTGTATTGGTGCTTATTCTATATTTGAGGAAGTTGCGGGGTTTTTCACCTTCTTGGTTTTCCCCGATGAAATGTTTTGTGTCTCTTGTCTCTTGTCTCTTATGCTTGATATGCTGTACATGTTGTTCTTTCAGTTAAGATCCTAGATCAGAATGAATTAAATTCTAAAAAACGAACAGTTTCTCCATGGATTAGACATAAAAAACATGTGCAGAGAGATCGACTTGTGTATATTGAAGGCCTTATTAAAGACTATGATTCTGATCCATTATCAAGATTAGTGGCAGATCTATATGCAGTGGTCATTAAGGAGTTGGAAGGTGAGAAGGATGAGCTTTTGTGTTTGGATGAGGATATTTGGTGGCTAAGAGTCGTGCATTATGGGTTACTCGGGGAGACTATAACACCAAGTTTTTCCATTCATTTGCCAATTTACGTAGGAAAATCAATACGATATGGGAGATTGTGGATCAGGGGGGCAGGAAGGTTACATCTCAAGTTGATATTGAGCATGCAACATACAACTATTTTAGTAATCTATTTTCCAAGTCCATTGTACATAACTTGGCGGCTAAAATGGATATTTTACAATGTATGCCCAGGATTTTCTCGGAGGAAGAGAGTGATTGGGTAGGTAGGCCAGTTAGCTTGACAGAAGTTGAAGACATTCTTAAGAATATGGACAAGGACAAGAGTCCTAGGCCTGACGGTTGGACATTTGAATTATATATTCAATTTTTTGACCTGGTTAGTATGGAGATTGTTCGGCTAGTGGAGGAATCTCATATTTCTGGCAAGGTATCTAGCAGAGTCAAGGCTACATTTATCACCCTAATTCCAAAGGTTTCTGGTCCCTCCTCTTTTCAAGACTTTCGAACCATATCACTTTGTAATTTACTATATAAGATTATATCCAAAGTGATAGCAAATAGGGTGAAAGTCGATTTGTCTAGGGGTATTTCTAAGGAACAATTTGGGTTCCTATATCAGCACCAGATCATCAATGTGATAGGGATTGCATAAGAGACTACACTCTGCCAAATTAAATAGGTGCAACTCTCTCATTCTCAAGCTTGATCTTGTTAAAGCATATGATATGGTTGGTTGGTATTTACTTCGGCTTATATTATTGAATGCAGGTCTGAACTTTGAAGTAACACAATGGATTCTTAGTTGTGTGACATATGCCAATTTTGCAGTACTTGTTAATGGCTTCCCTACCTATTTTTTTAAGGGTGCCCGTGGGCTTCACTAGGGTTTCCCCCTTTCACCACTCTTATTTCTACTTGTGATTGAAGGTTTGAGTGAACCACTTAAAAACGTGAAAGTCGAAGGTAAGATAACGGTGATTAAGGTATCCAAAAAGAATACTATTACTCATTTGTTGTTTGTGGACGATGTACTGCTCTTTGGTATAGGTAAGCTTAGGGAGTGGCAATGTTACATGGAACTTCTGGACCTCTTCTGTTTAGCCTCTAGAATGGTGGTTAGTGAACACAAGTATATTCTCTATCACATGAATCTGGAGGAAGAGGCTAGGAATCATATCCACTCACTTTTTACATTCAACTTTCAGGAGATTGACGGTGGAGTGAAGTATCTGGGATATTTCATAAGGGAAAATGATTATCATATCACTGATTGGCATTCGATTGTAAAGAAATTCGACAAAAATATCAACGTCTAAAATAATCATAAAATTTCCTTGGGAGGACGTCCTACACTTCTGAAGTTGGTTCTCTCTAACTTACCCATCTATTGGTTATCTTTGGATAAAGTGTCAATGGGAATTCTACACCAAATCAGGTGAATCTCATTTCATTTTATGTGGTCAACAGTTTTGGATAAACAAGGGGCAGATCTCATAGCCTGGGATAAGATTGCTCGCCCGAAGCAAACAGGTGGGTGGGGTATCAGGAATATATTTTGGGTAAATTCTGCTTTGCACCTTAAAAGTCTGTGGAGGGCGATTAACCATCTCGACCTATGGGGAGTTGTGATGAGGGATAAGTACCTGAAGAATCAATCCATCCTCAAATGGATTAGGAGGTCACAGAAAAGTTCAGTTGGAGTATCAAACATGTGGAGAGGTTTACTAGAGGTCTTTCCATTATTAAACAAGTGGTTGGTTTGGATGGTTGGAAATGGTTCCAGGTGCGACTGGGGGTGGATCCGATGGTTGGTTTTCATTCTATTTTATCCTTGGCAACTAGGAAATCACTGCATTCGAAAGGATATTACTATTTAAATCACACTAAGAGTGATTCAGCGGCCATCACTTTTCATTACTAGCTGTCGGTAGTGGACATTGGACTGGTGGCTGAGGAGGCTAGGGAGTGGGATTCATATATTTCAAATATTAATCATGGTGGGATCAGGCTACAGAATCGGTTTGATATACTTTTTTGGACATGGAACTATTTGACTGGGGAGGTTACTACTGGTTTGGCCTATTCAGCTATTGTTTCATTACACTCTCCATTACAACAACACTGGTGGGTACGTTGATTTTGGAGTTGGTAAGCTCCTATAAAAATATTATGATTCATTTGGTTGGACCTGAGTAATAATATTATTATAAGGGATAACTTCAATAGATGAGGCAAGATGTGCCCCAATGAATTCCTGCTCTATTATCGGGCAGCGGAGTCAATGGATCACTTGTTTGTATAGTGGCAATTCACCCTGTAGATCTAGAGCGAATTATGTGGGTGCTAGGGTATTGATTACTATTGGAACTTGGGGTCCTTGGATTCAGCACCAGCTGGGTGGTATCACCATAGGATGTCCTTTTCCTCATTTCATCTACATTTCATATGGGTAATTTAGATAATAAGGAACCTCGTAATTTTTGAAAACTTCAGGTGAAACTGTAATCAAGCTTGTTCTTATATTACGAGGTTCATATCAGGTACTAATGAGAAGGGGCCTACCATAAGAGTTAAAAGAATATTCCATCCTAGTCCTATTGATATGATCCCAATCAGTTTTTTTTATCGTGAAGAATAGAGAGTTTATTGCGGTGCAGGGTTTGTTCTGTGTGCTTTAGTGGATTGATATTATGAGGTCTCCATAGGCTGCGGTAGGTGCAGCAACACCAGAGCTGAATTATTGGCATTATGGGGATTACTTACTTTTGCTTTATCTAGAGGTTTCAAGGATTTACAGAATTTTGGTGACTCAACAGATATCATTGATTGGGTCAAAGTCTATAGACTTCTTCAGGGGGCTTCACTTGAGCATTGGAAACATAATACTACTCTCCTACAACAACGATTCTCTACATTTTCCATTCAACACATTTCCAGGATTTATAATCATAGAGAAGACTCTCTTTCTAAAAAGGGATTGATCCTTGGAGAAGGGTTACTACATTTTACTTGTTTTGCTGATAAGAAGTTGGTGGAGGAGGGAATGAGTCTGTATCTGCTGACTTCAATCTTAGAAGACTTTGATTTTGTTACTTGAACAACAGATTTTGTGGACATTATTGTTATAGCAGTTATATGTGAATATTTGATATTTGATACTCAATGTAACTGAATAGATATACTTGATAGATTGTTCAATGACAGATTTCGGTATTTAGCACTTATATGATCAATTGTAAAGATGAGTGTGAACACTTGTATTATCTGAGAGATAGGTAATTATTGTAGTTTCTTCGATTCACTCTATGTATAGCAAAAAACTTTTTTTTTCAAAAAAGAGTCAATGACTCTACCTAGTTTATCTATCAACGTATAAATCAAACTATAGAAAATAAACATTCCAATGAGATATGTTGAACAATATTTGAGATTGAATGCAAATTTATAGCTTCTACAATATGAGTATCCTCTTTATTCCCAAAATCTAACAAAGAAATAAAAGGAATGAATTATTTTAGCAAGTAATTACTTCTATCGCCAAATCTAACAAATAAATAAAAAGGAATGGATTGTTTTAGCAAGGAATTACTTATGTGGGCAAAGGGAGGAGAAGGCAAAATAGTAAAGATATCATAAGAATCCATGCACCAGGTAACAACATAATAGGGATTAATAAGACATCATACCAAAACAACCTTGAGAATAAAGCACAAAACAAATTCAAACACATAAAAAGGGTTGGTAAGGACCATAAAGTTCAACCAGACCTTTCTCAATTCATTTAATAATATAAACTCCAAGCAAAGTAAATATAAAAGCACTAATGAAAAAAACGAGTGCTATGCATTAACATAAATGGAACAACAAAGTTGAGAATTCAATGAGATGCCTACTTTTTAAAAGAAAAAAAAAAGTGCAAAGTCCAACCTAACTATGATGTGGTGTATGCAAGCCTTCATTACATTACAATGGCCTATCACATTTCATTTCGCATTAATAATTTAAAATAATAATGAGAGTTTGTAAAGTAAAACAAACTATATATGTAGCGCCCCACATGCTCGATTCCAAAAAGGTTTGAAGGGCTTCACTAAATATCAAACAATATTTATAAATTAAAAAGGTCAACGATATTGGTTGGAAACAGAACTTCATGACTCGCACCGTGGTGGAAATAAAGATGGCTTGGCCTGGCTTAGTACCTTTTGACTTTTGTGGGCCAGTTCTAGTCGTAGCTGGTGGCATGATGGGCGTAAAATCCAATAGACTTTTCCAATCCAACATTCATTTCAAGTGGTAGGAACCTAGTGCAAGTAGCAAATAAATAAGCGGATCTAACTTTGTTGGAAAACCCTCTTGCTATTTATATAGTTTCTTAGGCTAGCATCCAAATCCCCCCATAGTGGTTTGAATTATGTAATGAAGTGTTCTATAATCTATTATGTCTTCTTTTAGGTTGATATCTATGTAAGACATTTGTCACACACGGAAGCAGATATGAATGACAAGGAAAGCATAGCAGGAATGCAGAGGAAGGCATCTTAAAGAGCATTAATTTAATCATTATTCCATCGACATTTGAAATATGATCACAATGGAAATCTCTAGATATGGAAGTTTTGGTGCGTGATGCAACTTGGATAGGTGAGGCAACTTGCCAAGTTATTGGGAAACCTAAATCTTAAATGATTTATTCTTGAACAAGTTGCAAGAGTTTTGACTAACAAGTCGACCATTCTTATTGGTGGTAGCCACTCATATATTGCCCAAGAAAGACGTTCCCTCAGTTAGCCCAAGATGAATATATGTGAAAGTGTAGTATAAATGACTATTGCTTCTAATAGAAAGTGACTATTGTCGTACGGGCTCTGCATGACACCCGTCGTTGAAGTCCCACATTTCCTAACTAACCTATGGGAATGTCAAGTGAACATATCCGGACTAGAATTTTTACATTGATATTAGCAAATCGACTTAGTGGTAGCAGAATTTCATCAATTTTCGAAGAAAAACTTGACTATGTAATGGCATTCCAGCAAATACACCAATCCTAAAGGAGGCTTTGGATCGTTTCCCTATTGACTGACGGGAACTAGAAAGCACCAAAATAAGGTTATGTGTTAGTTGTTTATGGAGTCTCATCTTATATTTACATAGTTTCTCTTCAATTGGCTACACCACAATTAGATCCTAATATAGAAGAAACCAACAAAATGGGAAATTGGGGATTTCTCACTCGACATTGGTTTTAGTACTCTAATATAGGAGATAAGGCAGTAGGTAGCATAGAAAAATATTTCTCAACCTCACTCAACTTTTCATAGACGACTCCCACTTCGTCCTCAACATCCTCTGTGAATGAGTTGAATTGCTTGCAAACCTACTCTGATCACCTTGTGAGTACTCCTCTTGCATTGTTGCATCCCTCATGAAATATCTCTGGATATGTAGTAGTTTCCATGGAGTAATGGATGAATAGTAATGGTTCTGTAGTAGAAAGTGCATGTCGTGGTTGTAGATGATTGTCCCTCCTCAACTGTGTGGCTTGATTAAGCTCCTGCAACCAGATCCTATAAACCCAGTGGTGAGATGGTTGAACATAGGAGCTAGCTCCTAAATTGTATACGAGCCACCGGTTATATTCAAACTTCACCCCTCTCTGGATCTTGTGAAGATCGAGGTTTAGATGTCATGTGTCTGGAGGTTCTTTTGCAGTATCTTCATCAATCCTTCCTCTATGCACAGGCGGGAGATAAGCATTCTGCTAGCATAGTAAACTGGCCAAAAAGTTGTGTTATGAAGATTTGAGCTAATATGATGTGGTTAATTTTTATTTTTGATGTTATGTGATCATGCTTTATAGGATGAGGAAAGACTTTGATTCCCACGCGATTCAACAATCAATAAAATTCCCATGTGTATTGGTTTCCTAGATCGTATGCATTCACCCTTCCACCACAACACTTAACTTAATACTTATAAAAATATACCATTTCCTCGATATGAGGCCAAATAAGGTCTCCATAGTATTGATTGGCCAAAGACAATTTTGCTAAATAAAAAGAAAAACTTAGGTTAAAACATATTGGGAAGAGTGAAGAGTAATAAAATTTCAGTAAGCCTATTTATATAGTCCCTACTGCTCTTGGCACGAACTAACAAGGATGCATAATAGGTGCAATACCAACCAAAGTTAGAATGAAGAAGCAATTAATTATAAATAATTTCAAATATTCATTATGAATACATGTTAATAGTATTTGTACACTCCTATATTTATTTTCATTGAATTATATCTATAGTATTGTGATTCTTAGCTTTTAGAGTAGTCCAATTTATTTCTAATAATTATTGGCATGACATTACTATCACAAAAATATAGTTAATATGAGCATACGAAACAATGAGCATAACCTCAATGTAGTCCAATTTATTTCTAATGTTTGTTTGCAAGGAATTACTATCACAAAAATATAGTTAAAATGAGAATAAGAAGCGGTGGCATAACCTTATGGCAGTCCAATTCATTTGTAATATTTATTGACAAGGCACTGATATCACAAAAATATAGCTAATATCAACAATATATTAAGAAGAGGCTAGAATAACTAAACCAGGTATGAAGGATATAATGGCCAAGAAGAAACAAGTGGGAATGAGCTAAGGAACAAGGGTAAGCCTACTCAAGAAGATATGGTATTGGAACTCCACTAGTTTACCTCTTTTAATAATATATTACAAATCCTAAAATGGTAAACTCTAACCTACAAAATGAGAGGTAAAGTAATGATGAGTTGATGGAGGGGTGCTCAAGATGGTGCACAAGCGATGAGCTCAAAGTATGAGGCATAGCAGTTAATTGATTTCAAAGGTGTTGTGAGAAAAATGGCTCAATGGTGAGCTAAATCTTTGTAGGTTGCAACCTGTAATGCTTCCATTGGCATTATAAATTTTAATCTAATTAAACATAGATTTTGTGACTAAGCAGCATATAATCAATGTGTAACCATAACAATATATAAACAACATGCAATAGCATCAAATAACTTAGAATTTTTTTTAAAACTTCATTGGTGATTCACACAACATAAATTAACATCATAAATCATGTAGCAATAGCATCATATGAGAAGTTTACAACGTATAAAAAATTTAAAATCACAAGAAAAATACCTCGTTATAAGAATGGTGATGGAGTCCAAACTGAGCAAGCTTCCCTCTTCTTCTCCTCGAGTTGCTTCCATCTTTATTGCCCAAAGCGGAACCACGGTTTTACCTCCCAGCCAACTAGGGGCCTAGACGGCTCCCTAGCCCCAGGAAACCATTGAACGGTCCCATCCAAATGGCCTCCTGGCCCTCCGTGCCCGAGACCCCCAAAGAACAGAACAGTGATGCACTAGTAGGCTATGTATCAAATCTTCCAAGAGTTCTCAAACTCTTCCAACTCTTCCAAACTTCTCATACCCCAAATTATCCAAAATACCTCTTCCTATCAAAATTCTTACCAAAATATCCTTCAAGAGAAAAGACTCCCCTCCTTCCAATCTCAAGCCTCATATTTATATCAAAACGCCTCCTCATCCATCAATAAATTCCAAAAATAATAGTCAACATTCAATAAATTCATTTTCTAAAAAAAATAGCAATTTAATCTAAATTAATAAAATATTATTACACATGGTTGCAAAGTCTCACTTGTCATACTTCTACATTAAATGCAACTATGACAACTCTTTTCTAAAAACTTGTGCAATCCTATCTATTCATTTATTTATATTATCCTCTCATACATAAGTCAAATAAGATATTTTCATATACTATATTATACTATGAAATAATTTATATTATTTGTATATAATATTATATGTATTTCAATAATCCAATCAATTTATATAAATCTAAAACATATTAAACAAGTCAACAAACTCATACTTTCAACTCACAAGTGATACTTTCAACAATTCATCAACCAAGCTACTATTAGATAATATAACCATATTAATTTATTCATCGATCGACCAATCATAGTATTGTACTCATGAATTTGCATATGCATGGCCAGTGCACACGTCGTAAGCGTGGGTACTAATAATCACATTTAATGCTCCTAATAGATCATTATTACATGATCACAAACAACACATAGAAGAACAATTAAACAATGCATCATTCATCATTCATAATCATTCATACATAAGCAATAAGACATTTAATTAAATAAACATAGTGATGAAATCCGGCATATAATCACAATAGTTAATAAAAATCAAGAACACCGTCCAATCCATCATTGGTCCCATCCATCCCATCAGTACTCCAACCCCCTAATCACCACTACTTCCATCTCCTGACCTCACCATCCTGTCCTCTGCTGGAATATACCATGGAATCTCGACTACGCGTATGACCATGTATATAACCCGTAAGTGGAAGTGTCGATCAACCACATCGACCAAGCTTCCCCAGCAGGCACCCACTAGTCGTCATCACACATCCATGGGAGCGTGCTTAGCACAACCCTCCCACGACTCTAGGTTTTGGAGGTTCGATGGTGGGAAATGCCTCCACCCCTCCTAATAGTACTAGGGTCAACGCCCTACATCAACCATACTATGCCATCACTGATTTAAGGGGTCCCGTCATTGAAAAACCACTTTGGGCAAGTCACAATTCCTGTCAAAACTCACATTCACCCACAAGTCATAGAAATATTGGAATTCACAATTAAATAGCATGAAATTTGATATAACGTCATTACGCTCATGATGTTCAATACATCTCATGGGCCTTGGCAATATAGGAATCCGCCTATCTCATAGCCAATCAACATGTGGAATAGTTCATCATTAACATGAAACATATATATAGCCATAACCAACTCTTTCAAGTGCCAATCCATATCACTAATACGACATTTACAAATAGTCATGTAAGTTATTTTTTCAAACAACTAAATTAGCATTCTACATATGGATATTCTATATTCAATTTTGCATGTTCAAATGAAATAACATATTCATTGTTATTAATAAATTAAAACAATATTTCGAATTACCATACATGCCTCAAGGGAGTCCACATGTCCACATAATAATCATCTTGATCAATCTATTTTAGTAAAACAGATAATAAGCAAATGCATTGCTAAGCTAATTCACGTTAGAGTTTTTAATTAAAGACTATCAAAATATGGGGCGTTACATACACCCACCCTTCAAGAAACTTCGTCTCGAAGTTATGGTCATTTTCAATCTTAAGGGAATTTTGTTTTGATGCGATACCCCTATTCCTTCATCATAGAAGATATTAACCACTCTGGTCCCACTTGACCATCACATGATCCACATGTCGATACTATCTAATTTAACTTCTTTTATCACATGGGATGTGTTATCATATTACATATTACAAGTTGTAGACACAATTGGGCTAGCTTTATCATGTTTATCAATTCATTTATTCCCAATTAGTTAACATACAATCATAATTTGTTGTTGTTTTCTATATCATAGTTCATAGGAAGACCTTGTATCCCATATAGCATTTCCTTAGGTTCAAGATGTATTGTTATGATCATTTATCGATTATTAGTTTTACTAATCTTTTTTTCTAATAAACCCCAATTACTTTTTCATTAGTATATTTAATTGGATAAAATCTTAATAGTAGATTGAATGGTGTGCTATATAATAATTTGATTGTCACCATGTCTATCAATTGAGTACGCATAATCAATTAACACTTATCAAAGGATAATTCTGGCACATGAATCTCATTTTATGCACAAAATACTTATGGTTTCAATTTTAACACATCGATCGCTCCCGTCCTTATATTACTAGCCAAATTTGGAAATAGTGAAATCAACTCATGAAAACGATGAATTTCAACCTACCACCTCTACAAATATCCTTTGTATGACTGTAAGATATGGTAGGGCTTCTATTTACTCACCATGAAGTATGTTTACTTCTCACAAGTACATGTAAGGATCCAATGCTACTTTACACACCTTAAAATTTTAATTTCCATTATCCTCGTTTAAGTTATAGGAATATTGCATGGATGGTATTTCTTTATTTATCAATATTTTCATATATTACTTTGTTTTGATTATCACTTGAAATTTTAAGTACCATTTATCAATGTTTGTCACACCTTCTCTTTCTCTCTCTCTTCTTTTGTTTTGTTTTGTTAGGTTTAACGCATATATTAAACATTAATTACATGCTTCTATAATTTTATTTTATGTCATAATTGATCATTTCTCACTTTTTTTACTATACATATATTGTACCATTATTTACATTATTTTGTTTCCAAATAATGTTATTTTCTACATTTTCCCTACTATAATTATAAATCCATCCCAATTATACTAATTTGCTTTACTATTTTATTATACTTTTCCATTGTATATCATATTATTTGTTGTTTGAGAATCATATCTTAATGGCGGTATCTCTTTTGACCCCTTTTTTTCTCACCAATTCATTTTTGGCTCTTCAAAATTTTCAATTGTATAATAAATTTTTGTTTTCCAGTTTTGGAAACCATGACTTAATACTTACATTGTATTAATATATTTACATTAGTCATTCACTAGAAATGGTTTAGTACAAATTTTCTTAATTTTGGAAACATTGTTATATGATTATAAGTTTGTTATCTAATTATGAGTTGTGATTTAATTACACTAGCATAGATACATCCCAAATGTGGATCAATCAAGCCTAAAGGCATTCATCAAGGGTCTAAGCTTACACTGATACCTTCTCACATAGATCTACAACCATGACCTCCTTGAGACTCCACATTTATAACACCTATGTCAAGGTTCATTGTGCCTTACTAGACTAGTATCCACAAAAATTTAGATACTTTGCAACATTTTATAGTCCTTTTGGTGTTACGGTTCATAAGAAGATGTTATTTGCCATATAACATTTATTTTGGTTGCTGGGGTATTATTATGACTTTTTATTAATTGCCCACTTTATTGATTTTCTCTCAAATTTACACCACTTACTTTCTCATTAGAAATTTTAATTAAGATCCATCTTGACAATTTCTTGATTGGTCTACTGTATATAATAACATGAACAACACCATGTTTATTATTCAAGTACCCTTTTTCACTCAATACTCATTAAACATAGCTCTTACCCATTGAATTGCACATTATACATGTAGAATACTTATAACTCAATTTTTTTTTCTTTCTTTTGTTTTTACACATAGGTAGAGCCTAGCCTACCACTTCTAGATAGGTGCTTGATACAACTATACATTATGACTAGGCATGAAATACACATACCCATGCTTTTATTTCTAAAATTTCATCAATGTCCTCATTCAAACCTTTGAGTACCATCGATATGTTAGGTCAACTCCAAAGCTATCTTACACTTCTTATAATTACTTAATAGTTGTTAATATTGAGGTAATAGTACATATTTGTGGTCGTTATCTTGTCTTCAACATGATGATCTCTTTATATATATAGATAAGAGGGAGACAAATTCTTTCGGGAAAATATAAAATACATTCCTAGTATTTATTAAAAGTAGAAAATATTTACATATTGTGATATTTGATCCGATGTAAATTTTAAGACCATGACATTTCATCATTTAATTTTGACATCTCATCGTTTATATATGAGCTTTTATTAGAACATTCCATCTGCAAATTCTAAAATTTAAACATAAAAACAATAACCCTATATTCTTAGTCTAATTCAAAGTCAACTCAGTGAGATGGATTACAAACTTAATCTAACATAATTATTAAGCATTAATTAAAATGTAATCTCCCTTATATATATAAGATATTATTTTCCTTCTTTATTCACTGCGTTCCTTAACTTCGGAGATTAGATGAGTTGGTAGTGAGAAAGCAAGCACTCTAATCATATGGCGCCTATTCATATTACTTCTGCCCACTTGCGTTACTGCTACACCCCTTTGGGATCTCTAAGCTGTGCAAGTCGATCGCAAATCAGAGATTTGATTGGACAACTATCTTCTCACAGTAGCCCAGACAAGGAGGACATTATGAGAGCTACAAGTCTCACTCGTTTTAAATTCCAACACGGTAATCAAAATTCAGAATGCAGCAACAAAAGTGCATTCACAATATGGTCACTTCACACCAATAAAATAAAAAGGGAAAATCATGCATTCCAATGCATATCTTCAACCATTAATGCAACTGCAACCCAATCAACGAATTAACAATGAGATGAAGTGAGTTGTAAACTCCTCGACCCGAAAAATTATGCTTTTCATCCCATCAAGATCATATATGAAATCTTGCAGCAAAGCAGTGTTTTCGTGCAAGATAACGGGCCTGATGATAATAGAAAATATGGTCTACCCATATCTATTGGATTGTCTTTTTTTATTTACTTTGATTGTAGTTCCACAATGAATTTTATCATTATATTTTTATTTTTTCATAAATGATTTGACTTGGATAGTGAAATGTCGATGAGTCTCGCCTTCTCTCATTAATACCATGGCTGGGGCTCGAGGGCTCTTGCTCCTTCCCATTCAACATTGAATAGATGAAGGTTCCACGGAGAGAATTAACACAGAAACAACTTTAATAAGTTTGATCCTTAGAGCCATCTTTTGTACCGTACCTTGACTCTTCTTTTTTTGTTGTTATATAATTCCCTTATTGCATTTTTTTTTTACAAAGTGATATTTAAGTGTTATCTTGATATCATTGTAATAACATTTAAATATAATAATATATATTTGTACATAAATACCTAATTAATTAATCGATTAATAAATGTTATAGATTAAATATATGTGAGTAAATGACACATTTTAAATAATTATGAATACCAAGTTCTTACAAATTCCTTACTATACAACTTATATATTTTATTTGTAAAGTTTTTATGCCTAAAATATAAAAGTGGTAATAATATTGATGGAAAGTTCTTTTGGTGTTTGAATGCTAAGCCTCATAGTAACTGTTACCTAAGATATATAATTATTTTCTAATTTTGCATGAGGTTGCAACTTTATTATCAATCATTCTCTAATTTTACTTGGAGTTGCAACCTTATTATTCTATAGAAGATAATGAAATCAAATCCATTATAAAAGAATTTATTTTAGTAAAAGTAATTACATAATTCTCTCTTATAAACAAATTATTTTTTTTCTTCTTCTTGATTTTAAGGAATTTCCATTTATTCCAGATGAAGGATACCTTATATGTATATATATATATATATAATTTGATTTTTTTTTTCTATCCATCATAATTATAGCTTTAGTCCACAAGTATAACACTATATCCATTCATTTGCCCCACCATAATAAAATAAAGATGCAAACTATTTCATCTTTTAACTTTAATTTTTTTTTGTCAAATATACTTTAATAAATTCTCTTTTCAAATATTTTTTTTTCTAACTCGCCTTCCCTCCCATCCCAAAGTGAGGGAGGGCCCTCCTTTCTCATTGGATATTACACCACCAAGAGACGAGTTCATCTTAAGTTGTGAACAATCAAATGTTTTATTTTTATTTTTATTTTTTTCAAATCATTATCGAAGGTGATAACTTGATATCCTTACTATATTTATATTAATCACACTTGCATATTTACAAGTAATGCTTGTTTGCTTTGATATCACGATTTAATGTATAGATGTTATCTTTTATTATTTCTTCCTTAAGATTGATTTGATATGGACACTTTAATGTGCGGCCTGGAACTATCACTTACATCATCAATGGACTTGTCATTCACGGACATCAAGAAGTTCAACTATCACTTCCATCATAAATGGACTTGTCATTCATGGACATCAAGAAGTTCAACTCAAACGTAACTAGTATCCACATACTCAAAACTGCAAGGATCACCTCATTTATGGAATAACCTCACAAAAGAATCATGAAGAATCATTGTGCAAGAGGGAGACAACATATAGTTCACCCTTAGCACAGTAATCTTCAACTAACATTACTAGACTCCAACAAAGACTCGAGAGTATCTATTCTAATCTATATAGCCAAAAATAAGTTTCATTTTTTTTTTAAACAAAAGAACAACAGATTAATTTAAGCCATCAAATAATGCTAAAAGGCCATTCATTTACATTCATTGTGTTTCGACCAGCCTCCTCAGCACCAACATCTAGGTATCAATCAAAATTAAACTTTTAAATATAGATCATTTACATGGCTACATTACCAATTTTAAGATATTTATGAAAATGAAATTTGAAAAACCGTATTGGATCGCATTGAATTTGAAAAACCGTATTGGATCTCATTGAATTTGAAAAACCGTATTGCATCACATTGAATGGATATCACCAACATGCTACACTATATTCTGAAAGTTTACGGTGTAAGAACACATTATTTGCTTACCATATCATGTGTCACCATAATTTTTTCATCATGCATAAAGTTTTAATTTTTAATTTTTGTGTTGTTCATGCCCGAGTGTCGTGTCAGGGTGAGGGATGGTATTGAGTGTAAGATTTACAAAATTGATAAGCATTGAAGGGAAGATACAGGAATCTGCAACTGTCACTTGCTCAGTGTCAATCAGGTGTTATGAGGTTTCCTTACTGTCCATATGGGTCGAATGCAAGTATCAACCTCTTCCAGTTCAATGGCCTAACCATTTTTTTTTCATCCCTCGTCGGATTGAGAAACAGGGTAAGATGATGAAAATAAAAGGGTTTCTAAGAAGCCCGTTTTAAAGTATAGTGCATTGAAATGATTCTAGGAAAGGATATTCAGATGTGAGTAGTTTGGAGTGTGAAGAGAAACCTACTTTTCAGAAAATATTTTGACTAGAACCATTCCCAAGGTATGAACTTCATTACAATCATCAATCCAGTTCCTTATGAGGTGAAACTAGGCTTTAAGCAACTGACACACACCAGAAATCTCGTCGATTCTTTACATTTATTAATAATGTGACAGGTTTTACGAGGGTTTAATAGTAGAGTGTTATCTACTTGACTACAACTGCTATCTATGCCAGAATCCAGGTGATTAATGCCATTAATAACTCTTGCGTGGAGCCCTGCCAAATAGTTATGACAACTATCTCTAATAATTATGATCCTCAACGACTTCCATGGTGGTTCGGGTCATCCTCGACCTACCTTGGAACTCACTTCAAATCTATCATTCCAAAGATAAATATCCATTGCTTTATGATGGAGTCATATTAGTGGAAAAGAGCGCCTTATTATATATTTATTAGGTAACTTGACTAGCTAAATTCGTAGGTGAGGTGCCCTGCTCAACAGTTATATATTTATTAGGTGACTTGACCAGCTAAATTCGTAGGTGAGGCGACAAGCTCAAGAGTCAAGCTAATGCGAATGTAAAAGCCATCCGTGAGATAACTTAAATATATGAAATACCAGCGATTCCAATGAATGGAACAACTGCAGTATGCGCATGGTCTCTCCTTTCTTTCACTTGAATATGACCAACAGTTTTGTTTGGAAGCTTCTTATTATTATCCTTTTTTTTTCTATTCACCGGGCCGGGCTTCTGGTGTAAATCTATTCAAAGAGATGCAAAGTATGGAAATAAACGCCCTGTGGTCGCCCTAGGCGTGACCTTATGCAGAGAAGACAGTGGGCGACATCCTGTTGTATTTTATGTTGTATTTAAGTTTACGTCTACATTTACAATGGAAATTTAGATTTCGCTTTTATTCCTTTTCAAGTTTATGCAAATGAAATCTACTTTCATGGTTAGTATTAATAGGGGAACATGGTCGGGAAACTAGTTCTCCCAATTACCGATCGTACTCTTTCTTCAAAGCCTGAGTACAAGTCTTGCAAGTAGTATTACTGGTTGACGTCTACTGATTTGTGATTAGCAGAGCAGCTATCAGCAGCAAGATATGGATCATCTCAGGCTCACTCTGTACCATCTTGTCCAAATTCTTATTGTGTAGAGAATAGTAGGATATGTCTAACCTATTTACTACCCAGTGGGCTAAGTACGATAAGTAACTTCACAAGTAGTAAATTGGTTCACATCGCCACTGAGCACATAATCTGTGCAAAACAATTTATTTATTTTTCTTCATATCAAACTATCGTTTGCAAAGGAAGCTAAGATTCGATTTAAAACCATGGCATATATTAATAAGAGTGCTTATGATAGAAAACATTTAATATATTGTACTTCTTCATTATATACTTGGGGATTTCTAAGAGCAGGAATGAGAGATCATGGGTGCAGCTCTGGTTGCCTGGTAGCCAGAACTACAGGGACTAGGGCATATCCTTAAATTGAATTGTTCTCCTCGAACAATCACCAGCATCATTCTCACCTCCTTCAGAATAAAAGACGTACAATGAAAGGGCTTACTACATATACCCTCAACCAGATTTCATTTTTATTCATTAGTAGGAAAATTACAAAGTCATTGAAGGAGAGTTTTATGGTTCTATTCCGTTAAGCTCAATATGGATACTTCTTTTCTTTCTCCTCTTTTGGAACGAGCTCTCAGTTTTACTTCCTTTTTCAATTTTAAATATGCAACATGCACTCATTCAAGTATTAAATATTAATGGCTTGTAAGTATACTCAATGGCGATTCTGCTTTTTCCTGTGTTGTTGTATTTTTGGTTCTTTTGTTTATGTAAAGCCATTGGAAATAAAATATATGAGTTCCTTAATAAGGAACAATGAAAATTACAGCAAACACCATCATTATTGAAAACTCAGAATTCTTGGTCATTATTTCCTAATGTCATGTAGACCCTTAATGTTCCTAGTTTTTGAACCTAGGGCTCTGATACTATGTGTAATGCTTCCATTGGCATTATAAATTTTAATCTAATTAAACATAGATTTTGTGACTAAGTAGCATATAATCAATGTGTAACCATAACAATATATAAACAACATGCAATAGCATCAAATAACTTAGAATTTTTTTTAAAACTTCATTGGTGATTCACACAACATAAATTAACATCATAAATCATGTAGCAATAGCATCATATGAGAAGTTTACAACATATAAACAATTTAAAATCACAAGAAAAATACCTCGTTATAAGAATGGTGACGGAGTCCAAACTGAGCAAGCTTCCCTCTTCTTCTCCTCGAGTTGCTTCCATCTTTATTGTCCAAAGCGGGACCACGGTTTTACCTCCCAGCCAACTAGGGGCCTAGCCGGCTCCCTAGCCCCAGGAAACCATTGAACGGTCCCATCCAAATGGCCTCCTGGCCCTCCGTGCCCGAGACCCCCAAAGAACAGAACAGTGATGCACTAGTAGGCTATGTATCAAATCTTCCAAGAGTTCTCAAACTCTTCCAACTCTTCCAAACTTCTCATACCCCAAATTATCCAAAATACCTCTTCTTATCAAAATTCTTACCAAAATATCCTTCAAGAGAAAAGACTCCCCTCCTTCCAATCTCAAGCCTCATATTTATATCAAAATGCCTCCTCATCCATCAATAAATTCCAAAAATAATAGTCAACATTCAATAAATTCATTTTCTAAAAAAAATAGCAATTTAATCTAAATTAATAAAATATTATTACACATGGTTGCAAAGTCTCACTTGTCATACTTCTACATTAAATGCAACTATGACAACTCTTTTCTAAAAACTTGTGCAATCCTATCTATTCATTTATTTATATTATCCTCTCATACATAAGTCAAATAAGATATTTTCATATACTATATTATACTATGAAATAATTTATATTATTTGTATATAATATTATATGTATTTCAATAATCCAATCAATTTATATAAATCTAAAACATATTAAACAAGTCAACAAACTCATACTTTCAACTCACAAGTGATACTTTCAACAATTCATCAACCAAGCTACTATTAGATAATATAACCATATTAATTTATTCATCGATCGACCAATCATAGTATTGTACTCATGAATTGGCATATGCATGGCCAGTGCACACGTCGTAAGCGTGGGTACTAATAATCACATTTAATGCTCCTAATAGATCATTATTACATGATCACAAACAACACATAGAAGAACAATTAAACAATGCATCATTCATCATTCATAATCATTCATATAGAAGCAATAAGACATTTACTTAAATAAACATAGTGATGAAATCCAGCATATAATCACGATAGTTAATAAAAATCAAGAACACCGTCCAATCCATCATTGGTCCCATCCATCCCATCAGTACTCCAACCCCTTAATCACCACTACTTCCATCTCCTGACCTCACCATCCCGTCCTCTGCTGGAATATACCATGGAATCTCGACTACGCGTATGACCATGTATATAACCCGTAAGTGGAAGTGTCGATCGACCACATCAACCAAGCTTCCCCAGCAGGCACCCTCTAGTCATCATCACACATCCACGGGAGCGTGCTCAGCACAGCCCTCCCACGACTCTGGGTTTCGGAGGTTCGATGGTGGGAAATGCCTCCACACCTTCTAATAGTACTAGGGTCAACGCCCTACATCAACCATACTATGCCATCACTAATCTAAGGGGTCCCGTCATTGAAAAACCACTTTGGGCAAGTCACAATTCCTGTCAAAACTCACACTCACCCACAAGTCATAGAAATATTGGAATTCACAATTAAATAGCATGAAATTTGATATAACGTCATTATACTCATGATGTTCAATACATCTCATGGGCCTTGGCAATATAGGAATCTGCCTATCTCATAGCCAATCAACATGTGGAATAGTTCATCATTAACATGAAACATATATATAGCCATAACCAACTCTTTCAAGTGCCAATCCATATCACTAATACGACATTTACAAATAGTCATGTAAGTTATTTTTTCAAACAACTAAATTAGCATTCTACATATGGATATTCTATATTCAATTTTGCATGTTCAAATGAAATAACATATTCATTGTTATTAATAAATTAAAACAATATTTCGAATTACCATACATGCCTCAAGGGAGTCCACATGTCCACATAACAATCATCTTGATCAATCTATTTTAGTAAAACAGATAATAAGCAAATGCATTGCTAAGCTAATTCACATTAGAGTTTTTAATTAAAGACTATCAAAATATGGGGCGTAACACAACCAAGGAAACATTATATGAGTGGTTTAGTATGACAAAAATTATAATGTTGAAGCCATAAACAAATAATAAAAAACATAAGAGCTACTTATAAGATTAAACTTTCCAAAATGATATGGAAACAAAACAAAGAATAAGATTCAACCAAATTATTAAATGTCCAATGGAAAATATTTGATTACAATGGTATCACCTTGAGTAATGTAGCTTCCAAGGGGAAACCAACACTCCCTTTGGGAAGGTCCTTTCAATGTTAATTTTTTAGCATTAATTCAAGATAATCTAGGATCTTTACTGAGAGAATAACATGTACAGTATATCAATCCATATCAATCATCACAAAATGCAAACATAAGAGACAATAGACACACAGAGTTTCCGTGGGGAAAACCCTAAGGTGAAAAACCCCACAACTTCCTCAGAGATAGATAGATCAATAATACAACCAAAGTACAACCCAAGTACACAGAGATAGTCTCCTCCTAGCAACTGATCCTCCTCCTCACATGTGCGCCACTTTCCGAGTGATGTAGAGTGAGATAATGAGATGTCAAATAGAGATCTCCCGATCTCTATTTATACTTGTCCTGTCCTGCCCAATAAACTAATGAGGCCGACTTGTCTAGCTTAACATAATAACCCATGGTTAACTTAATCAGGGCTGACCCCACACATGGTGGTCTAATAACCCATCGGCAAGTTACGACACTTGTGACACTTGTCAATACAAATGACGACACTTCCTTATAGAGGAATAACACATCTCTATAGGAGTACAATATACATAGATGAAATACATTCCGAAGTTACATATACATCAACACTCCCTCTTAACTAGGAAGGTATTTCTCAACACAGTTCTGCTAGCACAAGTCTTCTTCTCTAGATCATCATCAGCGAATCATTGTCCTCGAATCATCGTCATCGTCACTGCTGCTGCTATCTCAATCAATATCTGATCTACTCGTCATAGGAAGTTCTACAGAGCCAATCCCTTTTCATATTGGATGTAGGCCCACCACCTGTAGGTCTTCATCATCACTAACCATACTGTGGAATACTCAGGACTGATTACGTGCCTCAACAAAACCTCGAAAGAGCATCCCAGGACTGATTACAAGCACATTGCTCAACCTATCAGATCTCCCAGGATATTTTACATGTTGACCTTCACAAAACCTACTCAGAGCATCCCAGGATGTTACGATCAAACCACTCTACCTGTCTGGATCTCGATAGAGCATCGCGGGCTGTTACAAGCACACCGCTCTACCTGTCCAGATTTTAAAGGATCTTTTCTATCTGAACTTTCACAAAACCTACTCAAAGCATCCCAGGATGTTACGAGCAAACCACTCTACCTGTCTGCATCTCGATAGAGCATCCCAGGATGTTACCATCACATCGCTCTACCTGTCCATGGCCACAGAGTATCAACCTGATACTCACCATACACCATCCTGATGTACACATGATCCTCCTGATCATCATCACTGCATCGTCCTGATGCATGTCATCTGGAGCAACATCCTGAAGCTCGTCATCCATGATCATCCTGATCATATAATGCATCTACCTGATGCATACCAAGTATCTACCTAATACATATCATCATACATGATCCACCTGATACATACATAGATACATGATCCACCTGATCACACAATGTATCCACCTGATATATATCAACATACATGATCTACCTGATCATAAAACGTATCCACCTAATATATATCAACATACATGATCTACTTGATCATAAAATGTATCCACCTGATACATATACAAATACATGGTCCAAGCATCCAACATAATGCATATACATATACATGATCCAACTAATCATAACAAGCATCCAACATGATGCATACACATATACATGATCCAACTAATCATAACAAGCATCCAACATGATGCATATACAAATATATCAAGCATCCAAAGTGATGCATATACAAATATATCAAGCATCCAACATGATGCATATACATACACATGATCCAACTGATCATATCCAGCATCCAACATGATGCATATATAGAGCAGTAACTGGAGCATCATCCTGATGCTCATCATCCAACGCTTACATCTGCAGCCATGGAAGGATCCTCCTCTCACCATGCTGGGAATGGCTCCTGCAAATGTGTCCATCACTTCTTCCTTGAAGTGTCATCAATCTGAAGAACACCAAGCCTCTCTCTGAAGTACTCGAACTTCACTCTAGCTAGTGGCTTCGTTAGCACATCTGCAACTTGCTCATCCGTCGCAACATATAGGAGCTTCACTGCTCCTCTCTGCACCATAT
The DNA here is from genome assembly GCA_027924585.1 of Larix kaempferi. NCBI lineage: Eukaryota > Viridiplantae > Streptophyta > Pinopsida > Pinales > Pinaceae > Larix > Larix kaempferi. The sequence continues at coordinate 11,505,013 of BSBM01000008.1, forward strand.
CCCTGATATAGTGATATTTGATCTCTATGTGCTTCTACCTGTCATGGAACACCGGGTTCTCAGACAACTTTACACAACTCTGGTTGTCACAAAAGATACCAGTAGCCTCCAGCGAGAGATCAAATAACTCAGACAGTAGCTTCCGGAGCCATACTGCCTCACAACTAACCGAACATGCTGCAACATACTCAGCCTCGACTATACTCAGTGCTACGCAGGATTTCTTCCTGCTAAACCAAGAGATCACACCTAATCCCATACTGAAGCAGCACCCAGATGTGCTCTTCCTATCTGCAGCACTGCTTGCCCAGTCCGAATCAACATAACCCTGCAAGTTAAACTTCTGATTCGCATCATACTTGAGCCCATATTCAATTGTACCCTTTAGGTACCTCAGAATATGCTTTACAACAATCAGTTGAACACCTCTGGGATCCATCAGGAACTGGCTCAATGTGTTCACAACAAAGCAAATATCGGGTCTAGTGTTCGTCAGGTACATCAAGGACCCAATCATCTGACAAAATCATCTGACAATACACAGTCACATCAACCGGATCAGATGAAGCATCACACAGAAGCTTCAGGTTCAATGCCATAGGTGTGGCCATGGCCTTGCAGTCTATCATCCTAAACCTCTTCAGGATCTCTACTGCATACTTCCCTTGTCCAAGGAAGATCCCATCTGTCCTCTACCACACCTCCATGCCTAGAAAATAGTGCATCATCCCCAAGTCCTTCATCTCGAACTCGGCAGCAAGCTTCTTCTTAGTATCGACAATCAATCCATCCTCACCTGTAACAAACAGGTCATCCACATATAGAAGTAGTATCACTGGATTGACTCCCTCAACCTTGTAGTAAAGGTTGGACTCCACTTTACTCTTGGTAAAGCCCAAACAGGATAGAAAGTTGTCTATCCTACCATACCAAGTCCTAGGAGCTTGCTTCAAGCCATACAGGGATTTCTTCAACCGACACACACATGACTCTCTGTCATGTGTCTCAAAACCAAGTGGCTACTCCACATACACTTCCTCTTCGACTACACCATTCAAGAAAGCTGTCTTGACATCCATCTAGTGTATCTTCTATTTCAGCACTGTAGCCAGAGCAAGTACTGATCTGATGGAAGTGTATCCGGCTACAGGTACAAAAGTCTCTTCATAGTCTATCCCCTCTTTCTGGGAGAAGCCACGAGCTACATATCTCGCTTTGTATTTCTCTATGCTGCCATCTACAACATGCTTGATCTTGTAGATCCACTTGGAAGTCACCACTAACTTCCCTTCAGGTCTTGGGACTACATCCCAAACATCATTCTTCATGATCGACTGGTATTCTTCGATCATGGCATCCTTCCATTCTTTCTTTTCCACTGCTTCTTCATAACTGGAAGGTTCTTTGTTCATAATATCACAGAGTAAAGCAACATAGCTGGTATGTGATCTAGTTCTCTTCTTTGCTCTGTGTTCTTCTTCTGGAATGCCATATCTTTCTACATCTTGAATGAGCTCTCTAGCCCATGCAGGTTTCCTCTTGTGAGAGTTATTCTCACGAGGTGGATCTACAGGTATTTATGGATCTTCAACTTCACGATCTGCTTTTGGAATTGATTCAGTCATGGTAGTGTCTTAAAATCCGTTTTCCTTTGGTTCTTCATGATCTTCAACAGGTGTCTTTCTTGATTTGATGAAGGCTGAGTTTTCATCAAATGTTACATCCCTGTTGACATCAATCTTCTTGAACCCTGGAAAGTATATTATGTAAGCCTTCGAGCTTTCACTGTACCCCACAAAGATGCCCTTCTTTCCTGAAGGATCTAGTTTTGTCCTCTTTTCCTTTGGAGCATGAGTGTATACTGGACAACCAAATATTCTAAGATGGCTAACTTCAGGCTTCTTACCAGAGAACACCTCTTCTAGTGTCTTGTTGTCCAATATCTTGTGAGGTGTTCTGTTTTGTACATAAACAATTTTCCTAGCTGCTTCTGCCCATAGATGCATAGGAAGATCCTGGTCATGCAGCATTGCCCGTGCTGCTTCCATGATTGTTCTATTCTTCCTTTCTGCAACTCCATTCTGTCGTGGATTGTAGGGAGCAGTCAACTCCCTCTTAATCACTGCATAGCTTCTTGAAGTCACCTGAAGTGAATTCTCTGCTATTGTCTGATCTGAATGTCTTTATTTTCTTATCAGTTTGATTTTCCATCAAGGCTTTGAATTCCTTGAACTTGCCAAACACTTCATCTTTGTTCTTCAAGAAATAAACCCAAGTCTTCTTGGAGAAGTCATCAATGAAATAGACATGATAGTCAACATACCCACTCAAAGAATTGGATGACATCGGACCGCATACATCGGAGTGGATAATTTCCAAGATTCCTTTTGATTTGCTTTCACTGCTTGGAAATGCCTTCTTTATGTTCTTTCCTTTTGCACAGCCTTTGCAAACACCTTCATGCTTGGTCTTGATTTTAGGAAGACCCTCTACTGCTTTACTTGCAATTGGTAGTTCCCTATAGTGCACATGTGCAATCCTTCTATGCCAAAGTTCACTTGGCTCCATGGATTCATGTACCATGGCATGTTCAGGTTGTCCCTTTAATTTATACAATCCTCCCTCTTGCGCTCCAATCACTACTGCATCATCAATAGTTTTACCTTTTGGACACATTAGTACTTGGCCATCTACAAATGAAACCCTCATGCCTTTTGCATCCAATGCAGATATGGAGAGTAGGTTCTTCTTGAGCCCAGGTACATATAGAACATCTTTCATCTTCAAAGACTTCCCAGAGTCTAGGTTGTAGGAGGCTTCACCACTTCCTTTGATAGGATATTGATAGTCATCCCCAAGTTTCACCTTATGGGGTGACTCATGTTCAAATAGATTTGCAAAAGATTCTTTAAACCTAGTCATGTGTTTGGAAGCCCCACTATCAATAAGCCAATCATTACATCCATGAGAGATAGTACCTGTGAGAGCGGATATTAGAACATATTCATCTTCACTTGAGTCATCAATTTCTGCCCTAGCGTTCTTCTTTGGAGGTTCATCATCCTCAGCAGCGTGAGCATGGTACCTTCTTTTGCTTCCCTTATTCTTCTTGTTGAAGTTGTTGTTGTCTTTTTTTGTTCTAGGGACAATTTACAACAATATGTCTCTTCTCATTACAGGTAAAACATATTCTCCTTTCTCTATTGTGATGGTGGTGTGAATATTTCTTGAAGTGAGATGGCTCTCTCTTGGGCTTCCCTTTCTTGGTGTGTGCTATGAGAGCTTGATCTTCATTCCCCATCTTTTCTTCTTGGGCCACAAGCCTTGCTTCTTCTTGAGAGCATTCCTCCCATAATCTGCTGAAGGAGATTAGTTTCTTTCTTACACAGATTCCTCGGATAAAGGAATCCCATGACCTAGGTAGGCCATTCAATGTGGTCATAACAATTTCACCATTATCCACTATCTCATCCACAGCTTCAAGTTGTTCCTTGATCTGAGAGACCTTAGAGAAATAGGATTGAATGGTCTCTCCATTCTGAAGTTTTACCCCTTTCAATGGGTTCCGCAGAGTCATCTTCCGATTTATGTTCTTCCCTTCAAACAACTTGGTCAAAGAGTCAAACATTGCCTTGGGTGTCTTTATAGATGACACATGTGGGATGAGATGGTCCTTGATAGAATTAGCAATGATCCTCTTTTCCTTGACCAAGTTCTTCTTGTGAAGGGCTTTAGCCTCTTCTTCCTCTGGGATAGGGACCTCTTCCCTTATGTAAGTATCCAATTCATTTTCTTCCAGGATTAACCCAATCCTATACTTCCATGCTTGGAAGTTATCAACCCCTTCAAGCTTATCCTCAAGCTTGGTGTGGTGAGACATTTTTAAAGATTACTTCAAATGAAAATAGAAAAGATATAGGTCTTACCACTTGATTTGCTAAAAAATGGATCTGGTCCCGGATTAGGGTTTGTCAGAGAAACCCTAAAAATTCAAAATGTGAATTTCAACTTTTTGAAAGGATAGAAAGATGCACCTTGATGAGCTGATCAGCCTGGTATACTCGGAATTTGAAAACTGCAAAATTTCACCCTTCAGAAATGCTTTTCAATCTCCCGGATTCACTGGGGAGGACCCTAAATTAGGGTTTGAGTTTCCCGGAGCTTCCCCCAACCAAAAATCTCGATCCAAAGCTCTAAACTTAGATTTTTCCAAGGAGCGTCCAGCTATGTCTTCAGATTTCAAAAATTCCTATTTTTGTGGAAACCCTAATTTTTAGGGCCAAAACTGAAAGTGCTCAGAATTGAATTCTAATTGGACAGATAGATTCTCCTTGATGAGTAGAGTCAATCTACCTTACTACTTTTCCAAAATCTGTGGAGAGAAACCCAATAAACAAGAAACCCTAGTTTCCGCCACTGCACAATGTCTTCTTCTTAGGGAAGCTCTGATACCATGTTATTTTTTGAGCATTAATCCAAGATACTCTAGGATATTTACTGAGAGAATAACATGTACAGTATATCAATGCATAACAATCATAGCAAGCATATCAATCATCACAAGATGCAAACATAAGAGACAATAGACACACATAGTTTCCGTGGGGAAAACCCTAAGGTGAAAAACCCCACAACTTCCTTAGAGATAGATAGATCAATAATACAACCAAAGTAAAACCCATGTACACAGAGATAGTCTCCTCCTATCAGCTGATCCTCCTCCTCACATGTGCACCACTTTCCGAGTGATGTAGAGTGAGATAATGAGATGTCAAATAGAGATCTCCCGATCTCTATTTATACTTGTCATGTCCTGCCCAATAAACTAATGGGGCCGACTTGTCTAGCTTAACATAATAACCCATGGTTAACCTAATCAAGGCCGACCCCACACATGGTGGTCTAATAACCCATTGGCAAGTTACGACACTTGTCAATACAAATGACGACACTTCCTTATAGAGGAATAACACATCTCTATAGGAGTACAATATACATAGATGAAATACATTCCGAAGTTACATATACATCAACATTCAATACTCTCTAATTTCTCTTTAACTAACTTGGAATGGTGAAGGAAAACACTTGCTTCTTGAGGAAGAAGTCAAGGGATCTTGAAATGCTAATGAACGGTAAGAATGTGGATAGAAGAGATGTCTTCCAAACAAATTATTGCTGCATAACTTTCCTCTAAATTTCTCTTATGGAATGCATGCCCATGGCTTCCTTTTATAGCAAAAATGGAGGTTTTCAAAGAATTCGTTCAATATGTGAATTATCTTCTCCCTGAAGTGACTTCTAGGTACAAATATGGGGTTATTGAATGCCCAAGTACCTAGTATCTAGGCTAATTCAAAACCCTTTGGCACTCAAAATGCATTTGAAAATATTTGAAAGAACCACAAAATTTATGAGTTTTCCCATATGCATAGTGGCTGCATGGGTTTTAAAATATTTTACATGTGATGTCACAAGGATTTCCCTTTTATAAACTCGTGCAGGTCAACAAATGTTTGACTATGAGAAATAACTCCAATCCACATGTTTATTTTTTTATTAAAAGGAAGCTTTGGGAGATAGATGTTGTATGTTTATGATGTATATCCATAACAAACATTGAAATGTTGTAGGTGTGCAAAATTTAGGCTATAACATTTGCCCCCTTATGTGTGAGGTTAGGAGGGACCTGTAGAGCCAAACGACATCACTCTTTCTTTCCCTCATGTTGATATTCTATAACTATGAGAGTGAGGGAGAAATTGTTGAGACTAAAGGATAACTTGTGAGAGAGTGATGGTGATGACCTATGAAACAACAAACTGATAGGTGATACATAAAGTGATTTTATACAAACGAGACATGCATCCCTATGTTCGTGAAGTTATGTCTATGTAAATTACAATGAGAGGAGATCAAGGAGTCAAATTTATGAACTATTGTGGTAAGGTCAAAGTTAGCTTCAATATTGACCTGAGTAGATTTTCCTGATACCTTGATATGACGACAATAAAGTCCAAGGGGGGACGAATTGTTAATGATTTTGAAAGACCCATGATCGTGGGGGGGATAAGTAATGATGAAGGTTTTGGGTGGGAAATCCACAATGCCAAATCCATTAGTATTCAATCATAACTAGTAACATCACAACCATTGGAACGTATGACTGCCCTTGGCGCAATAAAGGAGTTGGTGTTGAACATAGGGGATATTATTGAGGAAAAGAGTACCGATGACTCTCTCTTCTCAGTATGAGGTTAACCCTTTATCAATGGGAAGGGTAACCAAGGTACAATCATTGTTGTTGTAACTCTTAGAAGGTAATTTCTTACATTCAATGAGAACTAAGGAAAATTACAATATGAGGAGCTTGTTGATAAGGACCAAGAAGATATTGTAACTAATTGGGATGGTCATAGAATAGGATGAGACAAGCTGGTAAACATGAGGCTCATGAATTCCCTTGCTTGGAGTGAGAGAGGTGGTTAACGCTAGATTCCAGTCTTTAATCAACTGTGCAGTGTAACCAGGGGTCGAAGGGAAAATGGAGTGAAAAATATGTAAATTGGATATCATATGGTGATGTCAAACTAAGATGAGTTGCAAGTAGGATCATGTGGTAGGGTGACAATGATAGAAATGAAGACACTGGTAGGTGTAAAGTCACATGTTGCAAATACTCCGATTAAGGGTGATAAGGGATGCTACTACCAGAAAAAATAATGGAACTAAAATAATCCCTCATTTTTGTTGTGTTGGGGAATCACTTTTTACAAATGAACAAAATAATAGGGGAATTTTTTGCAGATGAAAAGATAGGTTCCTAATGAGTAAACACAATGAAAAGTGTCGCTATGGGGATGATGAGGAAATGGTGGTGTTATAATTAGAGGGTAGGGTCCCATCATGGATCTTATCGAGGGTTGATGAGATGGTGGTGAATATAAATGGTCTATTGTTCATGGTGGGGATGAGAGGCCATTCTTGATTTGTAATCAGAATGTTCTTAGGAATCTAAAGGGAGTGCATAGCAATATGCATAAAGAAATAAGTATGTTCCTTTCTTGGTGATATGGTGGGTTGTTCAACTCCCGGGTCTAAAGGTGAAGTAGCATGGGTGCCATGACACAAGGGGTTATAATGGAAAAGACACCCATGATGCTAGAATGTTGTTCCCAACAAAGCAATGGTGGAGTGTAGGGTATGATGCATAATGCAGGGAGAGGAGAACCTTAAGGATATCAACAAGATAATTGTATATATGCAATGTATATGGAGGTAGTATTAATCATTTATGTATGGTGGAGTAGATATACTTGTTGAGGAAGTTATGGGCCTATGGGAAAAAAAGAAACTGTCCTTCCAAAATTCTATACACATCATATAAATACCATGGTGTAATATTGCTCATGAAAAATAAGACAGTGGTGCAAATGTTATCAACAATGGGTGATCGTACCTATAAGGATATTGGTAACCTTAAATCCTAATCCCTAAAAGAAGAAGTTGCAAATTAATTTCAACCGCTACTTTAAAGTAAGTGATTTAATGACTAAGGATGCAAAAACAGATTGTGGTTATTTTGTTAATTCCTTTGAATGTGTGAACGACCATATGGACTACAATTGTGAAGAAATCAAGCTATCTATAGTCATGCAAGTCTCTGTGCTCATATTCAAGTGACTCTACGACTTGAGAGTTTCCATTTCCATGTGGGAAAGAAGTACAACTAACCAAGCATACAACCCAAGCAATAGTTTGGGATCAGGGTTACAATGGTCACACGGTAAGTAAGTGTGGCTGAAATAAAAATGGGCTTGAATGATAGTGTGGTTTTCAAAGGAATGGCTACATGAGTTTGCTTGGAAAAAGCATTGGGTACCATAAAAGTTGAAAAATAAAAATAAAATGGTATTTGGCCTACAAAACTCATTGGTTATGGTATGAAGAACAAGTGTGTGATCCTACAACAAGACCCAAATGATTAGAAATCAAGTATACAACCAATAGATGATAAAATAAAGAAAAAAAACAAAATGGAGTCACCAATGCTATTGTGGGAAAAATGACTCAATGGTGAGCTAAACCTCCTTTCCTTGCAAGTTTCATCCAAGGAAACAATACATTAGTGGGTTAGTATGACAAATAACAACAAGCCACAAAACAAATAACAACAAACATTAAAATTTCATTAAATTAATACACTATATTATAATGATAAACTTAATAAACACAAACTGAGTTTCACATTTAAATTATACATTATGTTATTATAACATTATATTTCTCTCACATTTGTTTTTACATTTTAGTTTTTTCTTCCATTTTCATCAACTTCCTTAAAGCCTAAATAAGCCGACCAACCTTAAGGAAAAAACCCAAAATTAAATTATTAAAACTAAGAATCATTGTTTCATATATTTATGGATGTTTCACGGGCGTCTTTATCCTTGCAGGCTTCAAATGTCTCCTAATGATAATCCCAGAGTATGGATCAAAACGTCGAGTTTCAAATTCATTTAATGCAGCTCCTCCTCACTCAACAAACATAAGAGATACTTTTAAGATTAAACTTGTCAAAATGATATGGAAACAAAACAAAGATATAAGCTTCAACCAAATGATTAATGTCCAATAAAAAAGTTTTGAATACAATCATATCACCTTGAGGAATGTAGTTTCCAAGGGGTATCCAACAATACCTTTTGGAGGGTCCTATGAATCCTCTTTAATTTGTCTCTAGCTAACATGGAATGGTGAAAGAAAACACTTGCTTCTTGAGGAAGAAGTCAAGGAAGCTTGAAATGCCAATGAATTGTAAGAATGCTGATATAATATATGTATTCCAAACAAATTCTTGTAGCATAACCTTGCTCTAAATTTTTCTTATGGAATGCATGCCCATGGATTCCTTTTATGCCCATTTTTAAGCTCTTAAAAGAACTAGTTCAAGATGTGAATGCTCTTCTCCATGAAGTGACATTTAGGTACAAATATGGGACTATTGAATGCATATGTGCTTGGTAGAAGCCAATTGGAACCTCTTTGGTGCTCAAAATCTAGTCGGGAAGCTTTAAATGCACCATAGAATTTATTAGTTCACTTGTATTCATAAATGTGTGGATTTTGAGGGATTTTTTGTGCGATGTTGTGTGGGTTCCCCTTTATAATCCATGTGGATAAAAAAATGACTATGCAAAATAATTTCATTCCACATATTCATTTTTGATGAAAAAGAAGATTTATGATATGCATGTTGCATGTTGATGATGTCTTTTTGTAACAAATGTCGTAATGTCACAAGTCTGTTAAATTTATGCGATAACAAAAGTTTAGTTCAAATTAATTGAGTGATCAATGTGGGGATCGAGAATTCTGTCATCTTAGGGAGAATAAGAGGTAAAGTAGATGATGTTTAGAAAATTTGGATAATCGCACTATTTAAAATCATGGATTTTGCGAATTTTGATTAAAATGAAAAAATGAAATTAAGTCAATGCAAAGTAATATGAAACCACCACAAAGTGGTCAACACCAAATTGAATACAGTATGCATTTCCTACAAGTAGGCATAAAAAGGAAAAGTGTTCCACCCACCATCTATCAACCATATTTACATGTGGTTCTCTCATTCCATGAAGTTGTATGGTACATCAATGTGTATTAGTTTTTTGTGCCTCTCCCACTATATATTTTTCAATTTGTATTACAACTCAATATGTGATTCCTTACATAATCATTTGTTACCATATTTATCAACCTTGGTCATTGCAACATGTGACTTATTTTAGTCTTGTATTTTTTTCAAACCATGTAGCATGTCCAACATTTTAGCACCATAATATTATCATTCTTACAAGTTCCTATATAGGAAACTGGCTCAACCAAGAATGAGCAAACAATATTTTTTCTTGGGATGTATAGTCAATAAATAGTCGAATATAAGAACTAGTTGAAAAAACAATATTTCTTCAAATATATATTGCCTCGGGTAGCTATTTCTGCAAATCAAACAATGTTTCTCACAATCGATCATCATCAAATGACCCTCCATTCTCTTTAAATAGAGGTCATTGACCAATCAGGTGTTAATCCATGAATCAATAGTCATTAATTTCGATGTGAAGATGAATTTTTGGATCACTTTATGTCTAGAACATATCATGAATGTTAAATTAAATAACTACAAATGCATACTAAAGAAACACAGATTACTTAAAGACACATTATACAAAATTTCCTTAACTAACTCCTATGTGTCTAAATATCTTAACATCCACCATTAAGAACAACTTTGGATAGCATTGAAGGATTTACAAAAGTGACACTATAGGAGAAGAAAGGAGGCATTATATCCTATCCCCTCTTATGACAAATTTTTTTAACTCTTAACATAGATTGAATTTTAGAAAACTTTGCATCTATAAGAGACTTTGTGAGGATGTCTACAACTTTATCATCTATAGGGGAAATAGCACTTCAAGAACACAATCCTAAACAAGATTTATGATGAAGTGCACATGTATGTCAATGTGTTTATTGCATTAATGTTGAATTGGATCTTAATAAATCTTAATGGAACTTTGATTGTCACACCAAAGGGTAGTCAGATGTTGTTGCTCAAATACAAAATCTGAAAGGATTTGTCGAAGCCACAATGATTTTTGACTTGCATTAATTGTGGCTCTATACTCTACTTTTGCTAAAGAAAGAGAAAGTGATTGTTGTTTCTTACAAGAACAAGTGACAGATCTAGAACCAAGATTGAAAACATAACCTTCAGTAGGATTCCAATCATCAAGGTCACTATCCCAATCTAAATAAGTGAAACCAGAAAACAAAGGAGTTCCCCCTAAACTGTACCCCGGATGTACTGAAGTATCCTTTTTGTTGCTTTCTAATGGATTTCATGGAGAATTTTGATATATCGGGTAATAAGGCCAACATCAAAGGAAATATCGGGATGGGTATGAATCAAGTACAAGAGACTACCAACTAGCTAATGTTACAAGGTGTGATCTACTTTGGGTGAAGTGCAAGTGGATAAAAGTTTAACCCCAGATTAGAATGGAGATGGGATTGGTTTACAATCGTCCATGTGAAAGCAACACAGTATGTCATAAGCATATTTAGATAGAAATAAATTTTCCTTCTTTGGTTTGTAGGATTTGGAGGCCAAGAAAATAATGCAAATGTCCTAAGTTTGTCATTTCGAATTTCTTATTAAGGTTGGATTTCACATGGATTAAAAGGTTATGGTCACTACTAGTAAGAATAAGGTAATCAACATAAAGAACAAATATGATGAGATGGTTACCTACTTTCTTGTTATAGAAATTGGGGTCATAATGAAATCTAGAAAAACCAGTGTCTAGGAGAAAGATATCCATTTTGGCATAGCAGGATCGAGGTTCTTGCTTAAGGCCATATAAATATTTCTTAATGTGAAAGACAAGGCTAGAGTCATTCTAAACATGGACAGGAATTTGTGTTGGTCACTCTATATGCTAATCAATTCTAATCAACAAACAGAATCTTCAATATAAATTGTCAACCCAGGGAAGTATTATTATTTCAAAGGAAGCTAGCAAAATATATGCATAAACACTCAAGTAGCTGATTGAATGAATAAAGATGGATTATCCTACCTAAATACTCAGTCAAACCCAACTCATTGCTAAAAATAATCTAAATTATCCATCTAAGAATTCAAGGGACTTCTACTTTCGTACAAAATCAATCCAACAGTAATTGATCTAAGAATAAATGAACTAGAATTGCTTTTGCAAGAAGTTAAATCCTAAATATATTAGACTACAAGTAACTCAAACCATAACCTGTCTAATTCAAAAAATTCTAAGAATGTAAATAATAGTAATGAACCAGAACTAAGCTTGAACCATGATCTGACTAAATTGGCAAATTCTAAGAAAGATAAATAATAGAAAGAAATCAGAGTTGAGATTGACTGTAACAGTGAATTAACACACTTGCATCAAAAGGAAAACTATTCTACACAGTCGACTGTCACACCACACTGTTGCAACATGCCAAATGAAAACGCAATCATTAAAAATTACTATTGCAGCACACTGTAAATATGACTACTGTAATTCCACACCAAAATAACATAAACAAAACTAAAGCATCTACCTAACTCGGTGATCTCTGTGAGAAGGAGGGCCCTGGCCTTCTAACAGAGATGCCGTGGAAACTAACACTTAATTAGAACTCAGAAATATGAATAATTGTTGTTCCTTATATTAAAATGGTAGAACTACAGTTACGGTGCTCTCTGTTAAATCTCTTACAATCAAATTCTAACTAGCCAACCCCAGGCTCAGAATACCTTCTCATATTTATACATAAGTGAAACAATTCCATCTGTCTGATATCGAGCAGCCATGAAGATCTATGATCTTCAGGGTATCAAATTGAAACATAAACAGTTACAACCATGAATATAATTGAATGAAGTTGTTTGTGTTTAGGCCTGTGTTGTTACTCTGAGCTGTCAATGGACCGAACAGACTCCAACTGATTGGGAAAGAAGATGCGTGGATGTTTATCGTGACCCATTCGCAGTTGGCCTCATGTAAGGATGCCCGAACCGTCACAGTGATACACGAAACCAGATTCAAGAGACAGCTGGTGCCACGTCTTCCTTGCCTTCATAGGTTCAACGAGCTGCTACACCTGTGGTATTTCAAGGCTTTTGAACTATCTTTATCAAATCAATACATGTTAGCACAAATCGAAAGATAAAGTTCATAACCATAAACAATATTAGGCATTAATAAGATAAAGAAATAATAGATTATACCTGTTAAGATCCATGCTTGACTTGTAAATATATATACCTGGGCCATGGTAAAAGTAAGGTAAAACAGGGGAAAAGGGTGTTGATAGATATAGGAAAAAAGGGATATTTTGGGGCCCAACATCTCCCCCCAGCTATCCATTTGCATGTCCTCATGCAATACAGCCAACTAGTCTGATTCTGACTCTAAGCTCCGTATGTGTAGATTAGTAAAATTGAAATAAAGCTCAGGTTTCTCACCCAAGTCCAAAAATTCATTACTGACGATCCATTTTTCCCAGCACCGTTTCTCCTCTGTCTTAGTCAATGTATAATTGCCTCTGTATTGCCTCTCTGGCATCCATATGAGTGGAAAATTAAATTTTATCCCCAACCAACGTGGTCCACATGTCTCCATACACATGAGATATCCAGTCACCCTAGGAAGATCCTGCTTGAAGTTCTTAAAACAGTAGGGGTCCCTTCCCTTCAAGGATGGAGAAGAGACTTGCCATCTCTGCTTGCTTCCTTCCAGGGCATGAATCTTCTGCTTGGAAATCAATTGAACACAAGTGGAGGTTACCTTCTTCTACAAATCTATCCACTGCTGAGTCTTGATAGGGGATGAAAGACTCCTCTCATGTTTTGCAATAAGGATCCAAGGATATTGAGGTTCACATTTGATCCAAATATTAGAGTTATCCTCATTATTATTAATGGTCTGAAAGGCATTCCACCACTGCATGTGATTAGTAACAAAATAGATAAAGGCCCTCAACTGAACATCACCCAAATAAGGAAGAGGGTTAGAGCGAGAATCCATGAAGCATGCCATCTCATGTAAATACAATTCGCACGATAAGTTTTGCTCAATGAAACTGCTTTGCAAAAAGGTCTCCAGAAACTGAGGAGAGGTTATCAACTGATGAGGTCTTCCATCCTTCAAGGCTTTCAATTTAAATAGGTTCATCTGTTCATAAAGTAACACCAGATAAGAAGAAGATGGGGATCTAAAACTCAACAATTCCTGAGAGAAAGTGTACATTTGATCTTTTTCCTTCTGCATGGACTTGAATTTCCTCAGCTCCTCTAATTCTTTTTGCAAACTTTACCATTGGAATTTATGAAAGATTAATACTTCCTCCCATTTTTCCCTCAATTCTCTGATGGTATTTATGTGCTCATAAAGGGGAACCATCCCTTCCTTACACCAGTCAGCATGATCCTTCCACTTCTTTACTTTGAGCTTCAGCAATGAAATATCCTTCACCAATCCTTGAATTCTTCTATCATTTGCATCCTCCTCATCATCGGTGTCTAATTCAATAATCAAATGAGACAATTGCATTTTTACCTCATCATCAGGTGTTTTATCCTTCTCATCCTACATCGACAACTTAGCAGCTTCTTTCTCAAGCAGTGTTACAGCAGCCTCTGTTTGTGTGTCAGCTTCAACAATCAATTTCGGGAATGTTGGTTCTTGTGTAGAAACATCCCTCTTTTGTATTCCATCCCCAGCTACTTTAGTCTGTGTTATTTCCTCAACAAACAATTTTGGGATTGTTGTTTCTTTTGTAGCAGCATCCCTTTTCTTTATTTCAACCCTAGCAACATTAGTTTGAGTCGTAGCTTCAACAAACAATTTTAAGAATGTTGTTTCTTTTGTAACAACATTCTTTTCTTGTATTCCAATCTCATCATCTTCTATCTGAGTCGAAGCCTCAACAAACAGTTTTAAGGATGTTGGTTCTTGTGTAACAGCCTCCAATTCCTATTATTTACTCAAATTACATACTGCTTGAGTTGTTGCTTCAATGACAGATCCCTGGAGTGCCAGTTCTTGTGTAACAACCTCCTGTTCCAAAATTTCGATGCCTTCAAACCTCTGAGATTGCTCTTGAATCATTTCAATGTCTCCTGAATGCTAAGACTAACCTGGAAGTAGTTCAGTATCCCTCGACGGATGGGATTGTATTTATTCATCCTCTTGTAGCTCCTAATCAAGGATTATATCCACTTTTGGCTCATTCTCCAACATTAAATCTGTTGTAGGTATTTCTTCTCTTCCCTGCCTTGCTTGTGCTAATTTCCATGTTGTTTCTTCCATCATTCTAACTTTATGCCCTACAACCTTAAATAGATCCCCACATTCTAGGCATAGTATCTCATCATATTCTACAACCCCCAAATCAGGAGATGGATTCTCCAAATTATTTGTAGCCTCAGCCGAAGTATTCAAACTCCACTCCGCCTGCTTTTTGCTTACTTCTTTCAACTTCTGCAGTTCATCTCGGAGCATTTGTAGTTCTTCATTTAACAGCTCATTCTCAAAAAGAAAATTTTCAATTTGGGGTTCACTTGGAGCAGGTTCTTGTGTAACAGTGAATGATCGGGGTTTCAAAATAGGAATTTCAATTTTTGCCCCTATTACATGTACCACCTCTGTCGCAATAGTTGCTCTAGTTCTCCTCCTCTTCACAGGCCCAGATGAATGTCCTTTATCACTTGATATTTTCCTCCTTCTTTGAGACACAAAAGTATCCACATTTTCAAAAACATGGATGGAAGGTTCGAGTCTCAATTCACTAACTTTCCCTGTCTCAACGAGAAATTCCTCCTCCTTAATGATAGTTCCCCTAATTTCAGGGGAAGATTCAACGTTCAGGACTTTCGTATCTCATTCTTCCATTGCCTCTGCATAATGTCCTGCTTCTGCCATTGTAGCTTTCGCATCTACAGCTTCCACTGTCGCAACATCTATTGCTGCTCTAGTTTAAGCTTCTGCTACTGCAGCTTCTAATATTACAGTTTCATTTGCCACAACCCCCATTGTAACTTCCTCTTCGATAGGGTTTTTTGTTGTTGCAACTTCCCCCACATTCTCCTCAACATCCTCCAATTGGACTGTTGACACTCTATCCCTCCCCTCAGCTGAATCTGAGGAGCTCCTCTCATCACCTCCTACCTCAATGCCCCCTATTTCCAATGTAGGTTCTCAGTGTACCCTCGGTCGAGCAAAAAATTGTTCCCATGTTAAATTATGATGTGCAAGGGCCCTTAAAACTAACAATTTGATTAATCCATGATTCATTAGGGAAGATAAGGGATGCCGAGATGTTTTCACATAGTGAGCCATGTTTTGCAGGGTTCTTAGGAGATAAAATGGCATATTGAGCAATCTACCATGACGTAAATGGGATAGTAGGAAAAATTCAAAGATATAAACGATTTTGTACCTTCCTTCACAAGTGATGTACTTTAAAAAGATGGCAACCTAATCCCAGGGTCTTGGAAACGATTCTAGTGTTGTTCCCCTTCCTCGTGGCTGAACATGTTCATCTACTACAAGAAAATATCCCACTGCGATCAAATTGTGTGCCTTTCGACCAAACCATCTCAACCCAGTCTGGGGAAATCTTGTAACTTCCACCACAATTTCCTCTGTAACGTCTATCTGCAACCCTCTAACTTCTGACTAAGTATCGGTCAAGTTTAGAGCAAATTGCAGTGTTGTCTCCACATGGAAACCATTTAATCTCTGGAAGTACTCTATCCACCCAGCTTCCTGAAATATGGTGAATACTTCCCCATTTTCGGGCAGAGACGCTATGTTTTTAGGTTCATGTCTCACTGGGATACCCATATTGCTTCCCTTCTGCAAGTTTTGTGATTGAATGCAAAAATTACCAAATTCGTACGTTGGAGTTACAACATGCACTAATACGTAATGAATAGCCGAAGTTCAATCGGGTATTTTTGGAAAGTTGGCATGGTTATTTTGGGGAATTGGCACGGTTATTTTTGGAATAAAATCGGTTCGCAGGATATTGCACGAGTTGGGTAAACGATGGTCATATCGTGAGTATGGGAAATAGTTTTTTACATGTTTCCCTTGTGGTGAATTAATCACGGGGGCTTCAATCAATAAACCGCTATCATAGCACGTTCGTTCATGGCATATGAAACAATACCCCTAATTTCACTAAATATTGGAAAATACCTTCCAAAATTGCTTTTTTTAACCCCCTCCCAATATGCCTTCCCAATTTAATAAAACCCCTATTTTCACTAGATATTGTATGTATCAATTTTTTTCATTAACATTTTTTATACCCCTTTATATTTCTACCTAGTATATTGATATGATACCCGTCTTATGACCCCACATGCATTCTACAATGCACCTTGCTTCTTTCGATGTATATTGTGGATGCACATTACTTCACCCACAATGCAATTACTCAACCACATATCATTATGATTTGCAGCATCTAATGGTCTAATGAAGAGATAGGAGATCACTTCTTGTATGTCACTAGAGCCAATGCACATAGTACAACATTTAGATTGCATGTTGCAATTCCCCAATCGCTGACTAAGCCTATTGTGGGCTAGGTATCCAAGCCCCCAGGGCCTGTAACAAGATCTAGGAGGATGACTAAACCTCACAAGGCCTGTAATAGGCACGAGTGGTTGGGTATTCAAGCCCCCAAGGCCTATCAAGGGCCTATAACAAGCCTTGGAGGCTTAGAGCCTCCCAAGGCTATTGGTAACAATTGGCTGAGTGCTATTGGTAACAATTGGCTGTCAATGACCACTGTCTCTCGACTATGATCGACTGGCAACCCACTTCAACATGAAATCCCTGGCATCAACCATGCCTCAAGACACGATTTCCCTGCGTTCTGGTAAGCCGGAGCCTTGCCTCAACCCTATTTCTCATCCAGCCGTGATCCCGCCATCTGCATTTGGTGGATAATTGTCAGCCCGCCCATATAAAAAAGACCCCAAAGTATTTTTGTATTGTTACATTAAATAAAAAAACCCTTTGCCCCTTAATATATAAGCAATATAATTTTTAGGTTTTCATGAATATTTAAGACTGCAATATGAATGAACGTGATATTATATTTCCTTCTAGTGAAGCCCCCGTGGAATTAATTAAGGTCTGCTGACGAGGACTAATGACAAGGTATAATCATTACAGCGGTTATCAATTCATGCCTAATTATGCTTATGATTAAAACTCATACCTTTCAATATAATGTTGAGGTGTCATTTTTCCACGGTGGTGCCATTTCATGGTCGCATCACTAGTGAAGACATAATTGCACACATGCTTCCATGAGTTGGTCGTCGTCGACTGGGAGGGTAAAGTACATCCATGCTGGCTTAAATCACAAGGGTTCATGGAGAACAGATGAGCTTTAATGTTCCTCGTGGAGACTGGAGCAATCTTGTAGAAACTGGTGGAGATATAACAATCTTTTAGCTGGAGAATTAGCGGAGTCGCAGCCACAAATTGGAAAGATCTAGCGGAGTCACAGCTATTAAATAGGATAATTTGGCGATATTTAGCAGAGTTGCATCTGCAAAAATAGGGAAATTTGGCAGGATTTGGCGGAGTTGTAGCTACAAAAATAGGGAAATTTGACAGGATTTAGCGGAGTTGCAGCTTCAAAAATAGGGAAATTCGGCAAGATTTAGCGGAGTTGCAGCTGCGAAAATAGGGAAATTCAACAAGATTAAGCAGAGTTGTAGCTGCAAAAATAGGGAAAATTGGCAAGATTTAGCAGAGTTGCAGCTGCAAAAATAGGGAAATTTGGCAAGATTTAGCGGAGTTGCAGCTGCAAAAATAGGGAAATTTGGCAAGATTTAGTGGAGTTGCAGTTGCAAAAATAGGGAAATTTGGCAATATTTAGTGGAGTTGCAGCTGCAAAAATAAGGAAATTCAGCAAGATTTAGCGGAGTTGCAGCTGCAAAAATAGGGAAATTTGGTAGGATTTAGCAGAGTTGCAACTGGGGGATAAAAAGTTGGCAAGGCTTTAGCTGAGTAATTGGCGCTGCAACGTCGTTCACTTTTCTTAGTTGTTCAGAGAGAGGAAGATCAACCATAATTCCCACAATTGCTTGGCCCAAATCGCGACTACTTCTGTTCGAGTGAACCTTCACATATATACCTGCACACAATTCTTTAAAAAAACAAACCAATCAAAGCTTAAAAATGAAAAAAAAGAAAACAACAATTTATTTATATATAATCTTCTTGTGCGGAAATTGCAGTAGTTCTTTTTAAGAATTATCAGGGATAGGGGAAAATCCCTGCTCCTGCATCAGTTGATAATTTGGACCAGCTGCAACATGCCAAATGAATGCATTCTTTGAAATTGGTTTATGATACAATCGCAGCCGATGACCATTGGAAAATAATGGTGTCTGGTTTTCATCAATAGTGGTCAATCAGATTGTTCCATTCTCAAATACCTTATCTATTATGTAGGGTCCCAACCATCTTGTG
Organism: Larix kaempferi; assembly: GCA_027924585.1. Taxonomy (NCBI): domain Eukaryota; kingdom Viridiplantae; phylum Streptophyta; class Pinopsida; order Pinales; family Pinaceae; genus Larix; species Larix kaempferi. Next base: position 11,524,110 of record BSBM01000008.1, read on the forward strand.
CGCAATTTTCCTTTAAAATCCCTCTTGAACCGTGAATCATACAATAAATCCCAGTCTCCTTCGCAGAAGACTTTCTTCTTTATGAATCTATCATGCCATTTGGAGCACTGTTGTTGAATTAATGTTGTTTGATGTATGGCAGCTGTGCACTTCTCATCTAATTCATTTAGCTCATTCAATCGGTTCGTCTGAGCCTCTGTTAAGTCCAGGTTTTCTTCTATGGCTATCTTAAGAGTTTTTATCTCGAATTCAATGGGAAAGACATTGTTCTTACCGTATACCAATTCGTATAGAGAGAAACATGTAGTATTGCGCAATGTAGTTCGATATTCCCATAATCATTCTAGAATTCTTTCAACCCAGTCTCTGCGATGACTCTTGATTGTTTTTGTAAGGATAGCCTCGATTACCTTATTAGTGCTCTCCACCTGGCCATTATCCTTTGGATGATATGGTGAGGTTATCTGATGTTGAATGTGATATTTATGCAATAGGGATTCAAACTTATGGGACACAAACTGCGGTCCTCCGTTTGTTACAATTTATTTTGGTACTCCAAAGCGGGTGAAGATCTCCTCATATAAGAAATATATTACAACCTGATCATTAACTCTTATCAGAGCCACAACATCCACCCACTTGGTCATATAATCTGTGCAAACCAAGATATAAGCCTTTTGTTTTGAAAGAGGGTTGATAGGCCCAACAAAATCCAGGGCCCATCTATCAAAAGGTTCAACCACCAGCTATGGCTGAAAAGGCATCTCATCTAGTCTGTTTGGCTGGCCCATCCTTTGGAAACTGTCACAAGAGATAAAATCAGCAATGACATTTTCCTTTACTGGTCTGTCTACAATAGTAATATCAAATTCTTGTAACAACAACAACAATCTAGTTACTCTAGCATTAGTGACAGTATTATTCATTAAAGACTTAATGGTTGAGTGATCAGTGTGCACGAAAGTAGTATATCCAGTGATGTAATGTCTAAACTTATTGATGGCATAAACAATAGCAAGGAATTCTTTTTCTGTGACTGTATAGTTTAGTTCAGCAGGGGACAAATTCTTACTAATATAATAAATTGCATATGGACTATGACCTTCTTGTTGTCCCAACAATGCTCCAATAGCAGTGTCTGAAGCATCAGAGGAAATATGAAAAGGCAGAGCCCAGTTAGGCCCTCGTAGAATAGGAATTGTGGACAACCTACTCTTGAGCTCTGCAAGCGTTGTTTGACATTCATTTGTCCAATCAAACTGTACATCCTTCATTAGCAAAGTAAATAAAGGAGAAGCTAGCTTGGAATTTTTTTTTATAAATCTTCTATAATAACCAGCATTCCCGAGGAAGCTACATACCTCTTTCTGTGTTCCAGGAGTAGGAATGTTTACAATTACTTTAATTTTAGCTGGATTTACCTGGATATCTGTAGCAGAGATAAAGTGCCCCAGAACTATACCCTCGTCCATCATCATATGGCACTTTTCAGTGCTTAGAGATAGGTGGGTTTGTTCACAGCGTTCTAAAACTCTTTCCAAATTTCTTAATGCTTCATCAAAACTACTACCATATGGAGTGAAATCATCCATAAATATTTCCATGCAATCATTAACCATCTCAAAAAAGATACCAATCACAGCTCGCTGAAATGTGGTCGGTGCATTACATAACCCAAAAGGAAGTACCCTGTATGCAAAGATGCCCCAAGGAAAAGTGAAGGTAGTTTTATCTTGGTCTTGGGGGGCGATCTGGATCTTATTATAACCACTAAATCCATCCAGAAAGGAAAATAATTTCTTTCCATACAAGGTGTCTAAAACCTAATCAATAAAAGGTAAGGGAAAATGGTCTTTCTATGTTTCTTTGTTTAGTTCTCTGTAATCTACATAGACTCTCCATTTCCCATTCTTCTTGGGTACGATCACCAGTGGGGAGATCCACTCGTTGTCTCAAATTGGGTAGATAAATACAGCCTCCAAGAGTTTTTGGATTTATTCCTTCACAACATCCCTTAAATTCGGGTTCATTCTACGTTGAGGTTGGCACACTAGCCTGGAGTCACTTTTGATATAAATGTGGTGAGTACACAAATTTGAGGGGATACCCCTCATATCTGTATAGTCCCATGCAAAGGCTCCCTTATGTTTTTTCAGCAATGTGATCAGACGTTCTAGTTCTTTGGGCGCAAGATTGGGGTTAATGTTCAGAGTCTTTCCAGGCTCGATTTCTACTGGAGTACTTTTCGAGTTTTTAATTACTGGGATTCTTTCAGCATCACTTACTAGGGTCTCTTCAATCATATCTTCTTGTTCATTTTCACTTAAACGAATTTTCATAATTTGAGATGCGTGTCTAGTGACAGACATTGGCTCACTGATGAAACCGTTGATGGCATCATCTTCAGTTTTAGTCTTGAAATTCAAGGCCTTCCTGATTGTTAACAACGGCTGAATGCCTTCCTCTTCCTCCAAATCCATCCATAATGGATTTTTAGCATTAGAACTTGGTATGGATGGAGGATATAGGGTCAGGTTTTTTATATTAGTCCCATTTGAAATTGTCATGGAGCCTGATCTTTAGCTAATACATGCGTCTGTTGTAGCTAACCATGGTCATCCTAGGATTAACGGGTGTCCCCCCAGCTTCAACTTAGGTTGCAAAACCAAAAAGTCTGCAGGGTATTCCCATGAATTGACGGTGACCACCAGGTCATCTAAGATTCCTTCAGGTTTGATTATGGACCTATCAGCCAGTTCTAATATGTCAGGGGTAGGCCTGAGTTAGTGAGTCCCAGCTTCCTTGCAATCTCTATGGTCATGATGTTTATAGCTGCACCTAAATATACCAAGACGTTGGGTATCTGAGTATGCCCAATGTATATTGTAACAATAGGGTTACATGGGTCATCATACTTAGCCAGTGGAGCCCTTCCCATTATCAATTCAGACAGTTTTCCCACTACATGGAACTTAGGAGGATCCCTAGGCTTCCTTCCTAGATTTTTCATGCACAGATCCCTAACAGTCTTGGCGTAGATAGGTACATCATGGAGGGTTTGTAACAGTGGAATCTTAACATAAAGATTATTCAATTCTCCTAAGAGATTGAAACGAGGTTGTTCCACTTTCTTTTGTAAGGAAAAATGTTCAGGATACGGTGGTTCTCTCAAAATTTGTGTAGGATGGTTTTCAATGTGTGTTTCAGCTAGTGTTTTAGTAGGAGTTTCAATATCCTCAATAATGGGGATTGTTGTACTAACTAAATTCTCGAATTGTTGATTCATTCTCACTTTAGTCACAAAGGATGGAACATCCTCAATGACAATGGGCTCCACTACCCTCCCTAATCGTAGGTGTATGTCATTGCAGGGAATTGGGGAAATGGAGTAAGGTGGCATGTTAGCAGTTTCGAATTGTTGCATTGCCTTATTGTTGGGATTGGGGTTAGGTTGAGCAGGAAGCTGTGGTCGTAGGGGTATGTTCATTGGTGCAGTGTTATTTTGGAGTTGCAACTGTGGCTGCTGATATTGTTGGTGCTGATACTATTGATGAGGAGTTTGGTTGTGAGGAAACTGATTTCCTAGGTAATGATTCCTCCAGCCAGGAGACCAAGGAGCTTGATGGTTTGATTGTTTCTCCCATGGCATCCAAGGAGCAGGACATTGCATTGCAGATTGAGGTGGATGCCATTGGTTATTAGAATAGGAATAATGTGAAGGATTATTCATGTTATTCATATTATTTGTCGATTCGATGATATTCCACAAAAAGTGCGGAAGCCGATAGTTGCGAAAGGGATAATCCGTGGAAGAAAAGGTCATTCGCCGAGAATGGGGAAGCGCAGAAGTAGATAGTTAGATAGATAAGGGTCATGTGGACCATATTGTAACTACTTAGTTTTGTATAAATATGAGTATGATTTTAATCCTAAGGGCATATAAGTAATCCAAATGCGGAGATGAGTAGAGTAATCGATATGTTGAGTTTTGATTCAGCTGTTGATCTGTTTTGTATTCGCGACATGATGTATTGACTGTTTCTGAGAAGGTCATTCCGCAGGTTTTAATGAATGCATGAAGATGTTCGATTATGGTTCTAACTTTGTCTCTATTTATGTTAGATGATGAATGCAAATTTTGATGAGATATTTAATGTTCTGTGGGTTTGGTAATCGCTGTTATGTTAATGAATATTTAGACCATGTTGATGTGAATGTCCATTATGTGTTGATTCTACGATTGATGAATATGCGAATGGTGAAATATTAGCATAGTGCGAAAGATATAATCTCTAGTTTCTACGGTTGCAAATTGTGTTTGATGCATGTCCTCAACTCCACTGCGGAAAATTGGTTCCTACAGCCCCCTTATGCATCTCGGGTGAGACCTCACTCGCTCTGCGAGTTTTGCTGGAAAAGGTAAAACCTTTCTGGGCCGGTGCGTAAGGGAGTTTGGTTGATGTATTGTTGACGACAGTGCGAAGTGAATCCCTGTCGAAAATCGTTGTGTCAACAAATGGTTCCATTGTTGATACCTTGAAGAGGAAAAGAAGAGGATATGATGTGGCACCCGATGAAACCGGAGATTCAAGAGTGGTTTGACAGGAAGATAGAGGAGTTCGCAGAAGGAAAGAAGAAAAACCCCAGACAGATAGTAAGCAGTTGGTTGTAGAAATACATTTATTCAGATATCCACAAGATATTTTTCTGCGAAATCCCAGTACTATTGCACCAGTGGCTAGCGCAGCTAACATTCCAAAAGCACCATTTCCAAAATACTGAGCCTGAACATTGGCCACCAGAACTTATTCGACAATTGAAACGTGTCGACAACACAGTATCAAGGGCTGTCGATTTTTGGGTGGATAGTATCCTATAGGGATATATTACTGAGTTCGTAGTAGACACGATCAAATCATACAGCAACGCAGAATGGAATCTCTTCAGGGGACCAAGGGGAAGGTTCTTGCTGTTGCTAAAACTGTGGATTAAGATGCTCCTCTACGAAAAGGGAATATTGAGGATGAATTCTGATGAGTAGAAATATCGTGTGCGGAGGTTGTGAGTATCGCGTGAATGCGGATACAATAGAAAGATGTGGGGTAGATGGATATGAGCGACGATGAGTTTCTAAGGGAAGCTGACAAAGAGTGTGGTACCTTAAGGAGTGGGGTGATATTCCGGCATCCTGAGAAGAAGAGGAGGACTGAGAGAGAGTATCCTGAGAGGACCGGAACAAAAGACTGCGAAATAGGACCACAAGGGAGAAAGCAACCCTATTGTGATGAAGACGGTGACCAGGCTACCCCAGAAGCAGAAGAGGGACGGATCGTAAGTTACAACATACCTACAACCCCGCACACTACCCAGAATTTTATAGGAAGAAACACAAGCTATTCGCAAAGTTTCCCTATGTGCAGCGATAAAAGTAGTGCATCAGTAAACAATAACACTAGGAACATTAGAATGGAAGAAGACATAAAAATGCCCACTTTCCAGCGGAACGGGACCTAGGATCTCTAGCAGTTTTGGTTTCTGTGCGAAGCAATATGGACCGTGAAGCAGGTCCAGGATGAGGATATTAAAAAGGGACAACTAGCGACGACCCTTAGGGGCCGTGCGCTAGATTGGTTCATGAATTTTACAAGGATTCCAGTGAGAACACTGGCCAAGTCGTGGCACAGATCAAAGCAGGAATGATTGATGAATTTAGGAAGCCAAAGTCAGAATCGCAGTATGTCACCGAGCTCAAAGAAATCAAGCAATACCCAAAATGAGCCGGTGTGGTAATTTGATCAGCGGTACAAAACGCTGATAGTGAAGGTAATTTTTGGGACAAATGATATGCAGCACAAGGAGTGGTTCATCATAGGACTGGTACCACACATCTACGTACCACTAATGCAACAGAAGGTTGTGACCTAGGCTGAAGCATTGGAGATTGCGATGAAGCTGGAGGCTTCACCAATAGGAGAAACAAGGTTGGGTATGGATCGTATACAAGTGCAGGTGGCAAACTCGATGATCCAACTGCAAGACATGAATAAATGGAAAGAGGCCCGCGAAGAGGTCTGGTGTACCAGGTGTAGAACATAGGGACACCACAAGGATCAATGCCCATAATTTTGAGAGTATTTGCAATCCAGTGCACCAAATCCCCTCAGTCAGGGAGGGATACCCTGGTGTCATATCTACCAAACGAGAGGCCATCGACTAGAAGATGGTGTAGAAACCAGAGAACTTGTATTGCAAGTTCTGTAAATCGGTTGGCCGTGATGAAAACAACTGTAGAGCTTATGGCCTACTCTAGGAGAGGACTGCGGTTGCATACTTCACAGTAGGAGAAGAACGGGAACCGGGTCAACAACAACAACAGTATAATCAACTGCCAAACTAGTATAATCACCAACTGCAACAGTATGATCAGAGGAAATATGGGCAGACACAGTATGGTCAGCCACAGTACCCGCCACTGCAGTACCCACAATATGGGTCACCGCAACAGCCGCCGTATGGGAAACCGCAGTACCCACAACATGGCCCACCGCGTGGAAGGGATAGAGGAGGATTCCGTGGAGGTCGAGGTGCTGGCACAGGACGAGGTGAAGCTGCTAGATGAGGACGAGGACCGATTATATGTTATAATTGTGGGAAGCAGGGGAACTATCAGATTGATTTCCTAAATACAGCACCATAGCAGTGCACTTATTGCAACGCTATGGATCATGGCATTGAAGACCGTCTACAGCTCATTGCAAAATGGCAGACCAAGAATCCGCCACCACCTCCATAGAACCAGAATAATCAAAATCCAACATCAGCTGTACAGATGATATCAACGGAGGCTCGAAGACAACATGCGACTATTGGAGTAGTGACACGAGGAGGAGCGGTGACAGGAGCTGATGAGCCACGAGCTACCATCCAACCAACAGCACATAAACATGTCACCTTTGATGCGGAGGTCGAAAGGGATATCTTCTTGGCAGCACATGAGGCGATGAGACAAAAGAGGCAGCTACCTCTTCAGGAAGAAACTATCTATGATATGCCACCGACGTTCGACGGGACGAAGTCGCGGGGGAAGGCTAACACCTTAAAATCCTTTTTGAAGAGTTTCCTGGAGTTGGAAAAGGATCAGTATGCGCTGGAAGAGATATCCAATCTGTTGAATCGACGGGAGGGTGCACGCTAGGAACAAAGAGTTAATTGGATACACAAGAGAAAGACAGGATGAGAGATGCGAATGTCGGCACAAATCGGAGCATTTGATGTCGACTCAATTATCTTCAACCTGGGGTCGGATGTCAAAATTCTAACCAAACAAACATGGGAGAAAATGGTGAAACTGCAGTTATCCCGGTCACCAGTACAATTGCGATTAGCAAATCAGAGTAAGGTTACTCCACTTGGTCGGGTGTACCAACTTCCTGTCGAGATTGAGGGCCTAAAGACTTATACAGATTTTGATGTAATTGAAATCATGGACAATACCAGCCCCTACCTAGAGTTGATAGGGATTGACTAGGAAATCGATAACCTAGTTGTTATCAACTTCAAGAAGCGGACTATGTCATTTGAGAATCGTGAGATGAGGGTTGGTGCACCTTTGGATCCTGCGGAAGGGCACCGATACGTTGAATCGGTGAGAGATGAATTTATGGAGGGATAGGATAGTGTATATAATATATCTGAGGATTACATTAATCCCATTGTAGATGGAGAATTGGGATGGCGCAGTGTCAGTTCAGCGGCAGCGGATTCGGATGAGGCGCTCGAGAATTGGCAGAACCGGATGCATGAAGTGTCATTTAGAAGGTGTGCCCGGATCACACAGTCACTGCGATGGGTAGCCATAGAGGAGTGCGCGCTACCAACATATGAAGGATTTCACAATTTGAGCACCTTTCTCACTGAATTCGAGGAAAAGGTGGTGGAACCACAATGTTTATTGGCCATGGAGGAAGCCTTCAAGGCTACTCCTGCGCGTTGGTGGGAAGCGCACAAGTCTAATATCACAACCTGGCCACTATGTTGCCACCTAATGATAGTTAGGTTCGGCGATGCAGGAGGATATAGCAGAAGTAATTTTGATGGCAGAAGTGACCCGCAAGCACATTTGGCTGATTGCGAAAGAAAATGGGGATTACGAGTAAAAGAGGAGTGGGTCCATGCATTCGTTCACACATCGGATGAAGTACCGCGGAGTTGGTATGTCACAGTAGAACTGCGACGCAGAAGAAATTCTTGGGAGTAGCTAACAGTTGGCTTTATCCAAACATTTTTTTTCTCAGATGAGAACCCCTTCATCCATAGTGCGCTACAGGTGATCCACGAGAAGATATTTCAAGCAGTACCGACAGAGTAAACATTAGAACTTCGGTGGACTACGACATTAGAAATGATGATGGAGTGCTATAACATCACAAGAGAGCTGAATGATGAGGACGACCTGAGGGTTATGCATGTACCGAAATCTGAAGGCAGTCACAGTGTCGAAGCACCAGAAATACCTTCCGACAAATTCCAACAACCGCTGAAGATCAAGAAAGTAAGCATTGTGTTAACACCTAAAAAGTGCTCACTAGCTCATTCCCTTATTCACATGACCCATTTGTCCACTTTTCCACCATCTGAGCCTCTGAAACCAACAAAAGGTCACCAAAAGACCTTAGTACACCCCTTTTTCCATTAAAAAAGATTATTTTTCCAAGAAAATCATAAAAAACCCTCAAAAAGGGTCCAAATTCCCAAAAATATTAAAAAAGGAATTAAAATATTAATTTTATTCAAAAAAGGAAAAAGGAGGGAAAAGTACCTAAACCATGTTGGTCAATACCATTTGGTTTCCACAAAACCACAAATGGTATTCCCCACCACCAAAACCTATAAAAAGGTGGTAGGGGCTCCTCATTTCAGATCCATCCATTATCTCATCCTTATGCTGTTGAAATCTCCCTTGAGCATTTTAGCCATTGCAAACCACATTGGAGAAGAGACCATTGGAGATTGGAGTTGCTCATCCTTGGATCCATTCAACCTCACCATTAGAGGTATTGATTCCGCAAGCACTTGCTTGCCCCATTCTTTTAATACAAATTTATTATTCTTACATTGTCTTGTTCTTGATTTTAAAATTATTTTTGTTATTTGCTTAATATCTTTGCATAGATCCATGATTAATCTTGTTTAGTTTAGTTTCTTGTTATTTGCTTTACATTGAAACTGCTGCTACTAGTTAGCAGGTGCCCATAGCACTAAGCCTGGTTGCAAAACCGGGCCAACAGTTTTTGGCGACTCCGCTTTGGTTTGAATAATAGATCTCTAGTTTTGCCTTTAATTTTAGTTTTTTATTAGTTTTTAACCTTTAGATCCATAGATCTGCCATCTTAGACAGCAGATCCATTGCTGCTCTGAGTTTTGGCCCCATTAACAGCCCGAAATTCTTGATTTTCGGGTTCGTTTTTCGGCTTCCGTGCACGGCTTTCGCCTCGCGGTTTTTAGCCTGACAGTCGCGCGGTCCATCGCGGCTTTAGGCCCTTTTTCCGTGCGGTCATCGCGGCTTTCGGCCTTTTTTCCGCGCGGTCCATCGCGGCCTTTGGCCTTTTAGTCGCGCGGTTCACCGCGGCTTTGCTGCCGATTTCCGCGCTGCACATCGCGGCATCGCGGTCATTTACCGCGCTGCACATCGCGACTGCGCGGCCCTTTTCCGCGCGGTTCACCGCGACTTCGCGGACTTTTTCCGCGCTGCACATCGCGACTGTGTGCCCAAATCCCGCGCGGTCCATCGCGACTGTGCGACAGAAACCCGCGCGGTCCATCGCGGCTTTTCTGTCAAAACCCGCGCGGCTGAATTTTTCATTCGGCCATCCCGATTTTGAAAAAAAAATTTACTGTACTTTCTGCCCATAGCACATTTTTTACAGTATTAAATTCTGCATATTTTACAGCTTTGAAAAAATTTCTACTATTTAAAAAAAAGCATATCTAGAAGTCTTTTTAAAAATTTTCAAGAAAGTGAAAGAAAGACTCATTTTGCATTTTTATCTAGATTAAATTTTTTTCCTGTTTACTTCTTTAAAATCTTGCCCTTAGCAATTTACTTGAAAAAAGAAATCCATTTATTTCTTTTAAAGAAGTCTATTATTTGCTTTCAGAAATCACAAGATTCTTTGTTATTTGAGTTGATATTTGCAAAGCAATTTAATTCCCATTCATTTGAAAAAAGTCATAAGTATTTGCTTTTTTATTTTTCGAAAGCTCCTTTGTTTTCTAAAAATTTCCTATAAAGCATTTCCCTTTTTCAAGTTCAGTTTCAATACCTCACGTGCACTCACTCGATCACTTAATTGAACTAATCCTTAAAACGTACCCTAATTTCAAACACACTTTTAACCCCACTTGGGGAACACTAAAAGAATTCTTGTAGCTAGGTGATTTTAAAATTATTTCTGTTATTTGCTTAATATCTTTGCATAGATCCATGATTAATCTTGTTTAGTTTAGTTTCTTGTTATTTGCTTTACATTGAAACTGCTGCTACTAGTTAGCAGGTGCCCATAGCACTAAGCCTGGTTGCAAAACCGGGCCAACACATTGGATCGGAGGAGAACCCAAAGTTTGCAAGCATTGGGGATTATTGGGACGATTCCACCATTGCAAAGATGACCGATCTGTTGCATGAGTTTCAGCATATGTTCCCAATGAAATTCTTAGAGATGAAAGGAATTTCCGGGGACTTAGGCAAAACAAAGATCCCCCTGAAACCCGATGCGAAGCCAGTCAAGCAGCGGCCCTACCGGTTAAATCCAAGGCACAAGCAGAGAGTGCAGGCCGAGATTGAAAGGATGTTGGAAGCAGGCATCATAGAACCAGTAGAAGAATCTAAGTGGATCAACTCGATGGTGGTCCAAGACAAGAAAACTGACGAAGTCCGAATCTGTGTCAACTTGCGGAAGTTGAACGATGCATGTTTACATGACCCGTTCCCGACGCCATTCACGGATGAAGTGCTCGAAGGAGTAGGAGGTCAAGAAATCTAATCATTTACAGATGGGTTTTCAGGCTATCACCAAATCAAAATCGCGAAGGAAGACCGACATAAGACTACATTCGTCATAGAATGGGGTTGCTTTCAGTATACAGTGATTCCATTTGGACTGAAGAACGCTCCAACAATTTTTTCAAGATTAGTAGTTTCAACGTTTAAAGACTACATTCATAAATTTATTGATGTCTATATGGACGATTGGATAGTGTATGGGTTGGTCAAAGATCATGTCACAAACCTGAGGCTAATGCTGGAACGATGTCGACAGTACCAGATTTCATTGAACCTCAAAAAGTGCATCTTTTCTGCTTCGTTCGGAATTTTGCTAGGGCACATTGTCTGTAGGGAAGGAATGTTGGTAGACCCGACAAAGATTTCAATTATTGTCGACCTCCCACCGCCGAAGAAAGTCAAACAATTGAGAGCGACGTTGGGCCACACAGGCTACTATAAGAAGTTTATTAGAGGGTATGCAACAATCATAGGACCAATGGAGAAGTTGTTGAAGAAAGATGACAATTTTGAGTGGAACAAAGAGTGCCAGAAGAGTCTGGACATATTAAAAGCAAAGATGGTTGCCGCACCTATATTGGCATTCCTAGATTGGACGAAGGAGTTCCACGTTCACGTCGATGCATGATCAGTCGCATTAGGAGTCATCTTGGCCCAACCAAGAGAAGGCGACATCGACCACCCGATAGCCTTCGCAAGTAGGAAGCTGTCTACTACGGAGAATAATTATATGACCATGGAATGAGAAGGGTTGGCGATGGTCTATGCCTTATAGAAATTTCAACACTACTTATTAGGGGGGCACTTTAAAATGTTCATCGATCATTCAATATTAAAATACCTGGTGAACAAGCCTGTGTTGGGGGGGAAGATCTGTCGATGGTTGTTACTATTCCAGGAATTTGATTTTGAAATCATTGTCAAGCCGGGACAACTGAATGTAGGACCATAACACTTGTCACAGATTGAGTCAGGGGAAGAGCCAAGGAGCATTGACGAAGGATTGTCGGATGCTTAGTTGTTCAGGGTTGGCATGGTATCCGACCATTACGAACAAGTCATTCAGTTTTTGGAAACAGGGGAGGCACCAGTAGGATTCACTATGAACCAAAAGAAGCAACTAGTCGTCAGAGTTGCAGACTTTCAATTGATTGCAGGACAATTGTATAAAATGGGGCCAGACAAGATACTATGACAATACGTCCTTCCACATGAATAGGAGAGGATCCTTATGGAATCTCATGACGGGATCGCTGGAGGACACTACGGAGGATGTGCCACTGCGAGGAATATTTTGCAAGCAGGACTATGGTGGCCGATGATGCATGGAGATGCTACGGACTATGCTAAAATCTGTGATATATGTCAACAGACAGGGAAGCCATCAAGACAGGATGAAATGCCGCTAGTACCTCAATTGACGCTGCTGGATTTTGACAAGTGGGCAGTTGAATTCGTGGGACCCATCAACCCACCATGAAAAAGCACCAAATCACACTACATAATTACAACGACGGACTACTTGACGCGATGGGAAGAAGCAGCACTGGTAAAGGATTGCTCAGCTGCGACGGCATCACGATTCCTCTTCGACAATGTGGTCACTAGGTTCGGGTGCCCAAAAATACTAATGAGTGACCAAGGGACTCATTTTCTTAATCAGACAATTGCAGCAATGACAGGGGAATTTCAAATACAACACAGGAAGAGCCCCTTACCACCCATAGGAAAATGGAACAGTGGAAGCATTTAACAAAATCCTGGAGCATGCGCTCACCAAGGTATGCAACAAGAGTCGGGATGATTGGGATTTGAAGATCCCTGCGATACTTTGGGCATATCGCACAACTTGTAAATGTTTGACTCACCAGACACCATTCAAACTCGTCTACGGGTAGGAATCTGTAATTTCGATGGAGTATATCGTCCCCATTCTGCAGATTGCAATTGTCACAGGCATGAGTGATGATGGAACATTAGAAGAACGATTGGCACAATTGGTACAACTCGATGAGGATCAGTTCATCGTAATCTTTCATCAAAAGGTGGAAAAGGATCGACAGAAGGCTTGGCATGATCGCCACATTAAACAAAAGAACTTTCAGCATGGGGATACCATTCTGCTACATGACAGTAATTTTGCTAAGCATCCAGGTAAGTTACAGATGCATTGGTTAGGTCCCTACACCATAGATTTTGTTACTGACGGAGGTGCGGTATAGTTGAAGAGATTAGACGGAAGGTTGCTGCCAAAGTTAGTAAAAGGGAATCGGTTGAAACCCTATCTCCATGATCAGGCGCATAACGGTTTGGAAACACAGTAAAAAAAAAAAAAAACAATGATGAAAAAAAGGGGAAAGCATGCAGGAAGCATGGCCAGCCAAGTCGCTCATCGATGCTTCGCACGTTTTAGCACGCAGAAGTCGAATCCGAGTATGATCACTGCAGATCGGCATCACCAGAAGATAGTGGAAAAGTATAATGACAGATTCGGTTGGTTGTGTATAATATATTGCAAATGATAAGTAAGTGTCAAGGAGCAAGCATAAATACCGGTGTAAGGAATATTGCAGAACGCAAGTTGAAATAGATAGAGTCTGAAAAGGTGGATTAGTGGGTTGTATGATGCAAGTCAGTAAGTTAGATGCAGAGAGTTAGGAAGTTGAGTGAACAAGCCCAAGGAAGCTATGGAAAAGGGAAGTGAGATAGTTGCAATGTTGCACTTCATTTCAAGCGGGATCACTCCAGGCACGCTAAGAGCAAGAACGATGACTGTGCATGAACAACCAGCGAAGGAAGCAGTGCGGACACTTGGGCGGAGCAGAGATGAGATATCACCCGAAATGTCTAAGAGTGCAGTAGTAGTTAGAAGAGACAGGGGTTCCCCGACCACCAGAACACTAGGGGTGGAGACCCGCTGGCTCCAGCAGTGGACCGTCAAATGTGCGAAATAGATGTGCTAGAGAAACTGGCCTGCTTCACAATTTGACGACGACGATGAACATGTCCCCAGGTCGCAGCAAGTCTGAAGCACCCAAGCAAGTGCTGTAGGGATAGATGATCAAGGTTTCAATTGACTGGAGGATGAGTTTGAGGTAGATGATCAAGGTTTCAAGAGACTGGAGGATGAGTTTGAGAAGTACATGATAGCGAGCTCCAGATGTCAAGAATAGCTTTAGAAGTTTACCACAGTGACAGACGAGGCCAACACTAGCCGTGTCCAACTGAGGTGGCTCAAGGGAGAGCCAAAAGTTTGTGTTGGGGGCCTGTTGGCATGGGATTAGTTTGTAGAAAGTGCGGAAGCCGACATCTATGAAAGGGATAATCCGTGCAAGAAAGGTTCATTCGTGGAGAATGACGAAGCGTGGAAGTAGATAGTTAGTTAGATCTTTGTCTCTATTTCTGTTAGATGATGAATGAAAATGTTGATGAGATGTTTAATGTTATGTGGGTTTGGTAATCATTGTTATGTTAATGAATAGTTAGACCATGTTGATGCGAATGTTTGTTATGTGTTGATTCTGCGATTGATGAATATGCGAATGATGAAATATTAACATAGTGCAAAAGATATAATCTCTGGTTTCTGTGGTTGCAAATTGTGTTTGATGCATGTCCTCAACTCCACTACGGAAACTGGTTCCTACAGCCCCCTTGTGCATCTCGGGTGAGACCTCACTCACTTTGCGAGTGTTGCTGGAAAGGGTAAAACCTTTCTGGGCCGGTGCGTAAGGGCGTTCGGTTGATGATTTGTTGAGGATAGTGCGAAGTGAACCCCTTTCGACAGCCAATGTGTCAACATTATTCCAAGAATTGAAAAGTGAGGGGTCTGGATTCATACCTTGATTCTGAGGTTGCCAAGGCTTCTTCTGAGCGATGAAATAAGCTTGCTCCCCATCTGAAGTAGATGCTTGCAGGACTGCTTTGACTTTAGGCAGTGAAGGACATGCTTTAGTGTCATGATCCAATTCACATAATCGACATACCTCCACCTTGTCAAATGGGCATTCCTTCAGTGGGTGCTTCTTCCTACATTTAGCACAGAATACACCAAGTGCCAGATCTTCTTCTGCTTGCCTCTGTTTTTCTCTCAAAACATCCAATTGCGAGGAGATGGAACACATCATGTTAGTTTTAAAGTTCTCAAGAAGGTTACCTATTTTGGCCTGAGTAGCCCCTCCACTGGTTGACTTCTGTGTCCTAGTGAGGACATCTCGGTCTTGATCTCTGTCTCGGGTGTTGGTTTTGGAGGATCCCCTCGAATATATTTGACATAAATCGATGATGTATTCAAAGGGTTCTTTTGAAATATCTCCCTTTCCCAACAAATTCAACATGTCTAGGAAATCTTCTCTGATTCCACGCAGTAAAATAATTTTGAGGACATCTTTACCGATATCGGCGTGACCAGACGTCTGCAAATTATATAACAATCTCTCAACAAAGTCGTCCAAACACTCATCTTCCTTCTAGACCATCTTAAACGGCTCTTCCCTCCTATCTCTAGTTCTACAATACTCTTGATATTTGGAAAGGAAAGTCTATATCATCTGATCCCAAGTAGTAATAGTCTCACGACCCAAACTCATGAACCAACGTAGGGGATTTCCCTTTAGAGTAGCAAGAAATAGATTCAACTTCTCTGCACTGGAGGTATAATCATAGCTCCAAAAGAGGATATCAAATTCAAAAAGGAATTCGTCTGGATCTTCGGAGGACTTACCATGGAAGTTCGGCATAACCGAGGGTGAAATATTCTTCATGGGGGCCACCCCTGGTGCTTGTAGGATAGGGAACTCAAGTGTGACAACAGTGTCTCCATGTTGGTTATCCCCTACTTCCTCTTCGTTATTATTGGGATGTTCATGGTGCTCCCCATGTTCTTCATTATCCATATTTCCCTGGTTTTCTGGTTCTTCTTTTCTTCCTTCCTCCTCTTCTCTTCTTTCTTCTTCTCTCCTTCTCTCTTCCCCTCTCCTTATTTCTTCCTGCAGTTCCTGACAGTGATCTAACCACTCCTCCTTAGTGACTCTGTGTCCGTTGATTCTATAAATCTCTTCTCAAGCCACTGCACTCGTAGTACTTCCCTTATCTTCAAGAGGTCTCTTCTCCAAAATGGGAGTTGAAAGTCTCGTTACGTTCTCCATAGTTGATACAGACGTTTCAAGCTTAGGGAGAATGGAGCCTCCTCTTCCTGAAGATGTTCGCGGTAGTATAGTAGAGGAATCAGCTTTAGAGATCAATTCATCAATGAATGTCTGCCTTCCTAAACCTTGGTTACCGCCACGACCTCTTCCACCTGCAGGATTAGTAGTTTGGGGGGGGTTCCCGAATTTTTCTTCTCATATTCATGCAAGCTTCAAAATATTCATAGCTAAATGAAATCAAATTAATCAACTACTATCTATGTCTATCAATTACCTGCCCCGGCAATGGCGCCAAAATGTTGGTCACTCTATATGCTAATCAATTCTAATCAACAGACATAATGCTCAATATAAATTGTCAACCCAGGGAAGTCTTATTATTTCAAAGGAAACTAGAAAAATATATGCATAAACACTCAAGTAGCTGATTGAATGAATAAAGATCAATTATCCTACCTAACTGCTCAATCAGACTCAACTCATTGCTAAAGCTAATCTAAATTATCCAGCTAAGAATTCAAGGGACTTCTACTTTCCTACAACATCAATCCAACAGTAACTGATCTAAGAATAAATGAACTAGAATTGCTTTTGCAAGAAGTTAAATCCTAAAGATATCAGACTACAAGTAAGTCAACCATAACCTGTCTAATTCAACAAATTCTAAGAATGTAAATAACAGTAATGAACAAGAACTAAGCTTGAACCATGATCTGACTAAATTGGCAAATTCTAAGAAATATAAATAGCAAAAAGAAATCAGAGCTAGGCTTGACTTTAATAGCGAATTAACACACTTGCATCAAAAGGAAAACTATTCTACACAGTCAACTATCACACCACACTGTTACAGAATGCCAAAGGAAAACACAATCATTAACAAATACTATTGCAGCACACTATAAATATGACTACTGTAATTCCACACCAAAATAACAGAAACAAAACTAAAGCATCTACCTAACTCGTCGATCTCTATGAGAAGGCGGTCCCTGGCCTTCTAACAGAGATGCCGTGGAAACTAACACTTAATTAGAACTCATAAATATGAAGAATTGTTGCTCCTTATATTAAAATGGTAGAACCAATTACAATGCTCTCTGTTACAACTCTTACAATCAAATGCTAACTACCCAACCCCAGGCTCAGAATACATTCTCATATTTATACATAGGTCACACAATTTTGTCCCTCCGACATCGGGCAGCCATGAAGATCTACGATCTTCAGGATGTCGAATTGAAACATAAACAATTACAGCCACGAATATAATTGAATGAAGTTTTTTGCGTTCAGTCTTGCGTTGTTACTCTGAGCTGTCAATGGACTGAACAGACTCCAACTGATTCTGAGAGAAGATGCTTGGATGTTTATCGTGACCCAGTCGCAGCTGGCCTTGTGGAAGGATGCCCGAATTGTCACAATGATACATGGAACCAGATTCAAGAGACAGTTGGCGCCACGTCTTCCTTTCCTCCATAGGTTCAGCGAGCTGCTACAGCTATGGTCTTTCAAGGCTTCTGAACTATCTTTATCAAATCAATACATGTTAGCACAAATCGAAAGATAAAGTTCATAACCATAAGCAATATTAGGCGTTACTAAGATAAATCAATAATAGATTATACCTGTTAAGATCCATGCTTGACTTGGAAAGATATCTACCTGGGCCATGGAAAAGTAAGGTAAAACAAGGGAAAAAGGTGTTGATAGATATAGCCAAAAAGGGCTATTTTGGGGCCCAACATCTCCCCCAACTATCCATTTGCATGTCCTCATGCAATACAGCCAACTAGTCCGAGTCTGACTCTAAGCTCGGTCTGTGTAGATTAGTAAAATTGAAAGAAAGCTCAAGTTTCTCACCCAAGTCCAGAAATCCATTACAGGCAATCCATTTTTCCCGGCACCATTTCTCCTCTGTCTTGGTCAATGTATAATTACCTCTGTATTGCCTCTCTGGCATCCATATGAGTGGAAACTTAAATTTTACCCCCAACCAACATGGTCCACGTGTCTCCATACACGTGACATATCCAATCACCCTAGGAAGAGCCTAGTTGAAGTTCTTAAAACAGTAGGGGTCCCTTCCCTTCAAGGATGGAAAAGAGACTCCATAGGCTGTGGTAGGGGAAGCAACACCAGAGCTGAATTATTGGCATTTTGGGGATTACTTACTTTCGCTTTATCTAGAGGTTTCAAGGATTTACAAATTTTTGGTGACTCAACAACTATCATTGATTGGGTCAAAGGCTATAGAATTCTTCAAGGGACTTCACTTGAGCATTCGAAACAAAGGAATGCTTTCCTACAACAACGATTCTCTATATTTCCATTCAACACATTTCCAGGATTTATAATCAGAGAGCAGACTCTCTTTCTAAAAAGGGATTGATCATTGGAGAAGGGTTTCTACATTTTACTTGTTTTGTTGATAAGAAGTGGTGGAGGAGGGACGAGTTTGAATCTATTGACTTCATCCTTAAAATATTTTGATTTTGTTACTTGAACAACAGATTTTGTAGACATTATTGTTATAGCAGTTATATGTGAATATTTGATATTTGATACTCAATGTAACTGAATAGATATATTTGATAGATTGTTAAATGACAGATTTCAATATTTAGTACTTATATAATCAATTGTAAAGATGAGTGTGAACACTTGTACAATTCGAGAGATAGGTAATTATTGTAGTTTCTTTGATTCACTCTATGAATAAGAAACTTTTTTTTTCGATTAAAAAAGAAGTCAATAACTCTACCTAGTTTATCAATCAACCTATAAAAAATAAACATTCCAATGAGATATATTGAACAAAATCTCATTGAACAATGTTTCAGATTGAATGCAAATTTATAACTTCTACAATATGAGTATCCTCTTTATTCCCAAAATCTAACAAAGAAAACAAAAGAAATGAATTATTTTATCAATTAATTACTTCTATCGCCAAATCTAACAAATAAATAAAAAGGAATGAATTGTTTGAGCAAGGAATTACTTATATTGGCAAAGGGAAAAGAGGGCAAAATGGTAAAAATATCATAAGAATCCATGCACCAGGTAACAACATAATAGGGATTAATAAGACAACATACCAAAACAACCTTGAGAAGAAAGCACAAAACAAATTCAAACACATAAAAGGGGTTGGTAAGGGCCATAAAGTTCAACCAGACTTTTCTCAATTAATTTAATAATATAAACTCCAAGCAAAGTAAATATAAAAGCACTAATGACAAAAAGGAGTGCTATCGCCAAATCTAACAAATAAATAAAAAGGAATGAATTGTTTTAGCAAGGAACTACTTATGTGGGCAAAGGGAGGAGAAGGCAAAATAGTAAAGATATCATAAGAATCCATGCACCAGGTAACAACATAATAGGGATTAATAAGACATCATACCAAAACAACCTTGAGAATAAAGCACAAAACAAATTCAAACACATAAAAAGGGTTGGTAAGGACCATAAAGTTCAACCAGACCTTTCTCAATTCATTTAATAATATAAACTCCAAGCAAAGTAAATATAAAAGCACTAATGAAAAAAACGAGGGCTATGCATTAACATAAATGGAACAACAAAGTTGACAATTCAATGAGATGCCTACTCTTTTAAAAGAAAAAGAAAAAGCGCAGAGTCCAACCTAGCTATGATGTGTTGTATGCAAGCCTTCATTACATTACAGTGGCCTATCACATTTCATTTCGCATTAATAATTTAAAATAAAATAATGAGAGTTTGTAAAGTAAACCAAACTATATATGTAGCGCGCGACATGCTTCACTAAATATCAAACAATATTTATAAATTAAAAAGGTCAACGATATTGGTTGGAAACAAAAGTTCATGACTCGCACCGTGGTGGAAATAAGGATGGCTTGGCTTAGTACCTTTTGACTTTTGTGGCTAGCTCTAGTCGTAGCTGGTGGCATGATGGGTGTGAAATCCAATAGACTTTTCCAATCCAACATTCATTTCAAGTGGTAGGAACCTAGTGCAAGTAGCAGATAAATAAGTGGATATAACTTTGTTGGAAAACCCTCTAGTTATTTATATAGTTTATGAGGCTAGCATCCAAATCCCTTCATAGTGGTTTGAATTATGTAATGAAGTGTTCTATGATCTATTATGTCTTCCTTTAGGTTGATATCTATGTAAGACATTTGTCACACATTGGAGCAAATGTGAAGGACAAGGAAAGCATAGCAAGAATGTAGAGGAAGGCATCTTAAAGAGCACTAATATAATCATTATTCCATCGACATTTGAAATATGATCACAATGGAAATCCTGAAATATGGAAGTTTTGGTGCGTGATGCAACTTGGATGGGTGAGGCAACTTGCCAAGTTAGTGGGAAACCTAAATCTTAAATGATTTATTTTTGAACAAGTTGCAAGAGTTATGACTAACAAGAGTTATGACTAACAAGTTGACCATTCTTATTGGTGGTAGCCACTCATATATTGAGCAAGAACGACATTCCCTCAATTAGCCCAAGATGAATAGATGTGAAAGTGTAGTATAAATGAGTATTGCTTCTAATAGAAAGTGACTATTATTGTTCGGGCTCTACATGACACCCATCGTTGAAGTCCCACCTTTCCTAACTGACCTATGGGAATGTCAAGTGAACATATCCAGACTAGAATGTTTACATTAATATTAGCAAATTGACTTAGTGGTAGCATAATTTCATTGATTTCCGAAGAACAACTTGACTCTGTAATGACATTCACGCAAATAAACCAATCCTAAAGGAGGCTTTGGATCGTTTCCCTTTTCACTGGCAGGCACTGGAAAACACCAAAATAAGGTTATGTGTTAGTTGTTTATGGAGTCTCAGCTTATATTTACATAGTCTCTCTTCAATTGGCTACACCACAATTAGATCCTAATATATAAGAAACCAACAAACTGGGAAATTGGGGATTTCTCACTCGACATTGGTTTTAGTACTCTAATATAGGAGACAAGGCGGTAGGCAGCATAGCAAATTATTTCTCAACCTCACTCAACTTTCCATAGATGACTCCCACTTTGTCCTCAACATCCTCCGTGAATGAGTTAAACTGCTTGCAAACCTACTTGTTGGTGTCCATTTTGTCACCACTTTTGATCATCAAAACACACTTTGATTGGTGTTATTTTCACTATTTTGCTATGATAAGTTATTCTTTCCGCCATTCAGAACATCAATTAGATCAGGTATGCATATATTCACACATCACATGAATTTTGGGTAAAAATCGTCATATTGTGATTTATTGATGTTTATTTGACATTTCTCGACTTGCTTGGCAACTAGATTTTGTTCTGCAAGCAATGGGTTTCAATCGAACCTCCATTCAGACGCGTGTTCATGTTGCAAACGTTCAGCTGCATCCAGCCCTCCGTTCAGACCTTAATTCATCTCGTGATATCGTCGGTTGGAATATTTCTAGTCATTAAAGGCAGAAATGGAAAGGTGGGTTCTGTTAGCAACGTGGCTGTTGTGGTTGGTGAGCCCCTGTTCTAGAATATTTTCCCTCCTACTCGCCTCGCTTGACAACACACTTGCAACTCATGTCAACACTCCAGAAGTTTCGTCTTTCCTGCACGCTCAGCTCGACAGGACATTTCTCTACCCACGTCAAAGGAGGATCAACGTCTCAATGACCGCGTGAAGGAAACCAATTCTATGGAATCTGGTAGATGCTCTGTGCGCTGTCGTAAACTGTTATGGGGCCGTTCCTTGGCCATGTGTTGTCGTGAGTTGTTAAGCAGAGTTGTTTCCTGGCATTAAGACTGCCTATTATTAGAGTAGTCAACCACTAAAGGGTCAACTTGCTCTCTCATTTGTAATTCTGTATATATAGACGTCTTCGTGACTGAGACGAGTTAGTCTTTAGTATTTTCAACTGCAAGTAGACGCAGAAACGCTATAACTTTGTTTTATTTTAATATACCTCTGTTCTAGTTTTTATGAAAGCTTAGTAGTGTACATGGTCATTGATTGATTAAGGTGCAACCTCTGATTGCTGAGCAGGGCCCCTCAACAACCAGTGGTCTTTCGTTTGTGTACATAATTTGTCTTTTTCTTCTTCAGATAAGTTGTGTTATTTGTTTAATTCATGTATTTATTTTGTATATGATATCTTTGTCTTGTAATATGTATGTTGTTTTGCCACTTATATAAATGGTACCTCTATTTTATGAAATGTATATCTTATTTGTTGTTCACATTAATGATATTTCCATAATGTAATTAGTGACCGGTCATGCTTAATTTGCTTACATTGTTTAGTTTGCTTAGTTTTCTTTTAGTCCTGCTATTTACAAATACCTAGAGTTTAGTTAGCTTAAAATTCCAAGTTCAGTCGTAGTTAGAATTAGTTCTGTCAGTTTCTTTCCTGTAGCTGTAGGTTAGTTTTATTTATCTCAGTTTTTGTCTTATTATCCATAGAAATAGTTCATTCCTTAGACAATGACTAGAATAGGTTACTTCTTGTTATCTTAGCTCCTAAACACTCTATTCATTTCTTCCTTGCACTGTAGGTTCATATGCATTCGCCAACTGATGTTAAGATCATCCAATCTGCTTCTTTCCTTAGTTTAAATTGTTTTCCTCCATCCAGACTGTCATTCGAACAATCATCCGAATCGTCATACGGACCTTAATACTTTCTGCATTGTTTTTATGCTTATTTCAAATCCAGTTTCTTAGGTCTTTAAACTGTAATATTTCTTGCCTTTAATTAGCATTCTTAGATGTAATTAAGATCTTGTTTTACACTGCATAGAGTTTTAATTTAGTTTTATCATCATTCTTAGTTTCCATTCCATCTTCCTTAACTATGTTTTAACTACTTTTCAAGTTATGTCTTTCATGTTTAATTTGCTAATATGTTACTGTTCTAGAATTTATCAGTTTCATTCTTAGTGTAGTTTATTATATGTTGTTAAGATTAATATCAGATTAGACTTAGTAATTTCATTCTCCAAGTTATCTCTGTTTTGAATAAATTCTCAGTTCAAGCATAGGATTAGTTTTCCATCTCCATAATTAGTAAAGATGTTCATAGAATAGTATTTGGTTCAAAAATAAATATCTTTATCAAGTTTTCTACTTGCTTCTATATAAAATATCTTTATCAAGTTTTCTACTTGCTTCCAAATCAAATTCAATTCAAGTAAATATGTTTATCAAGTTTTCTACTTGCTTCTAGATTTCATCAGTTCCAATTCATTTGCTTATGGATAGAAGATAGGTCATAATGTTTAAAGTTAATTGTAGTTGGACAATCTTTAGTTTGCATTTATTTGCAGAAGTTAAATTAGATTTGTTTCCTTGTCACATTTGAAAGTCACTTTGATACATTCGCTCACATTCCTATTACATTTGATACACTTCCTCAGAATCCTCAAGGAGAATGGAATTAGGTAATTTAGTGTAGTCTTGAAATATTAATTGAATGCATGAATAGTTGTTGAATTCACTTAGTCGTTTGTAGTTTTGCTTTAAGTTCTTTGTTTCATAATTAGTTGTCAGTTGAATTTTCTCATAGATAGGTTTTTGAACTTACTTTACAATTGTTTCTAATTCCTAGTTTAGAGTTTTTAATCAATAGTTTTTCAACTTCATCAAAGTAGTTCTGTTTTTTGATTCAGTCTTGCTTCCTAAAATAATATTGTTGTTTTTGTATCTTTTAGTTATTATCCATAGAGTAGAGTACTATAGCTTGATATTATTTTGATATGTTGGTTTAGTTAGGATTAATTAGTTCGTTTGTTGTATTTATGAAGTTTGACTCGGTTTTTCATTTTGAAAGATCTTTCGATCTTTTCTTTATTAAACATTTCTAAGGTATGCCGAGAAACTTTAGGCCCCATTCTACCTCAGCATATACTGTGCCACAACTCTGAGATTACCAACCCTGGTCGATAATTAAATATTTTGGTGATTCTTTAATATAGTAAATACACCTCAACACTACTATGACAACCTTGTGAGTACTCCTCTTGCATTGTTGCATCCCACACATAAGTTCTAGTGCCCTCATGAAATATCTATGGATATGTAGTAGTTTCCACGGAGTAATGGATGAATAGTAATGGTTATGTAGCAGAAAGTGCATGTGATGGTCGTAGATGATTGTCCCTCCTCAACTGTGTGGCTCAATGAAGCTCCTGCAACCAGATCCTAGAAACCTAGTGGCGAGATGGCTGAACATAGGAGCTATCTCCTAAATTGTATACAAGCCACCGATTATATTCAAACTTCACCCCTCTCCATATCTTGTGAAGATCGAGGTTTAGATGTCATGTGTCTGGAGGTTCTTTTGTGGTATCTTCATCAATCCTTCCTCTATGCACAGGAGGGAGATAAACATTGTGCTAGCATAGTAAACTGGCCAAAAAGTTGTGTTAGGAAGATCTCAGCTAATATGATGTGGCTAATTTTTATTTTTGATGTTATGTGATAATACTTTACACGGTGAGGAAAGACTTTGATCCCACGTGATTCAACAATCAATAAAATTTCCATGTGAAGTGGCTTCCTAAATCGTATGCATTCACTCTTCCACCACAACACTTAACTTAATACTCATAAAAATATACCATTTCCTCGATATGAGGCCAAATAAGGTCTCCATAGTATTGATTGCCCAAAAAAAAATTTGCTAAAAAAATGAAGAACTTAGGTTAAAACATATTGGGAAGAGTGAAGAATAATAAAATTTCGGTAAGGTTATTTATATAGTCCCTACTACTCTTGGCACTGACTAACAAGGATGCATAATAGGTGCAATACCAACCAAAGTTAGAATGAAGAAGCAATTAATTATAAATAATTTCAAATATTCAATATTAATACATGTTAATGGTCTTTGTACACTCTTATATTTATTTTCATTGCATTATATCTATAGTATTGTGATTCTTAGCTTTTACAGTAGTCCAATTTATTTCTAATAATTATTGGCATGACATTACTATCACAAAAACATAGTTAATATGAGCATAAGAAACAATGAGCATAACCTCAATGTAGTCCAAATTATTTCTAATGTTTGTTTGAAAGGCATTACTGTCACAAAAAATAGTTAAAATGAGAATACGAAGCAGTGTCATAACCTTATGGAAGTCCAATTCATTTGTAATATTTATCGACAAGGCACTGATACCACAAAAATATAGCTAGTATCAACATATTAAGAAGAGGCTAGAATAACTAAACCAGGTATGAAGGCGATAATGGCCAAGAAGAAACAATTGGGACTGAGATAAGGAAGAAGGGTAAGCCTACTCAAGAAGAGATGGTATTGGAACTCCACTAGTTTACCTCTTTTAATAAGATATTACAAATCCCAAAATGGCAAACTCTAACCTACAAAATGAGAGGTAAAGTATTGATGAGTTGATGGAGGGTTGCTCAAGGCGGTGCACAAGCGATGAGCTCAAAGTACGAGGCATAGGAGTTAATTGATGACAAAGGTGTTGTGACAAAAATGTCTCAATGATGAGCTAAATCTTTGTAGGTTGCAACCAAGGAAACATTATATGAGTGGGTTAGTATGACAAAAATTATAATGTTGAAGCCATAAACAAATAACAAAAGACATAAGAGCTACTTCTAAGATTAAAATTTCCAAAATGATATGGAAACAAAACAAATAGATAAGATTCAACCAAATTATTAGTGTCCAATGAAAAATATTTGATTACAATTGTATCACCTTGATGAATGTAGCTTCCAATGGGAAACCAACACTGACTTTGGGAAGGTCCTTTGAATAGTCTCTAATTTCTCTTTAACTAACTTGGAATGGTGAAGGAAAACACTTTCTTCTTGAGGAAGAATTCAAGGGATCTTGAAATGCTAATTAATGGTAAGAATGTGGATATAAGAGATGTCTTCCAAACAATTTATTGCTGCATAACTTTGCTCTAAATTTTTCTTATGGAATGCATGCTCATGGCTTCCTTTTATAGCAAAAATGGAGGTTTTCAAAGAATTGGTTCAATATGTGAATTCTCTTCTCCATGAAGTGACTTCTAGGTACAAGTATGGGGTTATTGAATGCCCAAGTACCTATTATCTAAGCTAATTCAAAACCCTTTGGCACTCAAAATGCATTTGAAAAAGATTTGAAAGAACCAAAACATTTATGAGTTTTCCCATATGCATAGTAGTTGTGTGGGTTTTAAGGGATTTTCTGTTTGATGTCACAAGGGTTTCCCTTTTATAAACTCGTGTAGGTCAACAAATGTTTGACTATGAGAAATAACTCCAGTCCACATGTTTATTTTTTATTAAAAGGAATCTTTGTGAGCTGGATGTTGTATGTTTATGATGTATATCAATAACAAACACTGAAATGTTGTAGGTGTGAAAAATTTAGGCTATAACATATGCCCCCTGATGTGTGAGGTTAGGAGGGACTTGTAGAGCCAAAAGACATCATTGTTTCTTTCCTCATGTTGATATTCTATAACTATGAGAGTGAGGGAGAAATTGTTGAGACTAAACGATAACTTGTGAGAGAGTGATGTCGATGACCTGTGAAAAAAAAAACTGATAGGTGATACATAATGTGATTTTATACAAATGGGACAGGAATCCCTATTTTCGTGAAGTTATGCCTATGTAAATTACAATGAGAGGAGACCGAGGAGTCAACTTTATGAATTGTTGTGGTAAGGTCAAAGTTAGCTTCAATCTTGACCTAAGTAGATTTTTCTAATATCTTGATATGACGACAATAAATTCCAGGGGGGGGGAATTGTTAATGATTTTGAAAGACCCATGATCATGGGGGGTATAAGTAATGATGAAGGTGTTGGGTGGGAAATCCAAAATACCAAACATGTTAGTCTTCAATCATAACTAGGAACATCATAACCATTGGAACGTACGACTCCCCTTGGTGCAATAAAGGAGTTGGTGTTGAACATAGGGGAGACTATTGAGGCAAAGAGTACTGATGACTCTCTCTTGTCAGTACGAGGTTAACCCTTTATCAAGGGGAAGGGTAACCAAGGTACAATCATTGTTGTTGTAACTCTTAGAAGGTAATTTTTAAAAATTAAATGAGAACTAAGGAAAATTACAAGATGAGGAGCTTGCTGATAATGACCAAGAACATATTGTAACTAATTGGGATGGTCATAGAATAGGATGAGACAAGCTGGTAAACATGAGGCTCATGAATTCGATTGCTCGGAGTGAGAGAGGTGGTTAACACTAGATTCCAGTCTTGAATCAATTGTGCAGTGTAACTAGGGGTTGAAGGGAAAATGGATTCAAAAAGATGTAAATTGTATATCATATGGTGATGTCAAAATGAGATGAGTTGCAAGTAGGATCATGTGGTAGGGTGACAGTGATAGAAATGAAGACATTGGTAGGTGTAAAGGGGTAATATTACCGAAAAAAAAATCTAATTAAGGGTGATAAGGGGTAATATTACCAAAAAAAATAATGGAACTAAAATATTCCCTCATTTTTGTTGTGTTTGGAAATCACTTTTTACAATTGAACAAAATAATAGAAGAATTTTTTATAGATGAGAAGATAAGTTCCTAATGAGTAAACACTATGCAAAGTGTCCCTACAGGGATGATGAGGAAATGGTGGTGTTTTAATTAGAGGGTAGGGTCCCATCATGGATCTTATCGAGGGTTGATGAGATCGTGGTGAATATAAATGGTTTATTGATCATGTTGGGGATGAGAGACCATTCTTGATTTGTAATTAGAATGTTCCTAGGAATCTAAAGGGAGTGCATAGCAATATACATAAAGAAAGAAGTATGTGGATTTCTTTGTGATATGGTGGGTTGTTGAACTACTGGGTCTAAAGGTGACATAGCATGGGTGCCATGATACAAAGGGTTGTAATGGAAAAGACACCCGTGATGGTAGAATGTTGTTTCCCAACAAAACAACGGTGGAGTGTAGGGTATGGTGCATAATGCAGGGAGAGGAGAACCTTAAGGATATCAACATGATAATTGTATATATGCGATGTATATGGAGGTAGTACAAATCCTTTATCTAAGGTGGAGTATATATACTTGTTGAGGTAGCTATGGGCCTATGGAAAAAAAGAAACCATCCTTCCAAAATACTACACACATCATACAAATACCATGGTGTAATATTGCTCATGAAAAATAAGACAGTGGTGCAAATTCTATCAAAAATGGGTGATCGTACCTATAAGGATATTGGTAACCTTAAATCCCAAGCCCTAAAAGAATAAGTTGCAAATTAATTTCAACCCCTACTTTAAACTAAGTGATTTAATGAATAAGGACGCAAAAAAAGATTGTGGTTGTTTTGTTAATTGCTTTGAATGTGTGAACAACCATGTGGACTGCAATTGTGAAGAAATCAAGCTATCTATATTCATGCAAGTCTCTATGCTCATATTCGAGTGACTCTATGACCTGAGAGTTGTAATTTCCATGTGGGAAAGCAGTACAACTAACCAAGCATACAACCCAAGCAATAGTTTGGGATCGGAGTTACAATGGTCACACGGTAAAGAAGTGTGACTGAAATAAAAATGCGCTTGAATGATAGTGTGATTTTAAAAGGAATGGATACATGAGTTTGCTTGGAACAGAAATTGGGTACCATACAAATTGAAAAAGAAAAAGAAAATGGTCTTTGTCCTACAAAACTCACTGGTTATGGTATGAAGAACAAGTGTGTGATCCTACAACAATCCCCAAATTATTAGAAAACAAGTAGACAACCAATAGATGATAAAATAAAGAAAAAAAACAAAATGGAGTCACCAATGCTATTGTGGGAAAAATGACTCAATGGTGAGCTAAATCTCCTTTCCTTGCAAGTTTCAACCAAGGAAAAAATACATGAGTGGGTTAGTATGACAAATAACAACAAGCATAAGAGATACTTTTAAGATTAAACTTGCCAAAATGATATGGAAACAAAAAAGAAATATAAGCTTCAACCAAACAATTAATGTCCAATAAAAAAGCTTTGAATACAATCATATCACCTTGAGGAATGTGGTTTCCAAGGGGTATCCAACAATCCCTTTTGGAGAGTCCACTGAATCCTCTCTAATTTGTCTCTAGCTAACATGGAATGGTGAAAGAAAACACTTGCTTCTTGAGGAACAAGTCAAGGAAGCTTGAAATGCCACTGAATTGTAAGAATGCAGATAGAAGATATGTCTTCCGAACAAATTCTTGTAGCATAACCTTGTTCTAAATATTTCTTATGGAATGCATGCCCATGGCCTCCTTTTATGGCCATTTTGGAGGTCTTCAAAGAATTGGTTCAAGATGTGGATGCTCTTCTCCATGAAGTGACATTTAGGTACAAATATGGGACTATTGAATGCACAAGTGCTTGGTAGAATACAATTGGAACCTCTTTGGTCCTCAAAATCTAGTCGAGAAGCTTTAAATGCACCATAGAATTTATTAGTTCACTTGTATTCATAGATGTGTGGGTTTCGAGGGATATTTTGTGCGATGTTGTGTGGGTTCCCCTTTATAAATCCACTTGGATAAAAAAATGACTATGCAAAATAATTTTATCCCACATATTCATTTTTTATGAAAAAGAAGATTTATGATATGCATGTTACATGTTGATGATGTATTTTTGTAACAAATGTCGTAATGTCACAAGTCTGTTAAATTTATGCGATAACAAAAGTTTAGTTCATATTAATTGAGTTCTCAATGTGGGGATCGAGAATTCTGTCATATTAGGGAGAATAAGAGGTCAAGTAGATGATGTCTAGAAAATTTGGATAATCGCACTATTTAAAATCATGGATTTTGTGAATTTTGATTAAAATGAAAAAATGAAATTAAGTCAATGAAAAGTAATATGAAGCCACCACAAAGTGGTCAACACCAAATTGAATACAGTATGCACTTCCTACCAACAGGCATACAAAGGAAAAGTGTTCCACCCACCATCTATCAACCATATTTCCATGTGGTTCTCTCATTCCATGAAGTTGTATGGTACAATGATGTGTATTAGTTATTTGTGCCTCTCCCACTATATATTTTTCAATTTGTATTACAACTCAATATGTTATTCCTTACATAATCATTTGTTACCATATTTATCAACCTTGGTCATTGCAATGTGTGACTTATTTTAGTCTTGTATTTTTTTCAAACCATCTAGCATGTCCAACATTTTAGCATCATAATATTATCATTCTTACAAGTTCCTATATAGGAAACTAGCTCAACCAAGAATGAGCAAACAATATTTTTTCTTGGGGTGTATAGTCAATAGATGGTCGAATATAAGAACTAGTTGCATCCTAGGGCACCATAAAATCCCACAACACATGAAATTGTTAAGAAAACCCACAACATATTGTTGAACATTAAACATATGTTTTAAATACATTGTGGTGTTGATTTAGGTACATATTGAACTTACACCAAGAAAAAAAATTGTCGATGAAATGTTCGAATAACACAAGATATTTCCATAAGTCTAAACACCTTCAACAACCACTCACAGAAACAGATCACCCTCAAAACCCTCAAAGAGGGAAATAATCCACAACCCCAGAAAAAAAAGCTACTTGAGGCAATATATTATGCAAAATAAAAATATTGTTTTACATATGAGTTTCTCACAATCGATCATCAAGCAAATGATCCTCCATTCTCTTTAAATAGAGATCATGGACCAATCAGGTGTTAATCCACAGATCAATAATCATTAATATCGAGGTGAAGATGAACTATTGGATCACTTTATATCTAGAACATATCATGAATGTTAAATTAAATAAGTACAAATGCATACTAATTCATACTAAAGAAACACGGATTACTTAAAGACACATTATACAAAATTTCCTTAATTAAATCCTAAGTGTCTAGATATCCTAACATCCATCCTTAAGAACATCTTTGGATAGGATCGAAGGATTTACAAAAGTGACACTATAGGAGAAGAAAGGAGGCATTAGATCCTATCCCCCCTTAATGACAAATTCCTGAACTCCTAACATGGATTGAAGTTTAGAAAAATTTGCTTCTATAAGAGACTTTGTGAAGATGTGTACAACTTGATCATCTGTAGGGGAAATAGCACTCCAAGAACACAATTTTAAACAAGATTTTTGATGAAGTGCATATGTATTTCAATGTGTTTGTTGCACTAATGTTGAATTGGATCTTTAGAAATCTTAATGTAACTTTGATTGTCACACCAAAGGGTAGTCATATGTTGTTTCTCTAATACAAACTCTGAAAGGATTTGTCGAAGCCACAATGATTTTTGACTTGCATTAATTGTGGCTCTATACTCTAATTTTACTAAATAAAGAAAAAGTGCTCATTGTTTCTTACAAGCACAAGTGACAGGTCTAGAACCAAGACTGAAAACATGACCTTCAGTAGACTTCCAATCATCAAGGTCACTAGCCCAATCTGAATAAGTGAAACCAACCAACAAAGGAGTTCCCCCTAAACTGTACCTCAGATGTACCGAAGTATCCTTTTTGTTTCTTTCTAATGGATTTCATGGGGAATTTTGATATATCAGGCAATAAGGCCAACATCAAAGGAAATATCAGGATGGGTATGAGTCAAGTACAAGAGAATACCAACTAGCTAATGTTACAAGGTGGCATCTACTTTGGGTGAAGTGCAAGAGGCTAAAAGTTTAACCCCGGACTGGAAGGGAGAAGGGACTGGTTTACAATCGTCCATGTGAAAGCAACACAATATTTCATAAGCATATTTAGACTTAGAAATAAAATTTCCTTCTTTGGTTTGCAAGATTTGGACGCCAAGAAAATAATGCAAATGTCCTAAGTTTGTCATTTTGAATTTCTTATTAAGGTTGGATTTCACATGGGTTAAAAGGTTATGGACACTACTAGTAAGAGTAAGGTCATCAACATAAAGAACAAAGATGATGAGATGGTTACCTACTTTCTTGTTATAGAAATTGGGGCCAGAATGAAATCTAGAAAAACTAGTGTCTAGGAGAAAGATATCCATTTTTCCATACCAAGATCGAGGTTCTTGCTTAAGGTCGTATATAGATTTCTTAATGTGACAGACAAGCGTAGAGTCATTCTAAACATGGACATGAAGTTGTTCAATGTAAATTTCTTCTTGTGAATCCCTGTGCAAGAAGGAAGACTTGAAATCCATTTGATGGACCTGCCATTTTATGTGAAGTGGCATGGGAGAGAACAAGGAGGATGGAGTTCATTTTGGTGATAGGGGAAAAGGTTTCATTGTACTCAATTCCTTCCTTTTAGGAAAATCCTTTGGCAACTAACCTTTCCTTAAGTATTTCAACACTTCTATTAGATGAAAACTTAGTTTGATATACCCATTTACATCTGACAAGTTTTCTTCCTTTCAAAAGAGGTACAAGACCCCAAGTATCATTCGCCATTAAGGAATGATATTGTTCATCCATATCTACATCCCAATGTAGATGGCTTGAATCTTTTGCAAGTGTAAATGTGTATCATGATTCTCTGAAATTTGATCCAAAAGAGAAGAGGCTCATTGGAACTAAAACATGTTCAACACTTATCTTTGGGATCACCGATGAGATCACCAGTTTTTTTGCATGTTGTACAAACCCATCAAGGACGCAGTTGCATTGGTGAAACTAGAGGAAACTAAGTAGATGGAGGTGTATTTTAATCATCATTGTCATCATCAAAAGGAGAATTTGGAGTATAAATAGAGTAGAAGATGGCACAAGTGACGAAGATGGCTTGTAGGATATAGAGGGAATATATGATATATGCCGAATTAGGCTCACTGGTCGAGATATTTTCATCAAATTTAACATCTCTTCTAATAACTATGTCATTGTATTTTAGATTAAGAATTCTATAACCTTTTACATATGTAGAATATCCAACAAATATGCACTTTTCACTCTTGGGATGTAATGCTTTTCATTTTTCATAAGGAATATAATCCCATGCTTCACTACAAAACACACGGAAGTGGATAACATCTAGTTTATTTTTAATCCATTCGTTTTCCAATGGTATGTATTCCAGATCCCTTGTGGGAGTGCGATTAAATATGTAATTGGCACAATTAATTGTTTCATCCCAGAATTGAAGACTTAATCCCTTAGCTTAGATCATACAAGTAGCCATTTCTTTTAATGTGCGATTCTTTCCCTTAGAAACACTATTTTGTTGTGGTGTGTATGGAATAATATGTTGCATTTGAATTCCCCATGCAACGCAGTAAGCAATAAATTTCTTGTCTACATATTTGTCTCCATGATCTGTTCTTAAATTGTGTATTTGATGTCTAGATTGTTTCTCTACAAGGTCCTTGTAGGCAAAATACTTCACTCTCAAGTTTTAAGAAGTAAACCCAAGTGCATTTGGAGAAGTCATCAACGAAAGTTAAGACATACGTGAAGTTATAAAAAGAAGTAGAAGGAAGTGAACCACACAAATAACTATGAACAATATGGAAGGGGGATGAGGTTTATGAAGAGACACATTTTTCAAAATGGTCCCGATGATGTTTGTCGAGAACACAGCCAAGACAAACACCATCTTTGCAAGAGATGAGAGGAAGACTAGTCACCATTTTTTTTATTTCATAGTTGATGCAATGAGCAATAGTTTAAATGACCAAATCATTCATGCCAAAGTTTGCTCAAGTCATCGGTATGAGAAACAAAAACCAAGGGAAAAGGTGATGAACCAAAATTGTTGAATATATACAACCTGGTAATATCATCAACAATTTAAGTTGCTAGGACATGCTTAGGATATTTGAAATCCTTTATTACAACATGGTGAGGTGTAAATTGTACTGTCTTACCTTCACCAGAATGAGTGATTTGATAGACTAAAAAAAAATTAAAGGAAATTCTTGGAACACATAATACATCATTGAAATAACCCTCATCTAGTTGAATTGTCCAAGATCCTACAACATTTAGAGATATATCATCACCAACAAATATTTTTTTTTTGTTACATTCATTTAGAGCAAATAAAATGGCTTTATCCTTAGCCATGTGATAAGATGATTTGGAATCAATGATCAACTCTTTAGAAGAAGAGGAAGAAGATGCATTGATAACCGGAAGAATAAAGTGAAAGATCATGAGTTGTAGAGTTACAAGACAAATCAAGGTTGATGTTGTGCTTATTTATTGCTTCTTTGAAGGATTTCATCTTCTTGAAACACTTCGATTCCACATGACCATCTTTCCCACAAAAATTGCAATGGTGCTCAGTCTTCTTACTTTTTGATGTGGTTCCTTTTATTATTATTGGAAGGATGAGCTAGATGAGATGGTTTGAAACCCTTGTTTTGCTTATTGTTACAAGGTTATTGCTTCTTGGGATTCTTGGTTTTAATCTTTAATTATGTCACTAAAGCTTTTCTATATGTATTGGTGGTGCTGATTAATCCAAGACGTATGAGCTTATATTTCTCTTTAATCAAGGAATCACAAAAATATTGAAGAGTGGGTTCTATATAGTTAGTTCCCAAATATTCTTTCATGGAGTAAAAAGTAGATACAAAAAGAGAACAGGAAGGACCAACCTTTGAAAGAGTAACATGAATACATTTCTTTTTTGGCTTAGCTATTTTTCCTTCTTCAACTAAGTTTTGAAGGGTTTTAAATTTAGATACATAGCTCTGAATGCAATAAAAATCACTTGGATTTAAAGCAACCAAATCATTTTCAAGCTAGTGACCTCGAATCTCATTGTGTTTACCAAACACGATTTCCAATGTTTCCCAAGATTTATCTAATTTAGCAATTCCTTGAAGGTGGAATTGTAACTCATTAGAAATTGGCATCCCAATTAATCCACATGCTTCATCATATTTACTATCCCATTTTATTTTCTTATCATCATTACTGGGTTCAGTTTCCCATGGCAATCTGATAAAGTCCCCTACTTTGTAGGACATCCTCCATATGGGTTTTCCATAACAAGTAGTTGATACTAGTACACAGAATATCACATGGAGTGTCCATATTGTAATAAAAAGGTAACATGGCTTCAAAAATAGAAAATGATGGTCTATATTCAAAGATCTTGAAAAAATAGCCAGTTTACAAAAAATGATGCTGAAAACAAATTCCATATGTCAAAGTTATGCCCTTTTGAAGAAAGGCATAAAAAAGGAGCCAAGGAGCCACATGGTAGGAAAAGGTTGATCCTTGTGATGATGAGAAAAAATGTAGTAAAGAATATCCCACACCTTACTAACGTTTCCTATGAGCTCAATTTTAAAAATGAGTTGCTTTAAAATAAATGACCCTCTTTTATAAGTGGGAAGCACTTTTACAATCTAGCTGCTTTATAAATTAATGTTACATGAACTTTTACAAAAAGTAACAAAAGAAGGACTTGAAACCAAGACCTCTTACTTATGAAAGTAACTTTCAACCAAAATATGTTGTAACAAAAGATTTAGTAATATTATGGAGGAGAATGGGGGTGATTTTGTTGTTGTTGTTGGAAGAGCACGCCTACCCAAAAAAACCTTTTTTTTGAACCACAAGACACTTTACACAACCACACAAAAACAAAAAACAAAATTTTGAAACTAAAATTTCTTATATTTTGGGTTAGTCCTTGGTTAGTGTACCTGGAAAATGTAAGTTTTCTCACTATTTCTAGTTTACCGAGCTCGCACAAAACATACAAAAAAGAGAATATGTAGTAAAACATTTTCAGTGAAATGAAAAGTGTTTCCAATTGAAAG
This sequence comes from Larix kaempferi, assembly GCA_027924585.1. Lineage (NCBI taxonomy): Eukaryota > Viridiplantae > Streptophyta > Pinopsida > Pinales > Pinaceae > Larix > Larix kaempferi. The sequence goes on from BSBM01000008.1 coordinate 11,560,069, forward strand.
AAGCACTCAAAATTCAATGAAACACCTCTCTATGCAATGGAAGACCTTTCTAAACTCAAAAAATGCACAAAAATATAAAAAACTAGAAACCCTTTGATGCATATGGAAACATTGGTTCAAGATCTCAATCAGCAACGAAAGCGAAACTTCATAAGAGCTCTGATACCATGTTCGACTAACACGTGATATTTCTAGAATACATGACACCTTTAACAATAGATCACACAAACATATCACAGATCAACACATCAATGGTTTTACGTGGTTAAAACTATCAAAGAGGGAAATAATCCATGACCCTAGCCAAATACCTACTTGAGTTAGTACTATATTATGAAAAAGAAAAAGAATATTCATACAAGTGAGTTTCTCACAATCGATCATCAAGCAAATGACCCTCCATGCTCTTTAAATAGATATCATGGACCAATAAGGTGTTAATCCACAAATCAATAGATGTTAAGATTGAGGTGAAGATGAACCCTCAAATCACTATATGTCTAGAACATATTGGAACACTCAGATTACATAAGTACAAATGCATACTAATGCATACTAAAGAAACATACTTTACCTAAAGACACATTATACCAAGTTGATCTTAACTGACTCCTAAGTGTTTAAATATCATAACATGAAGCAAGTAGTATCAATTGGAAGGGGAGAAGGAAAAATTGGTGATAAAAACATTGAACTAACCTTAATTAGGAACCTATTAATGGTTCAAGATAAACCCCAAAATTTTAACAAAAATGTTTAAAGGATATTATCCTAGTTGTTGCATAAGTCTTTAGAATACATAATGCTTGTCATGTGGATTTAGCCAATGATTACCAAGGTTTCCTCTTGTTTAGAAGGAGTAATATAAGAACCAATATGATTTCAAGAGATAAGCGAGTTAAATTGCATAGAACCATATAAATGAAGCATATTGCCAATTAAAGGGGTGCTAGTTGTTAATAAAGAGAGCTTATCCTTATAAATTTTTAAGGTCAAGTTTGAATTTTCTCATGGGTAAATGAGAGAGAGTATGAGCTACTAAAACAATGAAGGATATATAATTATAGCTAGTGTTTGTCAATTCCAACAACACATTACTTCATATCTCTCTCCCACTAAAAAGAAACAACAAAATTGGCAAAAACTTTTGTTGAGAAATCGACCTTTTATAATTTATTGAGCTTCTATCGAATGATGTTCAAGAAGTGGGAAATAGGTGGCATAGAGGGTTGGTTTTCAACATAAATATATAAGACAGTTGGGTGTTGTGATACACCATGGGATAATCAAACTTGCAACCAATGCGAAAGCAACACGTATAAAATGGGATTTATATGGATAGTAATGCTTCTTACAATGTTTGCAAGAAGCATTACTATCCATATAGGGAATGTTTGCACCATATATGTCAAATGCAAGGTTTTTAAGAGTAGTAGAAGAAAAATCACTCATGTTGTTTATACTCCAATACCAAAGGTGGTGCTTTTATATAAAACTTATTGGTAGATCCTACTCATGCTTGAAACTCGATTGAACAATCTTCAATATCCACTAAATAGATTAAATATGGTTTCACGACCCACAACCATTTTAAGGTCCACATGCTAATCAATGGCATATTTTTGCTTCAATTATTAAATCTTGGACATACTGCCCACTAAAACCCTCTAACAAGTTTCTTTCCATCCAGGTTGATCTCTCCATACATGGAATTCTAAAAGCTTTCAACTACTCTACTCTAATACCATGTTCAAATTATTCAACATGTGGTCCTATTCCTAGTCATATTTAGAACCTACTTTTGACGTGGGCAAGGTGCCCACTCCAACAACAAGGGATCTCCTTGATGTAAATTCCTAATTAGACTTCACACCATTTTGAAGAGGGAGCCTATCCAAATTTTCTCCCAACATCCATTACTATTTTAATATGCCAAATGAAGCTCTCACTATCCCAAATGGGAGAAAATGATTACTAAGTAAATACAATATTTTTTATAAAAATATATTCCTGTTCTTGGAAACATAAAGTTATTCAAGAAACAAATACACGATCTTAAATATCTTACTATAAACAACAAATGAAGTTAATAATAAGAATCTATCACCACATTATGATTAGTAACCTTGCACTCATCATTTCAAGAAAACATAACATAAAGAATAATGTAAGATAATATGGTGCCACATAAAGTACTCTATGATGGAAGTAATATAGTGTTACATGGATTTTGAAAGAAGACAAACAACATAAATAACTCAATTCTCACAGAACATAATCCAACTTCTCTTGCAATATTGGCCTTGAAGGATTCTCCATATTAAAATTCTATTAAAGAGTTTAAAAAATGTTCCAGGTGCAAAATCCCTTTTTGCTCCATATTTTCCTTCCTTTATACACTTTTATAACTACCTTAGGTTGTGTGAGCTTCCTTCTTGGTAGTTATCACTTTTTAGTTTAAATTATATAGTGTCTTCCTGAAATAATATCCAATAGTTATTCTCACTTTGATTTAATCGACCATGGACCTTGTCATCTAGATAAGCTTCCCATACTTCATGTTGAGATGAAATGATCATGATTCACCTAAATATGATTTTCTCTGAGGTTACTTCATAATTTGTTTATTATTTTGACATGGGGCCCATGCCTCTTCTTAATGTTCTAAGAAAGGAGTTGATCAAGTTTATGTCTGTAGAGGGGGCTGCAATATATTCCTTTAGCACATCTTTAGTCACCTTTGGTGCAATTCTTTGGCTCCTTATGAATTTCTCAAGATCTCTCAAGATATACTCAAAATTGTGTGGTGAACTCATTTCCACTATGGATGGTAGACAACATTGCTTGATAACCTTGTTTGTTGTTGAGTACAAGTGCTTGGAGTTGTTCACCAAGTTGGTGATATCCCTTTCTAGCGAGGAAATTGTCTTTTGACAATTATGAAAGGTTGCATAATACCAATAATTATTTTTTATCACTCATCTTGGGAATATCCTCAAGAGCGTCCTTATCATCCTCTTTCCATCTTTTCAAGTCGTTTATGCACATTTAGACTCCCTACAAAATTATTATTTTATCATGTATTTGTGTAAGCAAAGACAAGAATTGATATGCATGACTTTTAAGATCCCGCAAGTCAACATACATTAATTTATGCAAAATATCTAGTTCATATTGGACTTCTAAAGTGTAAGCTTTGAACTCCATTAACCTACTTGCATCTGCCTCAAAATAAGCCACATGTCCCTCTAGTATGGATATATTTTGCTTATATTCTTCAATTTTGTTCATAATGTTTCAAACATTATGTTGGGTAGCTTTCCTAAAAGAAAACCAAGAAAAAGTTGTGGTTGTTTGATCAATACCTACACTTGCAATCATTGGTGTCTCAGTAGTCTTTGTGAGCTCTAGGAATCCATTAAGCTTGAGTTTCTTTTGTATGTTCTTCACAACGCATCCCATTTTCTTTTCAAATAAAATAGAATATTATAGCAATGGGAAAACTTCTACTTTTGAAGGAGTAAATTTTCCTCGTACCATCTCTTGAAGGGGGAAGTGACATGATTGAGTAGTTAGGTGAGGAGAAGAAGGTGATTAATCATCATGTGAAGGAGGATAGGGTGTTTGATTGAACTATGGAGGGGGATAGGGTGGTCAATTGGCTCATGGAGGAGGAGATGGTGGTCAATTGACTAGTGGAGGAGGAGATGATTGGTTGAATCAATGAAGAGGAGGGGGTGGTCGATAGGCCTATGGATGGTGATGGAAATCCATTCTCCTCTCAAGTAGTTTAACCACATTGACAATATGATGCATCAATAATATCTAATCATGAGTAAGGATCACCCATATACCTTCTGGATTAATCTTTACTTGGTAAAAAAGGTAATTATATCAATTTGTATGTAGTCATTAAAGGATTTAACATTGGTGTTTTATGGTCCCATATAGGTATTGGGTAATCCATTATATTTTCCCATAGTATTAGCATGTGGTGAAGCATATTTAAAGGCTTGAATAACTCCATTGCAAATTATCCATGTGGCCATTGTTGGATGAATTAGCCAAGGATAATAATATATATCAATTGGGTATTTGTTTTCTCAATAAATGGTTTCCAAAGTAAAAATCTGTTGTTCATGTCATGACTTCTTTGTGTTTTATTATTTGTCTTACCATGCTTCATTAATTTTAATATGGTATCAAATCCATGATTGGGGGGGTAAATATCTTTCATGAGAGAATATCTAAACTATTGACTTTGATGAAGATGCATTCGTGTCAAGCATTGCAATAAAAAGCACACATAAGATAGTGGATGAAGAAGTACTTAGTTAAGGAGTGTTTGATTCAACTCATTTTATTTAGAGCATGGGGGATGTTGGAAATGGAATAGGTTGATGTTTCATAGCATCACATGATTTGGTGTACAATTGTAAGCATTTATTTTGGGGATTTATACAATAATCATGTGTTAATGGGCATACAGTTGTAATAGTTGTTTAGGCATGCATACCCCTGATTGATTAGAACACCAGTGTAAATTCTAGACATCGACTTAGGTGATAATTAAGGGGGGCATGATGTATTCCCTGATACTCAGTTATAAATTTTAAAGGGGGTAGGTTTTTACATTATGTAAATTTTAAGGGGGGTAATGTTGTGGGAATGTTGGGTTAGTCTTGACTTGGTAAAAAATACCATGGTATTTTTCCTAGGTATTAGCATATGATGAAGCTTATTTAAAGGCTTGACGAAATCCATTGTGAAATTCCTCACGTGGTTAGTGTTGGATGGATTGGCTAAGGATAATAATAGATATCTATTGGTTGTCAGTATTCTTGGTAAGGGGTTACCAAGATATAAATATCTTGTTCATATTGTGACTTCTTTGTGTTTTGTTATTTCTCTCACCATGCTTATAAGTTTTTTAATATGGTACCAGATCCAAGTGTGGGTGGATATATCTCTCTCACGATAGAATCTCTGTATCATTGGATTCAATGAATATACATTGATGTGAAGCATTGATTAAAGAAGCACACAAAAGATAGTAGATGAAGAAGTACTTGGCTTGAAATATTGTTTGATTAAGCTCACTATATTTGGAGCATGAGAGACATATGAAGAAAATACATTCTTCAAGAATCACATGCTCTAACATACAATTATAATCAGTTTCATAAAGTTTGATTTAATCACATAGCTAAATGAGCATATAGTTGCAATACCTATTTAGGCATGTGTACCCTTGGTTTATTGGATCATTGGTGTAAAGTCTAGACATAGACCTATGGGACGATTAAGGAGGGCATGTTGTATTCCTAGATACCTACTTGTAAAATTTTACGGGGGTAAGTTTTTGCTCCAAGTCAAGTTTAAATGGAGTAATGTTGAGTTAATTTTGACATGGTAAAATAGTAATTAGATTAACATGTATTTGGTCATTATTGGGTTTACTATTGGTGCTTTATGTGCCCATGGTACTAGGTAACCTATGGTATTTTCTCATGGTATTAGTAGATGATGAATCCTATTTAAAGGCTTGAATAACTCGATTTTAAAATGCCTCATGTGGCTGGTGTTGGTTGGATTGGCAATGACTTGGCTAGATTGGCCAAGGATAATAATAGATATCTATTGGATGTTAGTTTTCCTAGTAAAGGGTTTCCAATAAAAAATAATATTGTTCATCTTCTGACTTCTTTTTTTTGTTATTTATCTAGCCATGCTCGTAAATTTAATAATACTTGCAAACTCAATGTCATGTATGATCTATCTAACTCATACAAAGAAGACTCTATGTTGAGCCATCAATCCACATAACTGACCCACCAACTCCTGATGGAATCTATGATTTGGCATATGTTGTAGTTCAAGTCTCTATATGTGAGGTGTATCATTACCTCATCCATATCATTGTCGTGTTGGGGAGGCACCTCCTCAACATACATGCCAATATCTACAAAATAATAGACAATGAAGAAGATTTAAAGAAAATGATACAATAAATTACATGTTCATTAAACAAGACAAAAAATGCAACTAGATTAATCAAAACATAATTCCAATACTACCCTTGGCATCAAGTGGCTCATCCCGGGTAAATAAGATTTTTTAATATCCTCATTAGTTTAGTTCTATGTCCGGGTACTACAAACAATCTAAGGTATGATCATCCTCCCTAGCAAGAATCTATAGAACCTATGGACAAATACTACATGAGAACTCCAGCTAGCGCATCTTGGGAAACATCCACCCCCACATGTGCATGCACACATCAATCCTTAGCATATGAGAGAAGCCCATCCTCCCATCAAACACAAAATGATAGTGATCAAGAGAAAAAAACATATCACAAAAAATGGAATACCACCTAATACATATGGATCTTTGCACTAAACAATATACATAGTACAATAGAGAGAAACTAATGTGTTGTCCATAAGAGGTGTAGTGTTCCATTGTCATGATGATAAATGAGAGGTAACTAACCTCCTCTACACTTAATGCATGCAAATTCAACTAGCCACCAACAACCTAAAATTCACCAGGGTCAATGATGTCCTCACAAACATATCTTTGAATGTATGTCAGCTTACCCTCTCCTACAATGTTAGGCAAGTGATTGGGGAACTGGGGAAAACTCTCCCTCTCTTGGAAAACCCAGTAATGAAGTATATGTCCTCCTCTATGTACTAGTACTACATATGGGGATTGACTATAAATTCCCACCTAGCATGATCCCAATGAAAAATCAACTTCTTCAATAAGCGTGTGTTCCCCATAAGGGATGTATTCTCCTCTAAAACTTGAGGAGAACAACATTCCTTAAGAGGAGATGAGTTTGCAATGTAATAGTGTGAGGGTACAAAACCCTCTCTCTCTATTGGGCCTCCCACTCCCATACAAAGTTATATGGGTTGACCCATTACTATTGTTGATCCTTCTATTCTCATCACTCCTATCTCTAATGCACATACAAGTTTCAGTAGGAACACACACACACATATCAAACATTAAAAAAATCAATGAAATGAATATTTTTATTTATTAAAAATTGAAATTATTTTCTTTTGAAAAAAAATGTATAACACTAATGACATGCCTTTAAAAACATAACATATAGTGCACCATGACTTATGTGACATAAGAAACATACTACACCATTAATTTGGTGTGGTGTTTTAGTAATATTATCAATGCTCCAGTTTTTTATGCACATTGAATACATTGGTGTGCCTTTAGAAACAAAAGGAACTATTATTGGTTCACGGTGCTCCATAATTATGCACATTGAGTACAATGGTGCACCAAAAATAAATGGATGCATCACATACAAAATGTCTATGGAATTTGAACTGCATCAATTAGCTCATTTTTTTTGTTGATTTATAAATATTACTGGTGTGCTTACTATATATGGATGCACTGACAACAGTGCCTCTATACATCAGAAAGCCCATCAATCTATATATATATATATATATATATATATTCCTACATGCAAAATTGTGAACAATGAGTTTTGTTGATGTATATGTAACTTCGGAATGTATTTCATATATATTTATTGGACCCTTATAAGAGAAGTGTTATTTCTCTATAAGGAAGTGTCGTCATGTGGATTGACAAGTGTCGCAAGTGTGTGTACTTGCCGATGGGTTATTAGACCACCATGTGTGGGTTCGGCCCTAAAATATATATTATATTGTGGACGTATCTAGATAGACAAGTCGGCCCCATAGTGTAACTGGGCAAACAGGTTAAGTATAAATAGAGATCGGGAGATCTCTATTTGGATCATTCGGAAAGACACACTTCTCTCACTCAGAAAGTGGCACACTAGTGAGGAGGAGGATCATCTTCTCTAGGAGACTATCTCAAGTGTATTTTGGTTGTACTTTGGTTGAGCCATTGCTCTTTCTATCTCTGAGGAAGTTGTGGGGTTTTTCACCTTAGGGTTTTCCCCACGGAAACTCTGTGTCTCTTGTCTCTCATGCTTTTGATTCTTGTGATGCTTGTCATGATTATTGTGATTGTTATGCATTGATATACTGTATATGTTATTTTCTCAGTAAAGATCCAAGAGTATTGTGAATTAATGCTCAAAATTTAACATAGTATCAGAGCTAACCTGAGAAGAAGACATTTTGCAGTGATGGAAACTTGAGTTTCTTGTTTATTGGGTTTCTCTCCACAGTTTTTGGAAAAGCAGTATAGTAGATTGACTCTACTCATCAAGGAGAATCTATCTGTCCAATCATAATTCAATTATGAGCATTTTCAGATTTGGCCCTAAAAATTAGGGTTTCCACAAAAATAGGAATTTTTGAAATCTGAAGACATAGTTGGAAGCTCCTTGCAAAAATTGAAGTTTAGATCTTTGGATCGATATTTTTGGCTGGGTAGATCTCCGAGAAACTTAAACCCTAATTCAAGGCTCTCCCTACTGAACCTAGGAGGACAAAAAGGCAAATCTGAAGGGTAAATCTTTGTTGATCTCAAATTCTGAATACACCAGGCTGATCAGCTCATCAAGGCACATCTTTCTATCCTTTCAGAAAGTTGAAATTCACATTTTGAATTTTTAAGGTTTTTTCGACAAACCCTAATCTGGGACCAGATCCAATTTTCAGCGTTTCAAGTGGTAAGACCTAAATCTTTTCTATTTCCATTTGAAGTACTCTTTAAGATGTCTCACCACACCAAGCTTGAGGATAAGCTTGAAGGGGCTGATAACTTTCGAGCTTGGAAGTATAGGATTGGGTTAATCCTGGAAGAGAATGAGTTGGACTCATATATCAAAGAAGACATCCCTATCCCAGAGGATGAAGAGGCTAAGGTATTGCATAAGAAGAACTTGGTCAAGGCAAAGAGAATCATTGTTGATTCTATCAAAGACCATCTCATACCCCATGTGTCTTCTCTAAAGACACCCAAGGCTATGTTTGACTCTTTGACCAAGCTATTTGAAGGAAAGAATATAAATCGGAAGATGACCCTGCAGAATCAATTGAAAGGGGTCAAGATGTCGAATGGAGAAACCATTCAATCCTATTTCTCCAAGGTCTCTCAGATCAAGGAACAACTTGAAGCTGTAGATGAAATGGTGGAGAATGGTGAAATTGTTATGACTACTTTGAAAGACCTACCTAGGTCATGGGACTCTTTTATCCACGGGATCTATGCCAGAAAGAAGTTAATCTCCTTCAACAGATTATGGGAGGAATGTTCTTAAGAAGAAGTAAGGCTTGTGGCAAGAGAAGAGAAGATGGGAAATGAAGATCAAGCTCTCACATCTCACACTAAGAAGGGAAAGTTCAAGAGGGAGCCATCACATCACAAGAATAAATCTTCTCATCATTTTCACAAAGACAAGAAAGATCTAAGGTGTTTCACTTGTAATGAGAAGGGTCACTTTGCTTCAAAATGTCCCAAGAACAAAAGGGCCAACCGCAACAACAACAACTCCAGCAAGAAGAAGAAGGGTAACAAAAGAAGGTACCATGCTCATGCTGCCGAAGAATGGAAGGATGCTATGGTTGAGGAATACCAATCAATAATGAAAAATGATGTTTGGGATGTTGTCCCAAGACCTAAAGAGAAGTCTGTTGTGACTTCCAAATGGATCTACAAAATCAAGCATGATGCAAATGGCAGTGTAGAGAAATACAAAGCAAGATTCATAGCTCGTGGCTTCTCTCAAAAAGAGGGAATAGATTATGAAGAAACTTTTGCACATGTAGCCAGGTATACTTCCATCATAACAGTACTTGCCCTGGTTGCAGCAATGAAATCGAAAATACACCAGATGGATGTCAAGACTGCTTTCTTGAATGGTGTAGTTGAAGAGGAAGTATATGTGGAGAATCCACTCGGCTTTGAAATACATGATAGGGAGTCATATGTGTATAGATTGAAGAAAGCCTTGTATGGCTTGAAGCAAGCCCCCAGAACTTGGTATGGTAGGATGGACAGTTTCCTATCTAGTTTGGGCTTTACCAAGAGTAAAGCGGATTCCAATCTTTACTACAAGGTTGAGGAAGGAAATCCTATGATTCTACTTCTGTACATGGATGACTTATTTGTAATAGGAGATGACAGATTGATTGTAGATACTAAGAGGAAGCTTGCTGCTGAGTTCGATATGAAATATTTGGGAATGATGCATTATTTCCTAGGTATGGAGGTGTGGCAGAATTCAGGTGGGATCTTCCTTGGTCAAGGGAAGTACACAGTAGATATCCTGAAGAGATTTAGGATGATGGATTGCAAGGCCATGGCCACAGCTATGGCATCGAATCTAAAGCTTCTATGTGATGCTTCATCTGAGCCAGTTGATGTCTCTATGTATCGTCAGATGATTGGGTCCTTGATGTACCTGACGAACACAAGACCAGATATTTGCTTTGCAGTGAACACATTGAGCCAGTTCCTGACGGATCCGAGGAGTGTTCACCTGGTTGCTGTAAAGCATGTCCTAAGGTACCTGAACGGTACAGTGGATTATGGGCTCAAGTATGAAGTGAATCAAAAGTTTAACCTGCAGGGTTATGTTGATTCAGATTGGGTTGGCAGTGCTGCAGATAGGAAGAGCACATCTGGGTGCTGCTTCAGTATGGGATCAGGTCTGATCTCTTGGTTTAACAAGAAGCAGTCCTGCATAGCACTGAGTACAGCTGAGGCAGAGTATGTTGCAGCCTGCTCAGCTATTTGTGAGGCAATATGGCTATGAAAGCTACTGTCTGAGTTATTTGATCTCCCGCTGGATGCTACTGGTATCTTTTGTGATAACCAAAGTTGTGTGAAGATGTCTGAGAACCCAGTGTTTCATGATAGGTCGAAACACATAGAGATCAAATATCACTATATCAGGGATATGGTGTAGAGAGGAGCTGTGAAGCTCCTGTATGTTGCAACAAACGAGCAGATTGCAGATGTGCTGACGAAGCCACTAGCTAGGGTGAAGTTCAAGTACTTTAGGGAGAGGCTTGGTGTTCTTCATATCGATGACACTTCGAGGAAGAAGTGATGGACACATTTGCTGAAGCCATTCCAAGCATGTTGGAAGGAGGATCCTTCACATGGCTGTGGATGTAAGCGTTGGATGATGAGCATCAGGACGATGCTCCAGTTACTGCTCTGTATATGCATCATGTTGATGCTGGATATGATCAGTTGGATAATTTATATTTGTATGTATGTACGCATTGTGTTGATGCTAGATATGATCAGTTGGATCATTTATATTTGTATGTATGAACGCATCGTATTGATGCTAGATATGATCAGTTGGATCATTCATATGTATATATGCATCATGTTGGATGCTGGATATGATCGGTTGGATCATTTGTATGTATTTGTATATGCATCATGTTGGATGCTTGGACCATGTATCTGTATATGTATCAGGTGGATACATTGTATGATCAGGTAGATCATGTATGTTGATATGTATCATGTATTTGTATTTGTATCAGGTGGATACACTGTATGATTAGATGGATCATGTATGATGATATGTATCAGGTAGATACTTGGTATGCATCAGGTGGATGCATTGTATGATCAGGTTGATCATGATGATGAGCTTTAGGATGTTGCTCCAGATGATATTTACCAGGATGGTAAAGTGATGATGATTAGTATGATCATGGGCATCAGGATGATGCCTCGTGCGATGATGATCCGTCGGATCATGATTATCAGATTGATACTTGGAGGTCAGAGATGATATGTGGCAGGTTGTGCAAATAGCATGTAATTAGTCCTGGGAGATCTTGCCGGTCATGCTGCGGCACATAAATGTTCCTGGGGTACTCTTTCTGGTATTGCTATGTAGTATGTAATCAGTCCTCAGATATCCGATAGGTTGAGCTATGTGCTCGTAATCAGTCCTAGGATGAGGTATTAATAGGGAGACATGTAATCAGTCCTGGAGGTTTGAGAGGTTGAGTTGTGTGCTCGTAATTAGTCCTGGGATGCTCTTTAGAGATCTTGTCGGTCGTGCTGCGGCACATAAATGTTCCTGGGATACTCTTTAAAGGTTTTGTCTATCCACATGTAATCAATCCTGGAGATCCGAGAGGTTGAGCTGTATGCTCGTAATAAGTCCTGGGATGCACTTTAGAGATCTTTCTAGTCGTGCTGCGGCACATAAATGTTCCTGGGATGCTCTTTAAAGGTATTGTGGAGGAGATGCATGTAATCAGTCCTGGGAGATCTTGCTGGTCGTGCTTAGGCACATAAATGTTCCTGGGATACTCTTTCCAGTATTGCATCCGCACATAAAATTAGTCCTGAGAGGCCACCTCTATTAGACCGTTCGCACAGATGATGAAGACCTACAGGTGGTGGGCCTACATCCAGTATGAAAAAGGACTGGCTCTGTAGAACTTCCTATGACGAGTAGAATCAGAGATTGGTTGAGATAGCAGCAATGACGATGATGATGATGATGCATCGATGACGATGATCCCGAGAAGAAGACTTGTCTAGCAGAACTGTGTCAAGAAATACCTTCCTAGTTAAGAGGGAGTGTTGATGTATATGTAACTTTGGAATGTATTTCATCTATGTATTTAATATATATTTATTGTACCCTTATAAGAGATGTGTTATTCCTCTATAAGGAAGTGTCGTCATGTGGATTGACAAGTATCACAAGTGTGTGTACTCGCCGATGGGTTATTAGACCACCATGTGTGGGGTCGGCCCTGAAATATATATTATATTGTGGATGTATCTAGATAGACAAGTCGGCCCCATAGTGTAACTGGGCAAACATGTTAAGTATAAATAGAGATCAGGAGATCTCTATTTGGATCATTCGGAAAGACACACTTCTCTCACTCAAAAAGTGGCGCACTAGTGAGGAGGAGGATCATCTAATCTAGGAGACTATCTCAAGTGTATTTTGGTTGTACTTTGGTTGAGCCATTGCTCTCTCTATCTCTGAGGAAGTTGTGGGGTTTTTCACCTTAGGGTTTTCCCCACGGAAACTCTGTGTCTCTTGTCTCTCATGCTTTTGATTCTTGTGATGCTTGTCATGCTTATTGTGATTGTTATGCATTGATATACTGTATATGTTATTCTCTTAGTAAAGATCCAAGAGTATTGTGAATTAATGCTCAAAATTTAACAAGTTTATAATGAAAATATATATTATATATTGCACTAGATGATTTTGTTTGCACACCATATTTCTACATTTTTCCAACATGTTTCTAATAGTAAGTAACACCATTAATGATACTTCTATATATTATAAAGTGCATCAGACAAAAAGTTTATAAATATCCTAACTAATGCATTGTTAAGATTGTATCACATTGATGATGGTGTGCCATGTGTTTCCACATAATGCTTTAGCTATGGTGCACCCTATATATTCATAGTTTACACCACACATTTTGATGCGAGTTGGACGACTTGAACACACCACACATATTTTTTTAGAAATGAAAAAAATGGAACATTAAAGATAATTATAATTTCTAATCCACTAAAAATATAAATTAAGAAGTACCAAACACTTCACCCATTGTATGAGTGTTGAGGAGGCATGGTTGCCTCATAAAAAAATAATGAAGTCATGGGAATATCTTGTAAAATTTGAAAGCATTCCAAATCCATTTGGGAATTGAAGGGAGGAATTTAACAACTCAACATAACGAATGATGGGGTTCTCTTACAATGATATTAAGCATTGGTGCTTCTATGTTCTAAAGCATTGAAATCAAACTAAAAATAAAATTACCATTGGTATTTATTTTTTAACCCTACCCCGTTGTTAGATAGCATGGTGCACCCGTGTGTTGTTATTACCAAATTGCATGATGGAATCAATTTAAAAAGACATAGCTTGATGCACAATTTTACAAGACACCCGCGAGCAATGGTGACATCTAAATGCAACCATATGTTTTTGGAAATTAAAAAAAAACTATATTTTATTTCCAACCATTGAACTTAACGATGTGCCAAATATAAATGTGAACCAATGTGTTTCTTAGCAGTAAATGTCTTGGATAGTTTTTAATTTTATTGAAATAAAAGACTATATTGTATTATTAAATATTTTATCCTACTCTACTGCTTCATGAATTTAGATGCACCAAGATGCGATATTGTATCTCTAATGCATTGTTTTAGTTGTATGAACATTTGAAGTTAGTGTGCCATGTATGATGGTCCACTAATGCATTTATGTTCATTTAATGTACCATTCAGTTTTAGAATTACTTTAAACTTAAAAATATATATATATTTATTAATAAGTATTTGATTGGAGTAAATGCATTTTATATTGTAATACTTAAGTGCATTATGTCATGTTAGTTGAATCAATGAGTGATTTCATAAAATAAAAATAAACATATTTTTTCTTCCATTAATAGGGTTTTTTTATGTTTGGTGTGTTTTATACTTAGAGGCATCATGCATGTCATATATGTTGATGCACCAATGCATTATCAAAATTTAGGAGCACCAACAAAAACCTCCACTGAAACCTTTGGTCACTCGCTTTCGCTAGCAACCTTCGCTTTAAATAGATAAAGGATACATTTTTTGAGGAGGTTACGCAAAAACATTCACTAAAAGGTGTTTTTCTTGTAGTGAACATTTTCTAAAATTGCATTATGAATTTAGTTTCTTATGTCTCTAAGTAGGATCAAAGTGTAAAGCTTCGTCATATTTTTACACATTTGTTAGTTGTTAATTGTATAAAAACGAGATAACTAGTTGATCAAAGTCCTCATAGATTATTAAAAGGAAAAGATAATGTTTCAATCCACACCTAAATTTGAAATGTTTCTCGAGCATGAAGTGGTAAAAGGAAGATGAGAATTTGTAAAGTTTTGCTTTGGCTTGTTCGTTATTGAACACTATTGTTGATATCTTAAGTCATTGTATTGTTTCATGCATTAAGTCATTATATCATCTTAATGTAATCCATAACATCATCTATTTTCATAAAGTCAATGACACTTCCTAGTTCAACAATAAAAATATAAAATCAAACTGTAGAAAATAGGCGATCCAATGAAATATGTTGAACAATGTTTCAGATTGAATACATGATTTTACACAAATTTATAGGTTTGAATACATGATTTTACACAAATTTATAGGTTCTACAAGATTTTTTTTTCAACGGAAAAAAAAGTCCCTTGCTATTCATTATGTGAATCAAAGAAACTTATAGTAGTTACCTATCCCAAGGATAGAATCATTGGCTACAAACCCTACAGTCTATTACATATTATCCAATAGTGCATACCGCATTTCATAAGAGTTCCATTCCTACCAATCCTGCTGAAGACAGCATTAAGATAATCAAAGATACAAGGGAGTTCAAATACAAAAACCCCAAACTCCTATCAGACGATATTTTAGAAAAAAAAACCAAAAACATGCCCATATTAATAAAGACGCATGTGAATCCTTTCCCCCAGATGATGGTCAATAAATGGAGTGACCTGGAGTAGACCTTCAGCCAATTGTAATACCTTCTTAGACAAAAAATCAGCCCGTTGATTGAAGGAGAGAGAGATATGCTAAAATGTATAATCCTAGAATTGATTCAAAAGAAGAGTTATACGCCACTTCCAGTGATGAAGAGAAGACACATTCAGGAGACTCTTGCCCATATCCCATCTAATAATCACAGTGGAATCACCGAGAATCTGAAGAGTGTGTAACTCCTTTGAGTGGCCAAATGTTATAATAGTCCACAAGGCCAAGAGTTCCGCACATGTGTTGCTACCCAGACCCCCACCAAGAGAGAGTTCATAATAAATGTTATCATAAATAATCAATAATCTCCCAATACCAACTTTACCATCCTATTCCGCTCCATCGAAAAAACCAATAGAGCATGAGTTTGACAGCTTTGGCAGACTAATAATATGATTTTTCAGGCTGATCTTTTTTGGGACAGAATCAGTTATAACCTGCATGATTTAGAATAAAGCCCGTGCAAAATGGTGATCAATGCCATAACAAATGATTCAATTCCACCACTTCCAAATGCCCCAAATAAAATATATCGGGAGAGGGATGAATGACATGTGTCTATTATGCCAATAATGAAAAATATCATCAAGATTATCCCTATTCTAGCAAAAATCCATCCTTCTCTGATGAGAGATAATGGACCAGAGTTGGAGAGTAGTAGGACATTTTACAAAAAGATGTTCTACAGTTTCTGCATTCTGTAAACATAGCAGGAAAACATTCAGACGCATACCTCCCCAACGCATATAATTGTCCATCGTTAATTCCTTATTCTTCAATATGAGCCAAATGAAGCACAGGATTTTGATAGGAACATTCCAATGCCAAATAGCATTGTACCACCAAAGACACGGTTCCACCGACGAAGTAGATGCATACACAATATTTTCCCACTTTCAAGGATGAGAGCAGGAAGGGAGAAGATGTTGAAGCTTGGTTGTTGGGAATGAGGAAATATCTTTAGCTGCATAATTACTCTAACATGGAAGCTAGGATTGTGATTTACAACTTACAAAGAAAGTATTCCATTTGGTGGGAATAGTTGGTCCAAGTTAAGCATATTAGTGAAAAGAGGATCTCATGGAGGTAATTCAAAAAGTATTTCCAGAAAAAGCACATATTTAAACATTATTATGATAAGAGGATGGAAGAGTTCTTTGAACTCAAGTTAGGAAACATGAGCATGGATGAATATGAAAAGAAGTTTCTAGAATTGGATATGTTTGGTTTATGAAGGATGAGAAGGTAAAAATAAAAAGGTTTCTAAGCAGTTTGCCTTCATTTTACAAGGATGAAATTCAATATGATGAACCCAAGACTCTTGAAGAAGTAATTCAGAAGGCCAAGCACATGTATGATCAGAATAAAGGAAAGGAAATTTTTTTAGAAATCTTGGAGAGATAAGATGAAGGATAAGCAGGATGAAAGGAAGAAAAGATTTAAACCATCTTTCTTCAAGAACCAGTAGAATTCATATCAGCAAAGCAATCCAACTCAAAATGGGCCCAAGATGACAAAATTTGTTGGAAAAAGAACCAGGCAACAAGTAAAATGTTGGGGATGTGAAGGAAACCATATGTATAAAGATTCTCCATAAAGGGGAGATATAATAAGAAATGTGCACAATTTACAGAAAGCAGGTACTATGGTGGATGTAAGCAAGAACATTCTCAGTATATATGCAGCATTGGACAACAGATAGGTAAATCATTAGTCCAACATGATTGAGGTTGAAGGTAAAATTTCCAATCAACATATTGCTATTCTCATTGATTCTAGAGCAAGTCATAGTTATATTGGTCCTAATTTAGTTGAAAGATTCTAGCTAACGAAAAGTAAGCATGATATAACATGGATGGTTTAATTTGCTACTTGAACAAAAGGGAAAATTAATGAATTAGTGAAGGGTTGTCCATTAGATATGAATGGAATGAACAATTTTGCAGATTTGAACATAATACCACTTGGTTCATATGATGCATTGATTGGGATGGATTCGTTGCATGCACACCATGTGATGTTAGATTGTCATAACAAGTCATTTACTTTCCTTGATGGCGAAGGACAACAAAATATAGTGAAAGGCATTCCAAGGCCTATTTCCATAAGAGAAATTTCATCTTTTGCAATTAAACAGGTGCTTTAGAAAAGACTGCTAGTTGTATTCAGCTCATGTGCAAGAACCAGAAAAGTGCAAGAGCCCAAGTTTAGAGGATTTTTCAATATTGCAACTTTTTGCAAATGTTTTTGAATAAATACCAATATTGCCATAGAAAAGAGATATTGATTTTGTTTATTGATTTGATGCCCAGAGCTACCTCAATTTCTAAGGTTCCATACAGAATGAGTACACCTAAGTTAAAAGAGCTACAAATGAAACCGAAAGAATTGTTGAAGAAAGGGTATATACGCCCAAGTGTGTCTCCTTGGGGAGCAACGGTACTATTTCTAAAGAAAAATGATGGCACTCTAAGGTTGTGTATTGACTTCAGACAATTGAACAAGGTGACTATGAGGAATAAATATACACTTCCTAGAATTGATGACTTGTTTGATAAACTTAGAGGAGCAAAGATTTTATTAAAGATAGATTTGATATCTGGTTATCATTAGTTGAGAATAAAATATGAAGATATTAGCAAGACAACTTTCATGAACATATATGGACATTATGAGTTTTTGGTTGTACCATTTGGGTTAACAAATGCACCAACTACTTTTATGTGCTTGATGAAAGGGATATTCAGAAAGTATTTAGATAAGTTTGCCATTTTATTTCTAGATGAAATTCTTATTTATTCAAAATATGAAGAAGAACATGATGAACACTTGACGCTGGTACTACAACTGTTAAGAGAACATCATCTTTATGCCAATCTAAGTAAATGTTCTTTCTATCAGAAGCAGATTCATTACTTGGGACATACCAGATCTAAAGAAGGAATAACACTAGATCGAGAGAATATTGAAGCTATTATGGGATGGCATACACCCAGGAATGTATCAAAAATAAATTCATTCATGAGATTAGCTGAATACTACAGTAAATTTATAGAAGGATTCTCCAAAGTGGCAGATCCAATTACATCATTGCAGAAGAAAGGAGTCAAGTTTTAGTGGACACCACAATATGAAGAAATTTTCCAGCAATTAAAGATATTGCTCACTAGTACACCAATTCTCAAGATTGTTGATCCAAATGAATATTTTGTTGTATGTACATATTCTTGTCAAGAAGGAATTGGTGGATTCCTTATGCAAAATGGACATGTGATTTTTTATGAATAAAGAAAGATTAAAGAGCATGAGAAAAAGTATGTCACACATGATTTGGAACTTGCTTCTATTGTGCATGCATTAAATATGTGGAGACATTATCTTATGGGAAGGAAATTTGAGTTGAGAACATATCATAGTGGGCTGAAATATTTATTTGAGAAGAAAAATTTGAATGCAAGACAAACAAGATGGATGGAAGTTTTGTGTGAGTTTGATTTTGATATCAAACATATTAAAGGAAAGGAGAACAAGGTTGCTGATGCACTTAGTAGAAGAATTCATGTTATGCATGCTTCAGCCATTAGTATGTGCAAATCAGATTTAAAAACCAGAATTCTTAAAGTTGTTATATCAAATGAACATTACATTCAAGTAAAACAATAATTACAACAGTAAAATATACAACATAAATATGAAGGTTATAGGTTGGAAGATAATGGAATTATCACATACAAAACCATAATTTATATTCCTAATTCAAGGGAATTAAGTAAAATGGTAATGAATGAGATGCAAAATGTACCATACACAGGGCATCCTGGATACCAAAATACACTTGCAATAGTAAGAAGTCGATATTTTTGGCTAGGGATGAAGAGAGATATTGTCGATTATATAGAAAGGTGCATTGAATGTCAAAAAGTAAAGGTTGAGCATAGACATCCAGTAGGATTGCTTCAACCATTTCCAATACCTAAATGGAAATGGGATGTGGTGACCATTGACTTCATCACTAAATTTCCCAAGACAAGAAAGCAACATGATTCCATCAAGGTGGTGGTGGATAAATTAACCAAAGTTGTTCACTTTATACCAGTCAAGTCAACTCATAAGGAAGCTATTATAGCAGAAATGTATATGAAATAGATTGCTAGATTACATGAGATACCAAAGGAAATAGTTTCAGACGGAGATCCAAAGTTTACTTCAAAATTTTTGAAGGTATTATTCAAAGGATTTGGCACAAATATTCATTTATTCACAACATAACATCCACAGAAAGATGGGCAGATTGAGAGATTCAATCAAGTTATTGAGGAGATGTTAAGAATGTATGTGATGGATCATACATCAAAATGGGAATAATATCTATATTTTGTAGAATTTGCATACCATAATGGATATCATGCTTCTTTGAATATGATTTCATTTGAAGCCTTGTATGGAAGAAGATGTAATACTCCAATCAGTTGGGTCAATCCAGTCGAAAGGGTGATGATAAAAATTAGGCAGAATTTGAAAGTGGCACATGATAAATAGAAGAGTTATGCAGACAAAGAAAGAACAAAAAAATAATTTAAAGTGGGGTATCACATGTATTTGAAAGTTAGACCAAAGAAGAGTTCCCTGAAATTGGGAATTTGTTCGAAGCTTGCAGCCTGATTTTGTGGGCCATTTGAAATTTTGGATAGGATAGGACCTATAGCTTATGCAATAGCATTTCCTACTTGTTTGCATGTGCATAATATATTTCATGTGTCTTTATTAAAGAAATATGTTCTTGATCCTAACCACATAATTTATTGGAATTTGATATAGGTGGAACCGGAAGGAGATATTTTAGTACAACCACTGCGTACCTCGATCAAAAAGTTACGTTGTTGAGGAACAAGTACATCGGTCAAGTAAAGGTCCAATGGAACCATTACGGTCCCGAAGAAGCAACATGGGAGCTCGAGGATGTGATGCAAGAGGCATACCCACAACTAGATTGAAGTTTTGATCATAATTTTGTAAATGTACATAGTGTTAATGATGCACTGAAGATGATGCATAAATTAAGGGGGAGGGGAATGTAATACCCCAGTTTGTCTCCACAATGTAATGCGAAACTCATCCAAAGACGAGGATGAATGTCAAATTTGAGATTGCTTTCCTGAAAGATATATGATATAATGTTACTAACTTGTGAATGAGGGAAATGTCTATCGATTTGTAAATATTGATGTAAAAGGATAAAATCCATAAACAAATGGTTGGGATGACCAATACTATGTAAATATGTATATTTTGATATTAATATAAAAAATCTAAATGACTACATGGGAAGAAGGACAAAAAAGAGATGGGGCTCGGGCTATGAATCCACAAGTGGGGAAGTGTTAGTGAATTTCAACTTATATCCTTAGCCTTATACTTAACAATGATTGGGAACCATACCATGATTAAGATTTAGTTAATTATCCTAAGATGAGATTGAGAAGGAAAAAGTGGTTGCATGTGGAAGGGGCACATGGAAACCTAAAATATGCCTATAAAAATGAGTTTTCAAGCTAGAGAGGGGTTCTATTCCTCATTATTCTTCCACCATTCAAATTCCATCCCACATATTTTCCATTACCTTTGAAGGACATAGCTTGGAACTATAACATAGAATGAAGAAGTCACTATTGGACATGAAATCTACATGCCATTAACCCGGGTATACTGGTGTGAGAAAGAATTGGCATGTAGCTTTTTCCCTAGAGTTCCAATTCAAACAATTCTTGTCCAACATGTGTTGGAGCACCAGAAGGTAACTAGAGGATACCCGAGGGACTGTTAACTTAGAGAAGGGATCTTGTTCTTGGCATTGTGCAGGTTGATGGGGGAGGAGAACTGAGGATTGGGATAGCTATGGAGGGGTTTATATACTAGTGGGTTGCATGAGAGATTCAGATGAGTAATTGGGATTGAGAAATATTTTCCCTTGTGGATTGATATCCCCAGCTCAGGGGTGGCCTATCTAAGTGAGACTTGGATTGATAGACCCTAAGGCTAGGAGGAACGTCCTTCACATGCGTCCAATTGGAGAAACTTGATTTGAAAGATAAGTATCTATCTAAATACAAATTCCATGGTTTAATTATGTGTTTCCATGCTATTTAATTTATTGTTTATAAATATTGAAATGCATGGAATTTGCTTGGAATGGCTTGTTTGTTCATGTTTGTGTTTATTGGGGTCACCATATTCATTTATTTTCTACTGTTAAAATTGATGGAATTGGATAAAAACGAAATTGGGTGTGAATGTGAAACTCTATTATGGGAATTGAGTGCCCTATGGTCTCCATGGTTCGATTGAGGCTACCAGGTACATTACAAACACCTATAGAATGTTCTGCAACACTTCCAGAGATAGTTACATGATGCGTTTTTATTCTACCTTATTATTAAAATAATAAGTGAAATATAAAGAAATGCATATTGAAAGTAGCTAGTATAAAAAATAGCCTATAATCATTAGAAAGGATCAAGCATGGGGTAAAAGATAGGAAAAATAAGAAATGGATTATGCAAAAGGATGACAAAAATATGACAATTATGAGGCCCATCAACAAGCCAAATACATTTGTGGGCATTCATTCTAACTTGAAGTTAAATGGAACAGTTAAAGGACTAGTGTGAAAATTTTGGAATGAGAATGATGTGCCTTCTTCGAACCAGAAGGATGTACTAAAATTGATAACAGGTTCTAGGCAGGGTATTTTTTAAGGATTGTAATATTGTACTTAAGTGCAGAATTCTAGGCAATTATTTTGGATTGAAAAAATATATAGAGAGAGAAATAGGTAGGTGAATATTAAATATGAAACATACAATTTACTATTGAAAATTGTAATTTTTGGTGAATATTATGATAAAAAAAACATATTTTATGTAAATATAGGTGATATTAGAGACTAAAAATGACCAAATAGGGAATTTATTTTTTGAAAAAAGGCCCAAAAAATAGCCAATTGGTGAAATTTTGCCCCTAAAAATTACCTTGGTTCTAGGGACAATGATATGTGCATTAAACATTTTCTTGACGTAACACATACAAAATTGTATGTTAGATTCAAGAATGAGCATAATACATTGAACTAAAGCCAAATATATTTCGAGAAATGCAATCATTGGTATGTTATAATAAACACAAGTACATACCACATGTTGTTGTAAATACCACATTGGATACAACTATTATTATCACGCGCACACACACATGTGTGTGTGTGTGTGTTTGTGTGTACGTACATACATACATTATGTTTTGCATAGCACCCTTGTTTAGGAATGCTCAATGATACTATGCTAACATAATCTAGAGACTTTATTCATAGAATCATGTGATCATTAATGCATATCATGTACCTAGTTTGAGTGCTAATCTGTTGTATTTACCACAACTAACTCAAATTGTCAAGAAGGTAGAATTCTAGTTAGATCAATTTGTTTTGAAGGATATGCACACCAAATTTGTTATTGTAACTCAAATTTTTCTTGACCTCGGGATACACTATATAAGTTCTATGAATTTTCCAAGAAATATATAGGACCAACTACACTCATAACTCACAGAGGATTGGAGCAAAATTTGCAATGAATGACTTGGACATTTGAATTTTTGAAGCTTGAAATTTATGGTGAAACAAAACATGGTTGATGTACTACCTAAGTTTGTTCACCCTGATGGAGGGTGAAAAGGATGTATTATTGGAAAGTATCATCAAGATTCCTTTGAAATAGGGAAGGATTGGAGAGTAAAGATTCAATTAGAACTTGTCCATAGTACTCATGTTCAATGGCAAAGCCATCATTATAGTAAGATTTGAGAAAATAGATCTAGGCACATAAAGTAAACATATATACTCTAAACATAAAATTAGTAATAAGCTAATCATGTACCAAATGAGATATCATAGATCATTAAACAAAAACTAGAAGTAGATAAGAATAATAGAACGAGTATTTCGTTAATTGTAATGAATGAAGAGAGTTACATAAATAGGCAGGGTAATTCAAATTAGGTAAATAGGTTATTTGAATTGCTCATGTAGTGAATAAGAGTTTAGGGAGGATTAACTAGAGCCAAGGAACCTTAATTAGTCATGAAAACTCTCCTTAACTAAGTTTCACTAACCCAAGACTCCACAACCACCAGTTCTAACTAAAGACTGCTCATGCATTGATTGTTATGAGCATGCAAAACCCTAATTAGGGCAATAGTTGCACTAATGGATAAATTTGGGCATGAATGGTTAGCTAGGAGCTAAATTATGAAGTGCTATTAGTCACTAACTGAAGTTGAACTCTAGCATTCCTAAAATCAGGGAAAAACTCCCCAAATAAAGGGAAGTGCCCCCAAATCTAGGAATGCACGTAGGTCAACCAAAATTTGTCACTAGGTTTTGCAGTAGTGGTATATTGTTGGTTGTGGAACCTGATCTTCCAGATTTAGAGATATTATTTAGTCATGTTTGTACCCAAGGCTTACTGTACACTCGTTCCCCAACCTTGGGGTTCGAGGGCGAAGCCCTCGAGAAAAAAAAATTGGGGTTGTTTTCGCCAACAGTTTATGGGCCCATGGTTTTGGGTAACCCGTGGTATTTTCCCATTGTATTTCCCCTATAAAAAAATACATTGTAACACAGCTAGGGTTGATGTATTAGGTATTATGCATTGTAAATATCTTTGAGATCATGAAGAGAGACTGTGAGATAGTGAAGAGGAAGTGTAGCGTATGTGTTGCAGGTTGTATCCCTTCATTTGCTGGATGGTATAATAATAAGGACTGGAAATTTCAGTGTGGGCGTAGCCCATCTTGGGTGAACCACGATATATTGGTGTCTCTCTTGTAATGTGTTTGTGTAATTTGTATTTTCAGCTTGTCTATTGTTATTGCTCTACGATCCTGTTTTTCTAACAATTGGTATCAGAGCCAAAGGTCTATTTGGCAGATAGATCCGCAGGAAACTAGGGTTTCTGGTTCGAGTGGGAGCAATGGCGGAAGAAGGAATGTTTAAGGTCGAGAAGTTTAATGGCCAAAAATACCAGTTATGGAAGATGCAAATGGAGGAATATCTGTACCAGAAGGATCTATTCCTACTGTTGGGAGGAAGAGCAAAGCAGCCAGCGACTATGAAGGACGAAGAATGGGAGGTTCTTGATAGAAAGGCACTGGGAACAATACGGTTGTCCCTGGCTTCGTCGGTGGCTTTCAATATCTCAAAAGAAAAGACAACGGAGGGTTTGATGAGCGCATTGGGTAAGTTGTATGAAAAAACCTCGGCCTCCAACAAGGTATTTCTAATGAAGCGTTTATTTAATATGAAGATGTCTGAAGGTGGATCTGTTGCTGATCATTTAAATGAATTTAATACGGTTACAAATCAACTAAGTTCTATAAGTGTGAACTTTGATGATGAGGTTAGGTCTCTTCTAATCTTGTGTTCATTGCCAGAAAGATGGAATGGATTGGTCATGGCTGTAAGTAACTCTGTCTCTGGTTCAAACACCTTGATATTTGATGATGTTGTTAGTGTTATTCTTAGCGAGGAAATGCGAAGAAAAAGCACAGGTGAGACATCAGGTAATGCGTTGACCACAGAGAGCAGGGGAAGACAAAGGGAGAAAGGAAAGAGCCAAGGTAATCGCATCAAGTCTAAAACAGGAAGATCCAAGTTTAGACTGGGAAAGATAGAGTGCTGGAACTGTGGAAAGAAAGGACATCTAAAGAAAGACTGCAGACATCTAAAGAAGAAAGGAGATGGACAACAGGAAACTACCTAGGAAGCAAATGTAGCAGGTGATGTGTTACAAGATGCTTTGATTCTTGCATTAGATAATACTAGTGATTATTGGGTAGTAGATTCAAGGGTTTCATGTCATGCTACACCCCATAGGAAATACTTTCATGACTATGTTCCGGGCAATTTTGGACATGTTTTATTGGGTGATGATGAGCCATGTCAAATTGTTGCAATGGGTAAGGTATGGATACAATTTAAGAATGGAACTGATTGGTTGCTGAAAGATGTAAGGGATATCCCTGCTATGAAAAGAAATATGATCTCAACAGGGCAGTTGGGAGATGGCGACTATCTATCTACGTTTGGAGAAACGTGATGGAAGATCACTAAAGGATCAATGGTGATAGCAAAAGGAGACAGAGTAGGTACGTTGTATTTATGTCCTCATAATACTGACCATTCTATCTCTTTAGCTTCCATAGGAACAGATACAACATTGTGGTATCATAGGCTTGGCCACATGAGTGAGAAGAGGATGCAGATTCTCCACTCAAGGAAGTTGCTACCAGATTTGAAGCAGGTAAGTTTGGAATTCTGTGAGAACTATGTTTATGGAAAAAAGGAGTCATATTTCTCAGGGTTGGGAAATAGAAGAAGAATGAAAAGTTTGAGCTTGTGCATACTGATGTACTTGGGTTTATTGTATTAGACAAAAATCTGATGTGTTTGCTACTTTTAAGAAGTGGAAAGCTTTGGTTGAGAATGAGACAGGAAAAAGGTTGAAGTGTCTTAGATCTGATAATGGAGGTGAGTACTGCGGCAAGGAGTTTGATAGTTATTGTTCATACCATGGGATTCGTAGAGAGAAGATAGTCCCAGGAACACCACAAGAAAATGGTGTGTCAAAAAGGATGAATAGAATGATCATGGAGTGTGCAAGGTGTATGAGATTGCATGCAGGGTTTCCCTTACAGTTTTGGGCAGATGCTGTAAACACTACTGTTTATTTAATAAACAGAGGGCCTTCAAGTGCTTTGGATGGTGGTATTCCAGAGGAGGCATGGACAGATAAAAAGGTAAACTACTCATTTATGAGAACTTTTGGTTGTGAATCATTTGTCCATATTGATAAAGAAAATAGAACAAAGCTTGAAGCTAAATCCAAGAAATGTACCTTTATTGGATATGGGGTTGATGAATTTGGTTATCATTTATGGGATTATGAAAATAACAAAATCATCAGGAGTAGAGATGTGATATTCAATGAAAAGGTCATGTATAAAGATCAGTTGCAAGGAAAGAAACAAGAAAAAGAAAACACAAAGTACACAGTGCTTTATGAAATTAAAGAAAATGAAGTTCCAAAGGTGCCAGAAAATCAAGAACAACAGCAGGTACCTGAAACTCCTGCAAGTGTAAGAAGATCTACCAGGTTAAGTAGACTTCCTGAACGATACTCTCCTTCAATGTATTATTTATTGATGAGTGATGTTGGTGAACCAGAATGTTATGAAGAAGCAATGTAGGTGGAAACTAGAAAGAAGTGGGAGCAAGGCATGAATGAGAAGATGGACTCATTGGTAGGAAACCAGACTTGGGATTTGGTTCAATTTCTTGCTGGTAAAAGAGCATTGCAGAACAAATGGATATACAGGTTGAAGGAAGAAGAAGGAGGTAAGAAGTGGTACAAGACCAGACTTGTTTTAAAGGGGTTTGCACAGAAGAAAGGTATAGATTTTGATGAAATATTTTCTCCTGTTGTTAAAATGACTTCAATTAGGACTATTTTAAGTCTAGTGGCGGTAGAAGATTTGCATCTTGAACAGTTAGATGTAAAAACAACATTTCTCTATGGGGATTTGGAGGAAGAGATATATATGCAGCAGCCAAAAGGGTATGAGGTCAAAGGGAAGGAGGATTTGGTATGCAGGTTGAAGAAGAGCTTGTATGGCTTGAAGCAAGCTCCAAGGCAGTGGTATTTAAAATTTGACAAGTTTATGATAGAACAAGGTTATAGTAGATGTCATTCTAACCACTGTGTTTATTTCAAGAGGCTAGACAATGAAAGATATGTTATCTTGTTATTGTATGTGGATGACATGCTTGTTGCAGGGTCTAACATGCAAGATATAAATGTGCTCAAAAGGAAGCTAGCTAATTCATTTGTGA
The DNA here is from genome assembly GCA_027924585.1 of Larix kaempferi. Lineage (NCBI taxonomy): Eukaryota > Viridiplantae > Streptophyta > Pinopsida > Pinales > Pinaceae > Larix > Larix kaempferi. Next base: position 11,587,538 of record BSBM01000008.1, read on the forward strand.
TGAAGGATTTGGGTGCTGCAAAGCAAATCCTTGGTATGAGAATAACAAGAGATAGGAAAAATTGCAAATTGACATTGTCTCAGGGTGAATACATACAAAAGGTGTTGGAGAGGTTCAGAATGCAAAATGCAAAACCAGTTAGTACACCTTTGGCCAGCCATTTGAATCTAAGTAAGGAAATGTGTCCCAAGACACAGGAAGAGATAGACTACATGTCCAATATTCCCTATTCATCAGCAGTTGGCAGTTTGATGTATGCCATGGTGTGCACAAGACTAGATATTGCACATGCAGTGGGAGTTGTGAGCAGATATATGAACAATCCAGGTAAAGAACATTGGAAGGCAGTACCATGGATTCTCAGGTATTTGAGAGGTACTACCACTCATGCATTATGTTTTGGAGGTTCAGACACAGTTCTACAGGGATATGTTGATGTAGATATGGCAGGTGATAAGGATAGCAAGAGGACCACCACAGAGTATGTGTTTACTGTAGGTGGAACAACAATAAATTGGATTTCAAAACTGCAAAAGGTTGTTTCACTTTCAACAACGGAAGCAGAGTATGTTGTTGTTACAGAGGCTAGTAAAGAGATGATTTGGTTGCAGAGGTTTATGGAGGAATTGGGTAAGAATCATAAGAATAGAAGGTTGTATAGTGCCATTCATCTTGCAAAGAACTCAAAATTCCATTCGAGGACTAAACATATACAGCTCAAGTACCATTTCATACGCTCTATTCTGGAACATGAACTGTTGAAGCTGAAAAAAATACATACTAGCTAGAATACTGCAGACATGTTAACAAAGGTAGTGACCAGAGAGAAACTGAGTTCTTGCTCGGTTTCAGTTGCCCTTCTAGCATGAAGGTGAAGACAAGAAATTTTCCAAGTCTAAGTCTAACAAGTGCATCAGCGGTGGATTTGTTGTGATCAGTTTTCAAGTGGGATATTGTTGGTTGTGGAGCCTCATCTTCCAGATTCAGAGATGTTATTCAATCGTGTTTGTACCCCAATCTTATTGTACACTCGTTCCCCAACCTTGGGGTTCGGGGGTGAATCCCCCTAGAAAAAAAAATTGGGGCTATTTTCGCCAACAGTTTACGGGCCCATGGTTTTGGGTAACCCGTGGTATTTTCCCATTGTATTTCCCCTATAAAAGAAAGACATTGTAACACGGCTAGGGTTGGTGTATTAGGTATTATGCATTGTAAAGATCTCTAAGATCGTGAAGAGAGACTGTGAGATAGTAAAGAGAAAGTGCAGCGGATGTGCCGCGGGTTGTATCCCTTCATTTGCTGGATGGTATAATAATAAGGACTGGCAATTTTAGTGTGGACGTAGCCCATCTTGGGTGAACCACGATATATTGGTTTCTTTCTTGTAATGTGTTTGTGTAATTTGTATTTGCATCTTGTTTATTGTTATTGCTCTGCGATCCTGTTTTTCTAACAGTATATAAGGTGGTTTGGGACCCTTAAAGTTTATAATTAGGCTTTATGGTGACTCGGGTGGTCAATATGAGTGATTTTTGGCCCACTAGAGTCATGAAGTTAAGGTCTAGGTAATTGAGTTGGAGAATTATTCTATGGAGAAGGTATTTTTCTCCAACACCCCCCATAATCCGAACTAGGTGAAAAAAATGAAAAAATGGGTCTCGACAATTTGCAGCCATATTAGGTACCTATGCACACAATATTCTCTCTAAACTGGGTAAGAGGGAAAAAACCACATGGGAAGAAACCCCCCCATAAAGAGATAGTGAAGAGAAAACTTTAAGAAGCATGTTCAAAAGATGCCTTCACTCCCAAAGTAGCTCTCAACTGGGTGAACTGCTTCTCGATGAAGGGATTTGTGAATATTTGTTGGTGTCCAATTTTGTCACCATTTTTTATCATTCTGTTTACTTGAAGTGGTGTTATTTCTATCGTTTTTGCTATAGTAATTTGTTTTCTTAGCCATTCAGCTCATCAAACAGTCCAGGTATGCACAAATTCACTTACCATGCAAATCTTATTATGTTTCATATATTATGGTTTATTTATGATTAAAATGATGTTTTTGGGCATAATTAACACTTATGGTTTTAATTGACAAGCTACGATTTGCAAATGACCCATCATTCAGATCATGCGCTACGTGCTCTGCCTAAAACGTGTTCAGCTCATTGTTCAACCCTTCGTTCAACCCACGAAATCCGTGGTTGATACATCTTAGACCATTGAATGAAGAGAAGGACACATGGGTTCTGTTCGACATGCAATGGGCTTCGTTAATGAGCTATTGCTCTAGAAGATCCGTCCTTATGCTCGCCAAGCCTGACATCACATCTCACGTCCACGTGAACACTTTAACCTCCGGTTCGTCTGCGCATTCAACCTGGAATCACGGTCAGTATGCCGACATAACTCCTGTTCCCATGTCAACACTCCAGCGCACCAGTTCTCTTGTTCATTTGGCCGGGAGTTACGCACACCTGTTCACGCCTGCTCACGTTCATTCATGCCGTCATTTTGGAAGGAGTTCTCCTACCCACGATTCAGTTCTCCAGCACACTGCTCGCCCACGTCCGAGTTAGATCGACGTTGTAGCTTCCCTGTGAAGGAACCAACCCCGTCAAAGTCTGAAGGACACTTTTTGTGTTGGCATGTATCAATTAAATCAACAGTTACAGTCATTTAAACACTTCTATTTTTAGAGAGGTCGACTCTATCAACCCTCTCACCCATTGTAACTTATAAATAGTCGTCTTTGTGATCGAGACGAGTTAGTCTGAGTCCGAGTCTGAGTCTGAGTTTTAGTCTAAATTTTGGAATCTAGCCAGTTCGCAGTCATAGATAGTGGAAGATAGAGTTCTGTAATTTTTCTTAAGTTAATGGAAGTATCAGCTTGTTGATGTTCTACTGGTAGTCGTTTAAAGTTGAGCTAGTTCACCATCCAATTGCTGGGAAGGGCCCCTCATCAACTGGAGGTTTTATTTACATTTTCTACATTTCCTTTCTCACAATTAACTAGTTTATTTCCTGTGTGTGTAATCTAATTCATTTTCCTGTGTGTATTATCTTCATTCCTTTGTAATTAATATTCTGTTATTAATACAACCTTCCTTCTTCTGAGTTAAAATGGTCGACCAATAGTTCAATAGTTTAATAATTTGTAGTTTGTTTTTAGTCCTTCTTCCATCATCATAGTTAGATATTGCTTCCAAATTCTTCCATAGTTAGCATTCCTTTCTTTCTTTTCTCCTCTGTTAGTTCTTCTTCCTATTTGTTGTAGGTTAATTCTTCTTTCTTCTATTCCAACCTTCTCCCTTCTTCTATTCCAACCTTCTTTCTGCTTCTCATAAAATCATTCTTCCTCTTAGGTAATGATTTGCATAGATAATTTCTTAGCCTCTAATAATATCTCTACTGCTTCATGTGCACAGTAGGATCATTTTCAAAAGCCAGCTGGTAATTAAATCATCCAAAAACTCTTCTTTCCCTCACTTTAAAACGTTTTCCTCCATTCGGATTGTCATTCGGATTGCCATTCAGACCGGTGTTCGGATCGTCATTTGGACCTGTGTGTTTTCTGTATTATTTTAGGCCTTTTTCTGAATCTAATTTCTTCTGCCTCTTAATCATCATTCTTCCTGTTCCTCCTTAGTAGTTTGAGATGTAATTTAATCTTGTTTTATATTATTTGGAGTTTTTAATTCAATTTCATTATTATTTCCTCCTTTCTTACTTCTTCCATATCCTCTTCTTATCTTTCTTCCAAACTTTAGTTCTTTAACCTATTTTTTTACTTAGTTACTGTTCAGAATGTATGAATGTTGTTTCTAAATAGTTTATCTCCAAGTTATAGTTGATAATTCTATTTGTTGAGTTGTTTTAGTTTGTTAATCTTAATACTAGTTTCTATTTAATGAAGATGTTCATGTTGCAAGATCTGGATTAATAATAAAATATCTTTATCAAGTTTTCTACTTGCTTCCAAATCTAATATAGTTCAGTTTAACATCTTTGTTAAGTTTTCTACTTGCTTCTAACTTGCATTAGTTTCATGTTGTTCACATATGGATAAATAGTAGTTCAGAATGTTTAAAGTTAGTGGTAGTTTGTTGATTTTTAGTTTACATTTGTTTGTAGAAGTTAAGTTAGATTTACTTCCATTTAGCTTCCTTATTACATTTGAAAGTCATTACGATACATTTACTCCAGTTCCTATTATATTTGATGTATGTAATAAAAAATAATGGAATTATATGGTTTAGTCTAGAATAATTTACATTTACAAGTTCTCCCTATTAAACATCTAACATCCGTAGCTCTGATTCTGTTCATAGTTGTTATCTAGAAGTTTAATTTAGTAGTTTCTTACTTTTCTAGAAGTAATTTGTGTTTCAGTATTTGTTTCCATCTTTATTATTAATTAACCATAGAAGTAGAGTAGTATGATCTAGTACTATTCTGATCTGTGATTTCTTAGTTGTATTCTTGAATATTTAACTCGGTTTTTCATTTTGAAAGATCTTTCGATCTTTTTCCTTACTAAACATTTTTTAGGTCTGACAAACCTGAAACTTTAGAACCTTTTCTACCTTGGCATATATTTTGCTTCAACTCTAATTATACTGATCCTGGTTGATAATTAATATTAGGTGTTTTTATTTGAGATAGCTCACACACCCAGCAATATTGTTGTAAACCTTTGTGAAATCCTTATTTTGAAGTGCATGTGATCCCATTCATGAGACACAAACACTTTGAAGTGCTTGAATAGTGGTTCTTTACCACTCCTTGCTTCAAATGGAGGAAATATCTTGAAGATTTTGTGCAGAACTTGATGAAATGTAGGAGCAAAGGTTGTAGATCTACTTAATGAAAATGAATTATGGAGGTTTTATTCAACAAGAACTTGATTTGGGACAAGTTCTCCAATGGATTCTTCAATTTGAACTTGATTTGGGACAAATTTTATAATGGATGAAAAAAATTTGTAGATCACTTCTTCTTCTGGGCATGTAAAAGGGTCTTACTTAGTTGAGTGGTGTACCATGGATGCGCATATGTCCCCATAGTCCATATTTTTCCTATATTTTGGGGCCTCTTTCATCCTCTAAATGTATGTGAATATTTCGTCGTAGGACATGTATTGTGAAGCTTCTAAGGTCTCCTTTAACAAGACTGGATCTAACATACCAATTATTTAGCAACTGAGCTGGGGAGATATGATATCCATGGGCACAAATGAGATATCTAATGGATGAAAAAAATCTCTTTAATGGCTTCAAAATCACTCTTTGATGGCTGAAAATGATCTCTTTCGTGGCTGCAAATGCACTTCTTTGATGGTTGTAAATGAGCACTCCTTTGATGGATACAAATGAGTACTTTGATGGCTGTAGATGAGCACTTTAATAATTGAAAATGAGTAGAAAATGAGCTCTTTGGTGGCTGGAATATCTTTTTTATGGCTTCAAATGTCCTTATTTAACCTACAGTGACTAGTTCAATTCCCCTACAACTCTGATACCATGTAAGATTTGAGAAAATAGATATAGGAACATAAAATAAAGAGATATACTGTAAAAATCAAATAATCATGTAACAATTGAGATATCATAGATCATTATATAAAAACTAGAAGTTGATAAGAAGAAAATAAAGATGCATTTCATTAACTGTAATGAATGAAAGAGAGTTACATAAATAGGAAAGGAAATTTGAATTAGGTGAAGAGGCTATTAGAATTGTTCATGCAATTAATGTGAGTCTAAGGAGGCTTAACTAGAGCCAAGTAACCTTATTTAGTCATGCAAACTCTCCTTAACTGAGTTTCACTAACCCAAGACTCCAAAACCACTAGTTCTAACTGAAGGTTGTTCATGCACTAATTGTTATGAGCATGCAAAATCCTAATTAAGTCAATAGTGGAGCTAATGGATAAATTTGGCATGAATGGTTAGTTAGGTGATAAATTAGGGAAGTTCTCTTAGTCACTAACTAAGGTTGAACTCCAACATTCCTAAAATCAAGGAAAAGCTCCCCAAATAAAGGGAGGTGCCCCTAAATCTAGGAATGTGCCTATGTTAGCCAAAATTGGTCACTGTGGCTTGAAGTAAGTGGTATATAAGGTGGTTTGGGACTGTTATAGTTTTGAACTAGGCTCTAGGTGGACTCGGGTGGTTAATATGAATGAGGTTGGTCCCACTAGAGTCATGAGGTCAAGGTCTAGGTTACTAGGTAGGAAAATTATGATATGGAGAAGGTATTTTGTTCCAACAATTACTTGATGCAATGTATGTTTTGACTTTCATATATGATCAATTGTACCTAAGTGATATAAAAATTTCTTTAGACACCGCCTATATCTAGGAATAACTAGTTATTGATTTCCTAATCCCCTAGTTCTCCAACAATGTATTATTCATGATGCATTCACTAATATGATAAGTTTAATGGTTCATGTAATCACATATATTGCAGTATAAATGTCAATATACCCATTACACTTTATTTATATGTTTGTAGATGCAATATCGAGAGGCCGAACAAAATCAAGCTAAAGAATGAAAAATTGCAAATAACCCAAGTATAATATCGCATGCAAGTGATGAAGAAATTAGGCATGCAAGCTCCTTGAGAACTTACAATAGCTCAAGCAATGAATGATTATCAATATATTTGAACATTATAAGTTTTATATTTTGGAATATTTTTCTATAAAAATCAAATATTTTGTTTAATGGGGACATATTGTCCCATTTGGTATGATGGTGAGTTACCAACAATTGTAACAATTATTTTTTTAGATTGTGTTTGTCATAGATCTTTATGTTATCCCATTTTGTATCATAAAAGGTTTCTTATTCTTATATGATAATATGTATTTCTTATTCTATTGCAGTGTACATTGTTGTAAAATTGTATGTTGTTGATTAATATATGGGTGATTTGCATTATTAAAATGAGCATATGTGTAATCTCAAGCACGTTAATGTTAAAATCATTCCAAATATGGAATTATATAAACACCATGTTCAACTATTTTTCCTTCAATTGAGCCTCTTTCAAAGATGTACTCCCATGGGTGATCAAGCCCCTTCAAGATATCCCATCAAGCCTCGTTTGAAGATGTACCCCAATAACCATGAATCGTCTTCAATATATATTGTTGATATTCTTTTGAATATGTTCCTTGGTAATTCATTCTCCCTGTTCAAAAAAACTCCATCAAGCTTATTTTGAAGATGTAACCTAATTGTCCTCAAAATCACCTTTAGGGATTTAACCTCATTTATATATTATGGCATTCCTCTGCACCATAAAGAGTAATTGCTAGTAATATTTTGGGTCAAAATTTTTATTTACCAACATTGGGTTTTGTATGACTGTGGTAAATTTCTCATTTTATACCAATAATACACCATCTTAAAGGAATTAAGGAATTGAGCTTGTAAATTCTTTATTTGGATTAACATTTTTTTTAAACTTCTCGACATCAATCAATTTACCATTTTTATATTGATTAGTATGTGAGTCATTTTCAACATCCTTACTCTAGGACGATAGATTTAATTGAACGAATTTTGGACATTCTAGACGCATACGATGAAACTTATGGGTCCTAGTTTTTATGTACTATTTTACTACTAGATATCTAAAATGTTTGGATATAATTATCACTTAAAGGCTCCTACAAGTGGCTCGCAAAGGGAATAAACAATTGTGTGTTTACAAGTGGCTCACAAAGGAAATAAACAATTGTGTGTTGAAGGATAAGCTATTCTTTTGTTGGATTCATCCTCATGGAAGAGGACCAATAATGTATTTTCCCCTACTTTTCATGGCCATATCCATGTATTAGGCACCCACTTCAAATTGGTGAGTTGGATGGTAAATTACTAAATTGCATTGGAAAAAGATCCAATTTATTAGTGTAATATTGGTATATGGGATGCCCATTTCAACCTTTAGTGCAACAAAGAGTTTGCCTTCATAAGGTTTCACTGTGATTCCATGCAGCCAGCTCTTATCCCTAGTCACGTTTGCACCTTCTAGTATAACTATGAACTCCAACTAGTTTCTAGGATGCAATAAAGTTTACATCAACATATGATTTATATGGAATCTCTAATAAATCAATGATCTAAAACCACACTTCCTTAGGTTCAAACTCTATGGACTATGGACGTGTGAGCAAGATATTTCCATTTTGTATCTCAACACACCTAACATGTAAGGTGATAAGAGCAAGATATTTCCATTTAGTATCTCAACACACCTAACATGTAAGGTGATAAAAGTTAACCAAATCTACAAAAGATTTGATTAACTTTAGAAATAGTGGACTTGTTTCTAAAAATTATGAGAGTTTGTAATAACTCAAGTTACAAATTTATTAAATGAAAATCTTTATTCTTAGATTAGAAAAATATGTATCAAGCATATATATAAATAATCATGTTGTGTATCTTTAGGGTGAATACATGAATATGGGTGTTTATTTTGGGGGTGCTATAAGAAAATAAATCTCTTTTTTTCATGTTTTTCAATTTCGGGTGAACAAAAGTTATATTTGTGTTTAGAATTTCATTTTACAGTGAAAACAAAACTTTTGGAGAATTACGTTAGCTTTCTATTCATTATTTTTTCAATTTTTTTATTGAGATTTGATATGTCAATTTAGAAAATGTTTAACAATATGTTCTTATCAAATGAAAGGACTAATAAATAGTCATGTTTTTTGAGTCGCATGAACTCATTGTTAAACTTGTGTTTATTAAAAACAAAATATGTTACGACCCTCTATACAAAGTGTACTACTGCATGACTATAATTTCATATCCAATAGGGTTTTTGAATTGGATCGATGTGGAAAACTTGTCGAATATCAATATGTTTGTTTTAAATGGACATTTCTCTCAAGTACCACTAAAACTACACAATCTAAGAGTATCCTTTTGAAGTAGACACTCCAACGAACTGTCCCATATTTTTTCAATTTTTGTTATTGTCTATTTTGAAGTTACTCAATTTTCATTTCACTGCATTTTGAAAGCAATGAAACCAAAATAGACATGTTAACCAAAAAAATAATTAAAATTATCAATCTCAACTAAATACCACAAAATCTATACCTACAGAAAGTAGATTCAACGACGAACATAATGGTATCAGATCCGATAGTCGCCTTGCATTACTTGATATTGGTTTTACCTTTTGAAATTAGATAAACCTGAAAACATAGCAGTTTTCAGGTATTAACAGGTTTTTCGCTGAACTATTTCAGCCAAACTATTTTTTGGCTGAAAATCACTTTTTCATTTACAAACCGTTAAATTTAACGTTGAGTTTTTCAGCTGAAAAATCGATCGCAAAAACAATTTTCCCACCGGAAAAACGTGGGTCCACTTTTAATAATTAAACTCTTTGGAATCGTATTTATAGACTAGGCGAAACCATAATTTCGCATCTCTCATTCTTATAGACATCTTTACAAAATATTTTTTAAGAGGTTTTTTCAAAGGAGATTTTTTTGAAAGGAGGTTTTTTGAAATGAGGTTTTTTTCTAAGGAAATTTTTTTCTAAGGGACCTCTATAAGGATATTTTTCTCTAAGGAACTCGTTGAAGGTAAGGAGATTTTTTTCTAAGGGACTTTTTTAAGGAATATTTTTTGGACTTTTTTTAAGAGATGTTTTTCTAAGAGATTTCTTTAAGGAGATGTTTTTCTAAGGGACTTCTTTAAGGAATTTTTTTTTGGACTTATTTAAGAAAAAAATTCTGAAAGCTTCAAAGGAAATTTCTCTCAACGTGTTCTTACAAATACTCCAAGGAAATTTTTTTAAGATGATTTTTTTCTAAAATATTTTTTTTAGGTCAAAAACTCAAAGGCAATTTATCTTAAAGTGTTTTTTGTCTCTAAGATTCTAAGAACTTATTTTAAGATGATACTTTCTCATAAGCATTATTTTTCGTCAAAGGTTGAAATCCAATTTCTCTTTAAGTGTTTTCTCAAAGGCTAAAAGACTCTAAAGGACTTTTTCTAAGATGATTCTTTTCTCAATGACTTATTTTTTAGGTGAATGACTCAAAAGCAACTTCTATTAAAGTGTTTTCTCATAGGTTTAAAGAATCTAAGCGACTTTTTGAATGGTGATTTTTTTTCTCAAAGAATTTTTTTAAGTCAAAGGCTCAAGAGTCAAAGGCAATTTCTCTTTATGTGTTTTATAAATGACTAAAAGACTCAAACAAACTTTTTCTAGTTATTTTTCTTTAAATGGAATTTTTTTTTTTTGCTATAAAGTGTTGACTTTTTAAAAACCTATATATATATATATATATATATATTAATCATGGGAAATAAAATAAATCGCCAAAGAAAAATTGCACGTAAACGAGATGATGCAGCTCATAGAAAATGAGAAAGACTCATATATCATGCCAAAAAGTGAAAGCTTGCACAGACACAAGAGAAAGTTGTTGACAATGTTGATGAAATGGATATTCAAAATCGAGTACAAGAACAAGAAATTGAACCTGAAGAGACATTTATTGAAGATGTAAATAGAGATTTACATCCTAATGTTGACGAAGTGAATATTGAAAATCAAGTTCAAGAACAAGAAATCAAACATGGTATGTATATATCATACATTTTTCAAATCCATTATTTTATAATGAATTGTACAATTTTCAAAAATGTTCCATAACAAATAGAGAGAACCTTCTCATAATGCAGATCAAGTTGTTGAAGACGTCGTTGAAACCTATAACGAAATTGAAATCAAGTCAAGCTCAGGTATGTACATATATATTTGTTTGTACATGTATGTTTGCGTAAATTCTCAGTTTATTTAATTTAATTCATGATTGAATTTTGCTTTTTAATGGCAATTAATAAATGTGAAATCTAGATTTTATCTTAAGTATATTTCTTATTTAGTATATTCGATATATGCTAAGTTAAATTTAACTTAAATTTATACAGGTGCTTTCACCATTGATGATGAAATGTTGGAAAACATTGATTGCGATAAATACGGGAATAAATTACCTGACCGCGTTGCATAATATCATGCTATGCAATTTTATGATGAAGTTCTCAAAAAAGAATCAATAACAGCACAAGCTCAAATTTTGAGATGTTTATTAGTGTCCAAGAAGTTAAAAGATGCTACAAAAGGAGACAAAAGTGATGAAGGTGAAACATAATGTGTTAGAAAATATAAGTGATGCAATAAAAAAAATTGGAAAATCCAGAAAGAAAGATACCAGGGTTGTACATAGAGCAATTCAAACAACAATTGTTTCAACTAGTACTAGACAAAAGATTTTGACGACACAGCTGGAAGAAACAATGGGAACCTCGAGAAATACATTGTACAAACATAACAAATTCAGATTGCAAATAGATGAAAATGATGAACTTGCATGTTGGGAAATTATTTGTAGATATCCTTACAAAGAAAGAATGGGAGAAGGTGTTAAATATATTGTACATAAATATTGGTTGGCACATGCTCGAGTTTCACCAAATGAAAGGGATGTGATATGACGAAGAGTATCACAGAATGAATATGAAACCCAGGCCAAACATATATTGGAAATGACACAAGTACAATTGTTCAATAAATTCAAGGAGGATTATCGTGGAATTAGTATGTCAATCACTACATTTCTGCAACTGAAACCATGGTATGTTAGACCTATTATTGTTCGTGACACAAGTTGTTGTCATTATCATGTGGAATTTGAATTACATTATAACACTTTTCTTGAATTTGGTAAAAAAATTTGGTCAAATTCACCTCCTCCTCCCACAATACATGAATTCATATCTGAAATTTTATGTGAGAGAGATCACGGTGAACTATTTTACCATAAGAAATGTGTCAATGGAAAAATGTGATCATTGTGGAAATCTAGCGTTATCCCACTATAAATATCCTATTGGTAATGATCAATCATTGTCAAATGTAACCGTTGACTGGAGGAAATATGAATATATTGATTATGCTACAAGATCTAGTGATACTCTTTCCAAAAGAATAGATTTGCAAGAAGATAAAACATGTGTGACAGATTTTTTGAAGAAATTTGAAAAAGAAATTTATAAATACATAAAGCATACACATAGAGCACGATGGAAAGAAATTCAATTCAAACAAGACCTTCAGTTCAAACAGTCTCGTGACGTTTTTCCACTTGGAACAGTTTTGTCTATGGTTGGTTTTGCAGAAAAATATACATTTGCTGTATAAAAGGAGATACAAAGTGAATACTATCATTTTGACCAAATTTTTATATTTGTTCATGTTCTATATATACATGCTCAACACAATATTGATGACATCAAAAGCACAAGTGACAATCGACATGTTATCAAATAATATAATTTTTTTATATCAGTGATGAGCGTACACATGATACACATTTTGTACAACATTGTATTGGAAATGTTTTCTATGAATCACTGAAAAAACATGGAGTTGAATTCAATGAACATTGGATATGTTCATATGGATGTGTAGGACAATTCAAATCTTCACAATAATTCTTTTGGTTATGTCAGCTTCATAGAGCATTGAACATTAAACATCCTTGGAATTTATTTGAAACTGGCCATGGAAAAGGGGAGCACGATGGTGTAGGAGCATGTGTAAAACGAGGACTTCAAAGATGGAAAATGAACCATCATGCCGAGCGATTTCATTCAATTGATCAAGTTGTCAAATGGTGTCAATTAAATCTAAGCCATGATTATAATTTACAATTAAAATATGTGTGCAGGTGTGTACACATTTTGTTTTTAAATTCTTTATTAATTTTAAATTTTAAAAAAATATTATTTACAAATCTTAAATATATATTTAGAACATATATATAGTAACATTAAAAATTGTCTTGAACATGATTTGTTATGTCACATGTTTTTTTGTCTTATTGGAATCCAAGATATAGATATATCAATCCCATATGAATCTGGCATCTTACATGGGACTAGATATTTGCACTCTATTCAAACAAAATCCCCCCAAAACGTCTTTGCATTTTATAGTAGAAAGCACTCATGCTTTTGTCCTATTTGCATTGAAAATGTTGAACCTACAGAAGTCTGTGAAAACGTAATAAATATCTATATAAAACATTGGAAACACACAGAGATTGATCCAAAGGGAGAAATGCCACTTGCAATATTAGAGGAGTTGGAATCAGAAGACATAGCAGTATCATCTGATGGCGATAGAATTTGAGATCTAGTCAGAGAAGGTGATGTAATATTTACTAAAAAAGTTCATTGTTCATTTTATATAATGTATGTACATAGAGTACACATTATTTGTTCATTGTTCATTGTTGGGTCCCCTTATGTACTAATATTCCTTCATATGGCTCGGATGACTTATCTGATAAAGAGTGAGATTTGATCCACTGCCATAAGTACAAATCATTTCTTCTTACTTGCATTTGTTAGTTCTCATCATCGATTGCACTATCTATGTAACTATAGATAAGGCCCTCCTCTCCTCATAATTCATACGTGTTCATAGTTCATTGTATATAGAGTACAATTTATCTTTGTTAACATTGACATCAATTTGACTATAGGAGATGGTGTCGATGTGATTGCGCTCATAGACGACCAAGAATAAGTGAAATATTACTTGTTGTGATGCACTAAAGAAAGATGAAGTAATTGAAGGACTACGATGATAGAGGATTTGCATATGCAAGAGGATCCATTATATTAAGAGGTTATTTCTTCCAAGAAACCCATCAAACTAAAAATTATATTTACTTTCAAGACTATGAACCCAATGTCATATGCTGCCAATGTAGCCTTTTAGTATGTGCAGGTCGAATGAAATTAACAGTAGTTTCATCAAAGAAAACATCAAAAAATAAAAGATGGAAAATGACCAAAGCTGATCATGAAGGAATAATTGAGGATGGAATTCTGGATTGCAATGTTTTTAAGTAAGCTTGCAAACTCGTTCCATCTTCTACATTACATGTATATATTGGATTGGATATATTTTATTCTATCATCATTGGATTTGTATTGAAGCAACCAAACATTATAATGTTCAATTAAAATCAATATATATTTACTTGGAATGTATATTGTTAATTGTCGATTGTGTCTCAAATATGATGTGCACTTCTCTTGGGATGATTTTCTATCTTAAAGAATGAATGAAGATGGTTTCCAGGGTTTCATTTTGCACATACATTGGTTGATGCTAAAAATAGTTGGAAGTACTAATACATGTGACATAAATTATTATCCTTGCTAACACTTTGTTAATTAATGTTGGAAAGGTATGCTCCTAGGTATGTTAAATGGTGCTTTTATGATGCATTTTTCTAATTTGTTAAAGTTTTTTGTTAACATTTTATCAACTTTTTCCCTAGTTAAGCTCTCCTACAAAACCTACTTTTGACCTTCATGTATTATAACAATTAAACCTAATAAATTCACTTGTGAAATTATTAGTTTTTGAACTTATTGAATGTTTAAAATATCATTAAGTTTTATGCGCAATTTCAGCATGCTTACAAACTTTACATCTTGTGCATTACATGTATAATGGATATATTATGTTCTGTCATCATTATATTTGTATTGAAACAACCAAACACTTTAATCTTCAATGAATCAATATATATGTTTATTTTGAAATATACATTGTTGATTGTCAATTGTGTACATGTATTTAATTTTTTACTTGAATATATGCAATATAATAGTCTCACCTTCTCATATACATTACGTTGCGTATCAATTAATAGTGAAATTATTAGTTTTTTAAATTATTGAATTTTTAAAAATTACGATTAATTTTTATTGTGATGTATACAAAGCTATTAGTAATATATATAATTGAAATCATGGCAAATGGGGATAAAGAACTTATGTTTTTTAATCACAAGCAAGGATTTCAAGATTGTGAAGCTTATGCTAAATTAGAGTAATGATTCTACAACAAACAAAACTTGTTGTCTAAAACCATTGCTCTAATTTAACATAAGTTTCACAATCCTTGAATCCTTCTTTGTGATTAAATAAAAAAGATATGTATCCCCATTTTCCATGATTTCAAAAAAAAACACTAAACATAAAATTTAAGACATATTACCTATACAAATCATGTATGATATTCAACTTTTACATAATCTAGTCTGCACCACACTTGCAAACTACAAGCTTAGAATCATTGATGAGATTCATCTTTTACATGATACAAAATTCTATATAACACTACCAAGCTAGAAAGCATTGTGTCTAAGGACAATTGAAGAAAAAGAGACATCTCAAGAATTGACTAAGCTAGTGGAATGGTCAAAAACTAACTCTAGACTAGTTAAATTGTCAAAAACCATCTCAACATTGAACATTAAACACTACACACAAACATTAAAACATATGTTACAAATTGTACAAATCATTTATGAAAAATTCATCTTTTACATAATCTAGTCTACAACACTTCCAAACTAAAAAATTAATCTAAAAACAAAATTCTCATCCATTAAACAACTACAATATATGTACTCAACCTAGGTGAAATTGTCTACAACACTTTCAAACTACAACACTACCAAGTTAAAAAGCAACTTTTATCTAGGCATAATTGAGGAAATAAAAGTTTGTCAAAACTAACTAGACTTTAATGAAATGTCTTCAACAGTTCAAAACTACACGATTTGGATCATTTAATGAGATATGAATCTTTCACATGATACAAGACTACATCTATCTACAACAATGTTATGAAACATAATAAAATAACACAATATATTATTGAGATACAATCCTAACAAAATTGTATACTATTAAATTATATAAGATTGAATTTAACATTATGAAATAAAATCATATTTAGTGCATACATACATTCATGGACATCACATGCAAAATCATGATGGGAATTTATCACACAAAATTATGCTATATTTTAATCCAAAATAAAGTTGTCATCCAAACTACAGTACGTACTCAACACATATATATAATCCAAAAATAAAGTTTCCATGTCCAAAACAAAGTTATAATATCTACATCAACACATATATGTAATATAGTGTAGTTCAAATGCCCAAATCAAAATGGCACTAGAGACAAACATAACGCAAAAAAAACAATAAAAACTCTAAATTGAAGGAAAAACAATATACTTTACTGCAGTCTTCCCGAAGTCTTGACAAGCAACCTGTGACATATGTAAATGAAAATATGAATTCCTCATATTAATTAAACAATTTTAAACTAAATTCAAAAACTAAAATAAAATTGAAAGTAGTAATAATTTATAAACAATTATCTCACCACCACCCATACCTCTATGTGCTTCCTGAAATTTAAATTTTGTTATTGAATAATACATTATCTGAGTAAAATAAATTAAAATTAAGTAACACTTCAAATCAAAACTAAAAAGTTGAAAACATGCACTTACATTTCCCTGTGAGTAAGATGGAATATCATCAAAAAAATCAAGGCCTAATGGAACCTTTGGTCAAAACCATTTTCAATTTCAAAATGTGTTCACATTAACAAAGTACATAAATTACCTAAAATGAAGTTTTAGCATCATACAATTTAAACATTTACAACATAAATTATATAGATATTTAATAAAATATACCTATCTATGTCCTTCCACATTTTGACTATAGGAGACTCCTGCAAAATCATGTTCATTCAACAATCTGGAAAACTGCAATCAATGAATTTAGTTATTTAACATTTACTGTTATATTTCTAAATATACAAATCCATAGGTATAACAACCAAAAGTTAAATTCAAACTGAATGAAACAATTATAGGTTACATATAAACACAAACCTCTCTTCTGCTATCTGTAACATGAGATAGTATGTCATAGGTTGTATTGCGACATTGCTTCGCATATGCCCTCATATATTCAACGTTCATTGTGTCTACCTCATCATTGGTTTTATAAACAAACCTTTGACGATAAGTAGCTCGAGCCTTCTCGCGATCCAATCCTGCATTGAATCCCACAAATGTTGGTGTTAAACCATCGACCACAACATCCCTTGCATCTCTCCCAACTTGGGATGTAGGATCCATCTCTGATCTTAAAGTAGAAAACCTACTAGGTCGATACACCAAAGGAGCTGGAGGTCAAGGAGTCGTGGGATCTCAAAAAGCACCTTTTCTATTATATGTCCAACACCTTCCGACTCCATAAAAGTCAGATGGTATAATCTGGATTCATGTTTTCAAAAAACGTTGCATAAAAAAATATGGTAAAATAAATAGGTACCTCATCATTCCATGGAAATATACCATAGGCTACAAGAAATCGATCATATAAGAAATGTGCATGATGAGGATGCTTGAAATATTGCACTTTCAACATTTTTCGCTTTAGACCTTCTTTGTAATTAAACATTGAAGTGGCATGTTCTTTTGTCACCGTCTTCTTCACATCAACCCACTTGTAGGGACCCATCACTTCTTCCCTTCTCCTCCATGTCAAGTCAATAAAACCATTTGTAGTTGGTCTAAGAATTTGATATACCTCAATGAATTTTTGCAATGAATTCAAAACAATTTCTAAACTTTTTTTACTCTTAGGAGGGAGATCCAAATTAGTAAGATCAGCTCGCAACTTTTCATGGTGAGATGCACAATGTTCAAGGGTCAATCATTGGACATCACTTTCCCATGAAGGCTACTCAGGTAGATCAGAGGGATAAGTTGTTTTGAGTGTGCAACCAACATCTTGTTCAACATAAACCCTCCTTGCTTGGCCTTCATCCCACACTACAGAATTATGAGCCTCTTCTGAACCTAGCTCTGCTACCAAAACAACACAATTTTGTGTAATGACACAAACTTATTGAATACATGTACAAAATTACAAATGATATACATTAACCTAAATGAATTACACAAAATCGTACCAACAGATGGTTGAGATGGGTGTTCTCCTATAGAATATATGGGAGAACCCTCTATGGCCCTTTGGTGACCAGATGATTGTCAACGATACAACAAGCTAGAACCTCTAGATGAATCCAACAATATTCGATTATCATATGAGACACCAATGCTCGATGATCTTGATGTCCTTTTCCTAGCAGATGGCATTGTATCAACAGACTTCCTTAAACACGTTTTCCTCAAAGACCCCTCTGTCTCCATTTGGTGAATTTACTTCTACATGAATATTTACACAACATAATATCAACTCATTACATTTCCAAATTTTACATTTTGATTTCCTAAAAATACTTGCTATATATTCTAAAAAGAAAAAACTTTCTCTCCTACAGAGACATACTAGTTTCTACTCTTTATTAAAAAATAATACATATTATTTAAAGTCCCAAAAATATCCAACCCATACATAGTCAATTGAATTTCTTGATCATTAGTGAAAAAATAACTTTTCTTAAATGACTAATTATATTTCCTAAAGAAACTCGTGTACATAACCTTAAAATTATTGAAAATCCTTGTTTTTGGTGTTGAAAGGTAACTAAAAACTACTATTGGAAAGTAATCAAGGAAGGTAATTAAATTTTATAGAAGCGCAAGTTAATTAAGGTTACTAAAAACTAGTGTTGGAAAGTAGTTGAAGGTATCTAGGCTAATTAAAAACTTTAAAGTGACTATGCTATTGTTTAATTTTTTGTTGTTGTTGTAAATGCATGATTGTAAATATATGTTGTTATCACTTTTGGCTAAATAATTTTTTTTTTATTCTCTGAATTCATATACATGTAAGTTGAAAACTTATAAGAAATCAATATAAAAAATATACCTAAATATAAGTCTAACTTCTAGCCAAGTGACTAGAAGTTAGACTTAAATTATCTATGATGAAAAAATCTATTGTAATTGTGCACATTGATATTTAATATAAAATCCCTTATGGTTGCAAATGAAAAGGGACAACTAAGAGATGGGGTGGATTTAAGGATATTTAGTTACCTATAGCACCGAGAATTGAATTCAAATCAAGGATTCCATTAACATTAATATGAATACTTAAACCCATACTAAAATGCTCAAATTAGGTGCTAATTTGATAGGTGGGTGTGTCCACATCTCTTCTAATCAAATAGTTGTTTACCTAAGAATATAGTGACATGTTTAGCATGTACTAGTGTTTGAAGTTCTACAACCTTCCAACCCCTATCAAAACCTAGTTACAAAGAAGCTCCACATCAACTTGAAACCGAAAACCATCCTAGAAGCTACGAAATAACCTGAATTCATTCAACCAATTGGCTTGGCTTATCAACATAGTCCATGTAATAGCAGATTGGCATAATGAAGATCTACATAAAGTTTACGAACTTGGAATATGGTGAGTACCAAAGATGACTTTTGACTTTCTTTAGAATAAATACCAATCGGTTAACTCAACGAGTGGATATATCAAAATAAGATCATCATAAGATCATAATAAGATCATCATCTATAGTAATAAGATCATCATCTATAATCGAAATTGTGAAAAAAATACCCTATAATGGGAATAGGAAACCTACTACTATATCAAAATGCTCTTTGGCTCCTGCATAAATAAGTCATTCAGCATAATTGATGAATTGAAATAAAGACAGTAAAAGTATACAGTAGTGGTCTCTTGGACCATATAATTCTAGCAACTAGCCTTTGTTTCAATACATACATATCTGCATGTTACGGTTAAAAATGGGATGTTACATAGTTAACTTTAGGTGTTTTGTATTCTCCATTTAAAGTTCTATATAAGCATGTGTGTAAAGTAGACCAATGCCAATGGAAATGGAAATGGTCATTAAGATATTGTCTTTGGTAAATTATTTCACAATACTTGATTTATAAATAATTTTCAACCAAGAAATCTATATTTGTCAGTTTTTCAATATAATAAGAATCCAATTCCTTACATTGCTTGCTTTGAGTGGCAACATAGAATTTCCAAGTTTATGTGACAATACTTTCTTAAAAATAACATAAGACATGTTTAATCATCACAACAAATCTAATACGCTTGGAGATTTTGATGACCTATATCTTTATTGAAAAATACAAGGTATAACCTTATGACATTTAAGGATTTTTAGAATTATGACTAAAAAGCTATATTTCGTACTAATATCAAGTCAACCGCTCAGTTCACCTAATACAATTATATGTGCTTAGACAAGTTTAAAGTGAATCAATACAATCAATAATCAATCCAAGGTGCCCTTCAATTACTTCTAAAAGACATGGGCTACAAATGTCTTATTCCATTCACTACGTTCAAAGGAATGCATCATATAAGTGAGATTATTATTCTCTAAAGCCTCGGTTGTGGTAATTCACATGTTCAACAAGCTTAAAGGTTAATTATTTGGCTTCATGAAAGAACACCTTTCTAATTCAATTAGAACAATATAGAAACCACAACACTCAAATATTCTTGTCAAATGAATGGTTTCTCAACAATCAATGGTTTCAATGTCTATAGGCAACTTCTTTCACTTCACAAGTTTTTTTTTTAATAATTATCCAAGAAATAACTCAAAAGAGTGTTGAGTTTTCCAAAAATAAAATAAAATTAAAAATTATTTACTTGAAAATGGGTTTGCATACATGTATAATGTGAATTCTTACAAGATTGAGAAAGAGACTGGAATATAAATAACACATGAGAATATTTGACCTTTAGCTCATTAGCAAATGGTGTTCAACAATTTCATGTTTAAAATTAAAATATTCACACATAGGTAAGCACAAGTAGAAAACATAAGAAATGCTCATACAAAAACATAAGAAATTCTCACACTAATAAAGCATGGCAGATGCATTGCTTGATTCAAAGACAACAATGCTTGAGCTTGAAGAAATTATTGTTTGGCATTCAGTCCACATAGATCACAGAAAACACAGAAGACTTGTAACAGATATATAGCATATTTATACAGAACATCAATCACATAAGAGACACAGAAATTTACGTGGTTCATCCATTGAATGTGGGCTACATCCATGGGACAAGGGCAGGCAGTCTTTATTCATCATCAACAATAGTTTACAAACTATCCCGGAGAGAGCTTAAAGCCCCAACTCAATATCTGCCTCAATGGGCCACATATTTAAGCAAACCTTCAGTTATGTGTAACTGATTATACTGTTGGTGAAACCACCCTGAACCAACTTGACCTCAACTGTCAATTGGTTATCACATTCCAACAATTATGCTGAACACATATAAGTGATTTGACCTCTAGGAATTCAAGCACAACGTTGGGAAAGTGCAAAGAAAAACTCCATATGCATAAATGATTATTTATGTCTATAAATCTACCCATTCTAACCAAAATAACTCAGTAAAATAATGTGCAAAGGAATGCAATACATTTAGGCGACAAATTATCCATAAAATTGTATTCCAAACAATTTCAGAATTTGGTATTAACAAACCTTGCTTCCCAAGCTTGGACACACTGACACAAGAAAAAATTAACCAAGGCAAATAATGAAAAGTGCTAGGCAAAGATACAATTCTGAGACATGAAAAATGCTGGGCAAAGATAAAATCCAGTCTCAAATATGGCCTTCCAACTCGCAGGGATAACACCCAAAAAAAACTAATGGAAAGAAGCATACAAATAACAGTAAAAAGGTTTTTGTTGCAAAGCTGTTTAAAGAAAGTTACAATTTCACCAATATTTCTCTCCCATAAACACAGATAGTGTTACAGACTCATTAATTAGTAGTTAAAATAGTTACAACAGAGTAATGATGCTCGTATTTGTAACAATAATATCCATTCAATACAGAGTAAAGTTATGAAGGGAAATATATTAAAATGAAAAGAGTTTAAATT
Source organism: Larix kaempferi (assembly GCA_027924585.1). Classification (NCBI taxonomy): domain Eukaryota; kingdom Viridiplantae; phylum Streptophyta; class Pinopsida; order Pinales; family Pinaceae; genus Larix; species Larix kaempferi. The sequence continues at coordinate 11,609,376 of BSBM01000008.1, forward strand.
AACATGTGTATACAATCCCTACAAAATCGTTTGAGTTAAAATTTTAGAGAGTCAACAATGAACATGTTATCATAAATCCAATTAATAAGTAGCACCTCCAAGCATACTTGAACTATACACCTTCTTTCTCTTACAAATCATGTATAACGATACTATGTGTTATAATAGACAGTATGCCATCTACCTGGTGATAAGGACTTAGAATAAACAAGAAACGAAATACACAAATACCATAACTACTCAGCTCAAAGATATATCATCCTAGTACGGGAAAAGCAAACATTCTATCATTTGTGGATATATAGTCAAGAGTGCAAAAAAAATCGACATCGAGGATTCAATTAAATATTAAACTTATGGATTACCCTTGATTACATTGGAGAGGCACAAAGCACAAATTTTTCATGCCATTCATCTCAAAATGTCAGTATACAAATGACATTCATATTTGAACCAAAGCCTTAATCCAAGTCACACTGATATACATATTAGTGGTATCATATATACATGAACGATATCAACCCTATTTAAGGGCATGGTACTTTGATCACAATCATAGCGATCTGTTTTGAAAAGAGAAACTAATTATGGGTTTATGATATAGTATTTCCGAGTACTTCTGCTATATAGGATAAGTTTTAAACAAATTATAAGTAACTTAGGAAGGGAAATAACATATTTAGGTTGGTAGCTGATTTTTGGGAAATAACTATCTTTAGTCAAAAATTCAAAAAACATAAATCATGCCTTTCAAGCAATGGGTGGCAATTTTTGGAAAAAATGAAAGATTGATGGCATTCGTGGAGCAAGTTCAGAATTGGGCTCAATCTCAGGCGTATTAGGCAGAACTAATGTAGGATATTTTGGTTGAGCAATATCAATAGGTCATATCGGTCTAGCGACAGTCATGTTTCAGGCATTATACAGGTTATATAGATCATTAGGGAATGTTGAAACAAACACATAGACCATAACAAACACAATAACCATAACAAACACGACAAATCATGGACACCTTTATGTAAATTTTTTTATGATATATAAATTAAAGAATACACTGACGGAGCCTTGAACATACCTGGAAAAAGATAAATGTCGAGTCCATGTTTGCAGGCTGCTAAAATGAATGACGCGCCCATGTCTGTCGGATGCCAAAAAATGACAGTCGAATCCACGTCCATAGTTGTTGAAAGATCACTATCGAATCCATGTCTACAAGGTTCCTGAACAGGTTGATCGACCTCAAGATCACTGCCAAATCCACGTCCATAGGGTGTCCGAATAGGTTGTTCGACCTCAAGATCACTATCAAATCCACACCCGTGGGATGCACAAATAGGTTATTCGTCCTCAAATAGGTTGATGGGTAGCCATGGTGGTGGTTTGTCAATGGATGAAGTAGCTTGGCCAAGAAAAACAGGTTGATGGGTGGCCACGGTGAAATTTTGGTGAGGATGAAGCAGGTTGGCTGGGCTCAAATAGGTTGATGGGTGGCCATGGTGGTGGAATAGGATCCCAGCAACATGTGGATGTAATTCGGTCAAAAAATATTTGTGTAAAATTTATGCCCTCAATTCTCATGAAATAGACACCCAATTTCACGACTTAAATGGGGGGAACAAGCATGGATTTCAAAGCTACGATAATGTTGGTTCTCAATCTGATCTATCTCACCTTAGATTGTGTTGGTTCTAGGGAAGATCGAGGAATTTGTGGTACAGACCCCTTATTTGTTGTAGACATTTGTTGATTATGCTGGAATTGGGGTTTTCCTTTCTTTGTTGTTAGAGCCCCTGTGTTGTTGATTTGGGCCTAGGCATGAAAAATATGTCTTCAAGTCTAGGTAAGTGTTAGCTTATGCACATTTCTCAACAAAGATGGGATGAATAAGAGTATGGCGGAGCATAGTCACCTTAGACACTATTTTTCATGTGAGGCTCCATAGCTACAATGGATTATAAGGAGGCATGACAACCTTTTGGTTGATAATCAGGTAGTCGTCTTGCACTTGAATAATAGAGTTTCTAGTAAATATGAAGACCAAAATTTGGGGCATGTAGAGTTATTAGAGATTATCACTCAATAGAAAAGGCAAATTGAGAAGCTTGAAGTTGAATGTCGTATGCTTTACTGATTTGTCTTAGCACTAGTTAAGACTTCCCAGTCTAATGGTATCACATCCAATGGACGTCAATTGCGTCTAGTCCAAATTTGGAAAATGGTGAAGAAGATTTCCAGTAGGCTCCAGGATATTTGGAAATGAAACTTGTGGATCAAGAGCTCAAGAAAACAACATTAGTAATTCAAGAAGCCCATAATGGGCATGCTTTTCTGTAATTTTAGTTTTTTGTATGTGATGCAAGATAGTTTTGATCCCAGGCTATTTTATAGGATATATACTAGTAATCCCATTTGTTATTCCTTTGTGATAGTTAGAATAGTTCAATCCCTAGGTAATCATTTTGAATTTGGACAACCTTTTAAAAAATGGCTTCTAGAAATTTGTTTGTTGTTTATATAATCTAGAAATTTGTTTGTTGTTTATATAATCATGTTGTATTATACAACCGCAACAATTTTTTAATACAAATCTTAACCATTTCAATGAAAATAATAAAATAATAATAATAAAAGTCTATAATCCATCATATGTTACTTTTATTGTAATTCAATACCTTCACTTATAAATAAAAAAACTACTTTTAATTCCTCACTCTTCAACCATTTTTGTTCCATTGAATTGTTATTTACAACACTACATTATATGGCATGTACTGACTAGTTTGAAATTGCAATGCTTCACAATGACTCCAATGACATTTATCACCAATCATACTACAGGGAGTGGCTAAGGTTCTAATCACAACCTTAGTATAATAGATAAAATGTTCTTCAAATAAATGCCTAAGTGTTACCACTATGATGGTGGATCAATTTTTGTGACAAAATATTTGGGACATGAACATTGCAACAAGAAAGTTGTGAATTGGACACAGTGATTAACAAAGAGACATAGGCAACCACAAGTTTGCAACTTGAAAATCTAGTAGTCTATAAATAAAGTATTTAAGATGTCAACGTGTGATGCATAACTCTCCTTCGATGGTATAAGCTTAACACTCTACTCCATCCATTCCACTAGTGATCTTGGAAAGGAGGTTATTCAAGGTTATGCAAATAAAAATAAAAATAAAAATAAAGGTATCTTTGACAATGATGTGTACCTAAAGAATTGGAAGGATTATCAATTAAATATATTATTAATATGTGTTTAAAGTGGATAAAATAGGTAAAATATTTTGGAATTATTATTTTTTAATTGGAAAGTTGGTAGCAAAGCATTAGAGTTAGGTAGAGTGAGATTTGGATTTGGTTTGATAAAGGGTATAATTGATTTTATATACATGAAAAGGTAGGCATCAAGTTGCACCTCTTGACATTATCAAATTAGGACCCACTAGACCACGTTTGCATCAAAATACAATGATACAACTAAGTAAGTAAAATATTGAACTATAGAATCATCCATTTTAAAACGTTTGGTCCCGTAGTTCAGTTGGTTAGAGCGTTGGTCTTATGGCATGAACAAACACTTCAAAGCAAACCCAAGGTCGCGGATTCGAGCCCCGCTGGGACCATATATGTTTGTAACTTTTGGACTTTCTGTTACTGTCACTAATCATATTTGGGTATATGTGAATGACATCCATTAAGTAAGGTTTCTTGTGATTAATATAAAAAAATTATCAAATTGTTTTTGAATATTTTTGGGTTTAAATAATAGAAATTATGTTATTTTTATTATATATTTTTTTGCTAGAATCTCTTTGAATTGCGGGAGTGGCCTTTGGTCTAAGAAACTATGGCCCATGGGCATCTAAGTTGTTAAAATCATATGGGGATTGCACGCGGCTTGGGCCACACCAACCCTCAACTGGTTGGATTTTAGGTGTCTCCTCCCAACTAGCTCACCCTTAAGGGAAATTGAACCCAGGTCGCCTTGCTGACGAGACCCACACCTTAACCGAATGAGCTAACGAAAATTGAGAATTGACGTTATTCTCATTATATTGAGTTTATGTTCGATTATTCAATTTTTTTTTTGTATTTTATTGATTTAATTAAGACATCATGATGATTTTGTATTTTTATTGGTTTAATAGGAAAATGAAGCACATCATAATGATTTTTTAATTAGCGTGACATAAAAACAAAGTTACAATAGTAAAGATACACATTGGAACACCATACATAAAATATGAATTTGACAGGGAAACCTAGCCCTCCCAAAAAAGAGGACTATGATTATTTTCTTAATCAATGAGGTAAAATATAGATATTATAAAGTTGGTTGCATAATAATGAAACATTATGGTATCCTATAGTCCCCTATATAGTATTCTTTCTCTTGTACTATTCTTTCTCTTGTACTCTACGTTCTCTCTACCCCTCTTGATAGATGCTCTATGATGTAACATCAAATCGTTATAATAGGAGTTGAACCCCTTTCCCTCCTTTAAGTTAGGGTTTTAACATTGTTTCATGGTTGTTAAGATTCTAGATAATCGTGTTGCTTCTAGAATTCTCTACTGGATTCCCATATGTCACTAACTTTTCATGATCCAATCATGGTGAGCTAATGTCATTGCGGCATGGCCTTGCGAGGAATAATTGGACCATTACCTTGTCATAGGTGTAAAATTTGCATGCAAACTATGCTTGAGGAAAATGACACAACCTTGGAAATATATCAACGTGTAGACTGCATTGAGGACCTACACAACAATTTTTCTAGACATTAAAGACCCTAAAATTCCACTTATTGGACCTTAAATCAAATGGTTTTTAGTTATAGTCTATATGCATAATTTTCATAATCTAACATGAAGTGCCCCCTATAGGTCCCAAAATCTATTTTCCCCACTCCAAAACATCAATAGAGTCATATAACAACTATGTGTGTCTATCTTGGATCATCCATCCCCGTTTTTTAAGGCTTATGGTCTCCAAAATATTTAGTTTTGTAGGAGATGAGAAAACAATTATTCAACTTTATCCTTAGATTACCATTTGGCCTTAAATAGTAGTTGTTTGTTCAATCCCACTTTCCAAAGCTCTTGTTGACCCCTTCTGTTCATTCTAATATTATGATGCAAACTCATATGCTCTGGCAATTATGCATTTAAACCTGGTGCCAAATCTTGTATGGAAGGTAATTTTTGTCTTGCTTTTTCTTCATAGACCATGGATGTCTCATAGAATTTTAGGTTTTCTATAATTACCATTGAGTAAATGCACACATAAGAAAGCAAGCTAAGGATTGTATCCATTGTTGCATGCCTTCCCCAATATATCAATTAAGGTTCATATCTCGGGGTATTGATTTTCTTCCATGGACACTACAACCTTTCCTTATTAAGGTGCAACCAAACTTTATCTCCTACTTTGAAAGTCTTTTAAACCTTGATTTGATCATGCCTAACATTGCGCTTCTCTTGAACTTGTAGGTGTATCTACTAAGAAATCTAGTATCTTGTATGATTCTATGGTCCTTGGTATCTAAAATTTCAGTGTTTCACCCAAACCCTTTCAAAGCACAAGCTTGTTGCCTATGTCCTTTGATGGCTTTCCTTCAAGCCATCAAAATGCACATCTTGATAACCTTTTCAAGTACCACATATACAAGTAGTCATGCCCTCACCATGTCCTGGGCAAATCCCCAACAAAATCCATGGATATACTTTCCCATGACCTTGTAAGTGTTGGAAGTGGTTGGTATAGTCCATATCTATGGTTACTAGGCATGTTGGCAAACACAATATGCAACCTTTAATAGACCTAGCTACTTCATCTTGCATATTGGATTAATAAACCTAACTGTTTAAGTTGGTCGCAGTCTGATCAATGTTAAAATGTCCAATAACCTTAGATGTATGAGTCTCCCTTACCACTTACACTCTTTCTTCCTTTAGCACACATAACTTCCCCATCTTGTAGAAGAATCCATATTTGAGATGCTAATTGGTGTTACTGTCTCCATACGTCAATTCTCGATGACCTTGCAGTTTCTATTACACCCTATTGAATTCCTCCTTCTCTGTAATGTCCCTTATTAGGAATTTTATTAAAATGACAATTTTTCACTTTTTTCCCTAGTTTGACCTTTGACTAGTTTTGAGCTCTAGGTCCCCAAATTGCTCCAATTGCTCCCAAATTTTCTGAGAAGGTATATGGATGATGTTAGAACATAAATATGTATTTCAGGGATGCTTGTGGACCTTTAAAATACTTCTGCAAATCCTCTTTCAATTCTGGCCAATGTAGGAAACTTTACTAGTAATTTCCCTTTGACTAGTATTGGTCTCTAGGTCTCGAATTGACTCCAAATGCCTTCAAATATTCAAGGAAGGTGTATGAATGATATTAGGACTTGAATATGATTTTCAGAGATGATATATGACCACCAAAATGCCTCTACAAACTCTCTTAAGATTCTGGACCAAGTATGCAATTTTACTAGTAATTTGGGGTTCAAATCCCCCTGGGGTTAGTACTGAAAATGGCTTCCCAAATGCCTCCAAACCCACTAAAATTTATGAACAGAGGTATGGAATGTATTAAGGTTTTATTAAGGTCTCATGCACATTATTAATTTATTATTATATCTATTCCAACCCTCTCCCATTCAACTGCAAAAATCACCAATTCGACCCTTGGGGAAATGGCACTATTTATTCTCCCAATGCAATTAAACTAAGTAAAAATACTTCAAATGCTCAAGTACAGTACATGAAACTTGTAAAATACATCCGTGGCAGTCCATTAATCACAAATGCATCATAGAATCATCCATTCATTCGAAATCATCATCAATACATTGGTTCACAACAAGGTAGTGCGGAAATGGCATTGTTCTTCCATTAAAAATGAGATTTATACATTTCTACTTGGAATTTCGACCTGAAAATTTTTGGAGATAAATAACAGAGTATTTAATTCATATTACAAGATAAATGGGGCATGATAATCTCCCCCAAAGAGTACAATAGCTCACCAAAAACGCCCTCCCTCAAGCATCAAGAATATGCCATCAAAACTGGAAATGGTTGAGAGAATGTGCTGCAATAGAAGAAACCATGAGCTTCCCTGTAGCTTACACCTACAAATAAAGACTCCATTAAAACTCCAAATGAAAGGTATGAATGGCCTTTCCAATTACCAACTTGGATGGGAATCTTTCACCCTCGAAATTGGCTAAGGCAAGAAACTAGTCATCCACTAGCTCTCCCTCTACACAAATGCAATTGAAAATTATGCAAATGATAAAAAGCTGGTTTCATTCTTTGTTATTGACATTTATAAACTTCTAATGTCCTCCATGGGTTGAATTCCTTCCAAGAGACTCATGCCAACTGAAGTTGGGAAGAGATTCCAAAGAACACCACTTGTACAACAATTCCTAGTCTCCCACTTCCACCAAATCACATGTGGAAGCATCTTAGCTGCCCTAACACCCTTGAGCGCCATCTTGGAGTCTATTTTTAGCCCTGACATGTCATATATGTCATATTTCATCCTTCAGGTCTGATTTATGTCATAGGTGTCATAGCATCTTCATCATTGTTGTCATAGAGCTAGGGAATCTAGCCCAAGTGTCTCACTAGCTCCAAATTGCCTCTTCCTCTTCCATGGGAGTTACTCTTCCTCTATATTTCGACCTTGGATGAGTCATGCAATGAATAATACCTTTTGGACTCCCCCAAGTATGTTACCATTCACCTTGAATTCGAATTGGTGAGAGAATGATGCCAAGTGTAGTGGGGAAATCTAGCCATATGTGGGTCCCACTTCCTCCATGTGTCTTCATGATCAAATGCCACTTTGATTTTCACTTGTATATATTTATTTAGCTCCTTTATTAAATATTTATTCCATTCTAATGTTCAAACATCATTTATTATCCCCATTATTCCAAATCCCAAAGCTTCCACCCCAAACCTAGGAAACTAGTAATTTTCCTCCTTGGCAATTATTTGACCTTTAGCATCAATTTGACAAACTCTAATGAATAGGGCCAATGTGATTAGGCCATTGTGACCCAATGCCAAGTTTAGGACATGACATTCTCCTCCGCATATTCTTCTTTGTATGCTTCATGAGTGAATGGATCCATGTGTATAGTGACTATGAGAGATGTGACTTTGGGTGTTAGAAGCCTCGATAATAGATCAACCAAATTGGTGGCATTGTCCTTCTTATACTTAATCACTATATGAATTTGTTGTAAAAATATCATTCGCTTCAAATGCCTTACTTGGTAGAGCTTACTCTAAGTTTATAAGTACTTTAAAGGCTATCAATCAAATTTTATAAGTACTTTAAAGGCTAGCAATCAATATGGATAATTGAATCCTTGCCCAACTAAGTGATTTCAATTATTCATTCCTTCAATAGAAAAAAGAGTTCTTTGTCATATTTGTTGCAATTCAATTTGTTCTGTGGAATAGCTCTAAATGATAGCAAACCAATCTTCTCCCTTTCATCAAAATTGCACCCATAACATACCCATCGACATCAATCTCCACATTAAATGGATTTTGTAAGTTAGTTAGTTCTTGGATAGGGGATTGACTATGCTTCAATTCTTCAAATCCTTTTTGTTTACTTTTACCCCCGTAGCAACTCTCATAATTGGCTATTGTAGCATGAGGTGGTGTTTCCATAACTGAAAATGTCACTATGGATGGACTTCCTTGAAGATTGTGAAGATTGCACAAAACTCCTAACTTCGATGATATTAGTAGGATTGAGACATTTAAGGTTGTCCTCTATCTTTATATGATCAATATCAACTCACATCCATCAATGGCATGCTTCAAATACCCCAAGGTATGTTTAGTAAAATCACATTTCTTTATGTTCACTAGTACCAAGTGTTTTCTTGTGTCTCATATACATGTTGTATATGTATTGCATGCTCGTCCCAAAATGAAATAAAGATCAATTTGTCATCTGAATCTAACATGGAAAAAAATGTGAATGGGTGTAACATATCGTCTATTAAGAACATAAAAGTAGTTGGTGCATTACTCAAACCAAAAGGCATTACTAACCATTCATATAGACTTCGCTTCACCTTGAAGGTATTTTTCCAAGAGTCTTCTTCCTTTATTTGAACCTAATGATATCCATACTTTAGATCCTACTTGGTGAGGTACTACTCATGTTGCACTTGATCCAACAAGTCACCAATCTAGGGAAAATTGTACCAATTCTTGAGAGTGACCTTGTTCATAGCATGTAATCTATGCAAATTTGTGAGGAACCTGCAACAATTAATTGATAAAATGCACAATATATGAGATCACAAAATATTTTTATTGATCACATGCCACTTCGAGGAGGAAACCTCCTTTGAGCAAGCTCAATACAAATAACTTCACAGTACCTTCATTGGCCTCAACACACACTTATATACTAAGTCTATGCCCAATACTATGGGTCAATACCATGGGACATATAATACTATGGGACGACTTACAAAGCATATGCTTCCAATACTATGGGTCAATACCATGGGCTAATACAAACTATGGATCAACAATTACTACGGGAGGACTTACAAAGCATATGCGTCCAATAACAATATACTAACAAAGTAAAGAGAAGGGTTGACATGGGTTCCTAACATCCCCTCTCCCTTAGAAAAAGATTTTTCCTTCAAAACTTTAGATGTGGAAATTGATTCAGAATCTGAAGGAGTGGTTCCCCTATAGCATCCTCTAGGTGCATTCCGTGCCACTGAATTAATACCTCTATGATAGATTGAGAGAGAAGCCGATGCCTTTTAAGTTTCAGGGAGGATTACTTGGAAGGTTGTAGATGAAGAAGAACCATATCAACTTCTTGAAAAGTGCACACAAAACGGTGTTCATCAGTGTGTTGTTTCATTCGAATTCTTTCCATGTGAATATTGTCCTGTAAAATGAGAAGAATATGGTCGCAGTTTCGAAGAACCGAGTCAATTGCCCAAACTGGGGAACTGTTGAGGGTGGATGGAAGAAGAACTAGAGGTGCCTGTCCATAGATTGCTTCATATGGTGTCATTTTAGATGCGGTATTGTACCCCCGGAGCGCCTCAAGGAAATCCATAGAAATAGTTGGCCAAATCTATGTAGGGATGGGAAAGGGTTTGAGAAGTCCCGAAAGGAGTGTCGTTTCACTCGTGTTGACTTGGAAAGTATCACAGTCATCCACCATCTGTTGAATTGTCATGTTCAGTCCCGGCCAAAAGAAGTTACATTGTTCTCGGTCATACGTTTTGAGGAACCCAGAGTGCCCTGCTGATGAAGAAGCATGGAGTTCATAGAAGACATAGTCCTGTTGAACAGATTGCAACCAGTTTGGAATAAGCATAGAAATAGATGAAAGAGAAACTGGGTCATCAAATGTGCGAGAAGGAGCATCCGCCACCAGATTGTCCTTACCCTTCTTGGAAGTGATCGCATAGGTATAACCCATGAGTTGGCTAACCCATTTCAGATGTGTTAGGAAATTTTTCAGACTCTGGTGATCAGTCTTGATGCATAAATAATTCTCTAATAGCTATGGCTGCCACTTTTGTATTGCATGCAAATAGCCATCATTTCCTTCTCAAATGTAGATGAGGCTAAATTCTGACTGGAAAAGGTCTCTTGAAGGCGGAAATCCCACTGGTTCAGCAAAGACACTTGCATATATATCCAAGGAAGTAGTGGAGGCCGTTGATGGGTACATATGAATGGAATGGAGCTGAGCGATGACACCATGTGAATTCTTCTTAAAGATCTTTTCCAGGCGATGTGAACTAATGATGCAGAGAGACCCTGGTTGTAAGCCCGTAAATTTGTTTTGTGTCCCATTGACTGAAAACTGCATCCAAAGTTCAGCAAAATCCCATAAGATGGGGCCAAGTGTGCGTAACCATTGAACGCCCAAAACCACATCACATTTGCCTAAGGACAAGGAAAACATGTCAGAGCACAAGTTATAATCTTCCAGAGAGATACGCACATTGTGACACTTCCCCTTGCAAGGTAAGGTGCCCCCATTGGCAATCATGACTTCAAAGTTGGAGCAAGGATGGAAAAAACAATCATCTTGTTTGGCGATCCGATGGTCAATGAAATTATGAGTGCTACCCGAATCAATGAGTATTGTAAGATGGATCTTCTTGAAGTAACCCCTCACCCACATTGTTTTTGGGGTGGTGACTCTAGCTAAAGCATGGAGAGATATCTCTGGGTGGTCATCCGGAGACGGAGGGTCAATAGGCGGTTGCTGAATGTCGACCTGGTCATCCAGTGTATCTGGAGATTCTGCACCAAGTTCAGAGGCAGGAGGAGAATCCACATCTAATAGATAGAGCTGTTGCTCAATACATCTATGTCCTCGAGTGAATTTCTCATCACAATTATAACAAATCCATTTTTATCTACATGCACACATTTCTGCTTCAGACAAATACTTGATAGGAGTGGAGCAAGGAGCTGGCGTGATGGGAGGTCGTTGAGAAACCATATTTCTGAATGGAACAAAAGTAGATTTGGAGCGTTGTTGGGATGTTATCTTGTCCTCCACCAACTTAGCCAACCCTAGGACTTCCATCATTGTGTTGGGACGGAACATTTTAACCTCTGAGCGGATTTCATCCTTAAGACCACTGATAAAACAACTCCTTTAGAATTCATTAGACAATCATTTTGTGTGATTGGCTAGTTTCTCAAATTATGTCTGATACTCTCTCACAGTGCCAAATTGGTGAAGTGTACTGAGTGCTCCTATGAAGTCATCAAAAGCACTAGGACCAAATCGTTGCAAAAGGAGTTGGCAAAAATCTGTCCATTTTGGCTCGTCATGAGCCTTGATGTACCAACGGTACCACTGAAGGGCTTCCTGTTCCAAATGAAAGGATGCAAGTGGAACTTTGTTGACATCAAAAGTATTATGCAGACTGAAATATTGTTTTGCACGATAGATCCATCCAGTCGGATCAGTACCATCAAAGCGAGGAAAATCAAGCTTCGGACCACGAAAATTGCTGGAAGAAGAGAACCCATTGTTTGATGAAGACTCGGACTGTCGTTTGTTGTTCATGGCTGAATGCTCAAGATGGAGGCCGAGAAATTTTTCATCCAGATCCTGGAGTTTGGTTTGGATGGCTGCAAGTGCTTCCTCCATGATTTTTGTTCCTGCGTGGGTGACAACCATAACCAGGAGGGTTTTTTTTTTGAGTGGGTAGAAAAACAAAAACAAAAATTGTTTCAATAAAGGAAAATTTGGATTTGGGAAAAATTTTGATGGGTAATTTGGGTTTGACTAGGTTTTGGACACTTTCGAATGGACAGGGAAGCAAAAAGTGAGGATTTCATGAGCTGGGTTAAAGAATGAGAAAAATTTTCAAAGAGGGACAAAGAAGCATAATTAAGGAATGAACGCGGTAGCAAAATTTGAAGGCGATTGGGTGAAAATCGAAGAAGTTATGGCAAACCCTAAAAATAGACAAATGTGGGATTTCTGGTTTTGGGAAGTGGAATTTGTGATAGGGTCCTCAGGAATGAAATATGCAGAATGGGATTGTAAGGGTGTCAGTGAATTTTCAGGGGAAACAGAGTTAAAACAAATGAGATTCATGAAAAAACATAATTTTAGAATTTTTTTTTTCCAGAATGGATCCCAAATGGCTTTCGGAATGGATCGGAAATGGCGGGATCTGAAACGACTTAGAATGGATAAAAAATGGCTGGATCTGAAACGAATTTCGGAATGGATCTGAAACGGATGGATCTGCAATGATGCGGAAGTGATCAGCAACAGATGGATCTGCAACGACGCGGAAATGATCAGCAACAGATGGATCTGCAATGATGCGTAAGTGATCAGAAACAGATGGATCGATAATGGTGCGGAAGTGATCGACAACAGTGCAGCTGAAAATAGATATGGACCCCAGGTATGCTCAGCTTCCTAACGGTTAAGGGGTTTCACTCGGCCACCAATGTTGTCCGACGGCTTGCGTATTGGGGTAGTACCCCTCACTCCATGGCTCAAGTAAAACTGATAACCACTTTTCCACAAACGACAGCTCTTGGTTTACCTCACAGGTGGGAACTAGTCAATGAGGTAGGGGTCGTTGCCCTTTTTGCTGGCAGGTCCTCTCAATGAGCCAGCTACTTCAAGGTTCCTGTGGTACTCCTCACAATGAGTTTTAGGGCTTATGCCCAAGTACTTCCCATAGTTAAGCGAATATGGATTATTCCCAGATCCGAACCTGCAACAGATGCGAAAAACAAAATTGGCAGAAATTCCACCCAACGAGCCCAAGAAAGTGCTCTGATATTGGATGTGAGGAACCTGCAACAATTAATTGATAAAATACACAATATATGAGATCACTAAATATTTTTATTGATTGCGGGCCACTTCGAGGGGGAAACCTCAATACAAATAACTTCACGATACTTTCATTGGCCTCAACACACACTTATATACTAAGTCTATGCCCAATACTATGGATCAATACCATGGGACATATAATACTACAGGATGACTTACAAAGCATATGTGTCCAATACTATGGGTCAATACCATGGGCTAATACAAACTATGGATCAACAATTACTATGGGACGACTTACAAAGCATATGCATCCAACAACAATATACTAACAAAGTAAAGAGAAGGGTTGACACCGGTTCCTAACAAAATTCTCCATATGTCATCCTTATGTGATACTAAAAACACAAGGGAACCACATGCTAAAGTACTTGGCCTTATAGTTACTTTCTGCAATAACTCTCACAACTTCTTTTTCACCTCATTTTACTCTAATAATGACTATTTGTACAATCTTATGTTTGGTAAGGAGAATTTAGTAATAAATGTATCTCATGCTCCACTTCCCTCTTGGGTGGCATTCCTTTCCACTTTTGGAACACTTCTCCATATGACTGTAAAATATTTTCTAGGTAACACTTTTGTTTATCATACATCCTTCCAAGGATGCCTTGACACTCACTAACTACCTTTATGGTTTTGTCTCAAGAGGAGAAGTGCATCTTGCATGAGCTAATGAAGATCTTAGCATTGGATACACTCATCATAGATATTAGACTTACCCATAAGTGCATTGGCGATCAAATTTACCAGGCTTGATTAATGATATTGGTTTTCCTTTATCATGAAGATGGTATCTTGCATATACATTTAGGGACTACCAAACACTATGAAACAAACATCAAGACACACTACATCAACCTATAATTTAACAATAAAATTTTCACTAATAACAAATATAACCTCACCTGCTTCATAACTTTAAACTCTGCATGTCTATTCCAAAAGTGTATGGATGAGGAAATCATGCATTTCTAAACCCAACATACTTACCAATTCATTTTCAATGAGATCACCTTGTGAACTATAATAAAAAGCAATATTTACCTTATTCTTCTTGATTAGAATCTTGATATGGAGCAACTTTGTCCACTTTATGATAGAAACTACTTAGTTTCACCTCCTTTTGCACTGTAGTGAATGAATTTTCTCATCCACATATGAGCTTCCATCTATCTCCTTCGCTATGTTCACACCTAGAGTATTCTTCTTCATGAAAGTCTCCTTCTTATGTTCTTAGGATTTAACTCTAGAAATATATGAAATGCAAAAATACATGAAAATTCAAAAATATAAGTTTTAATATATGAATATATTCATCGATGTTCATGTCAATAAACAATAAGCTTTGGATTGCATTGCATCTTGTTCATCAATGAATGTGAATTCCATGGAAAATAAAATAAAAAAACTAACTAAGGATGGGCATGTTGATTTATTGCTTCAAGATACCGTGAGCTCTCATCTCAACCAAGAGGTATGCATAATTATGTACAATATACCAATGTTTGTTGTTTAATTGCATATTTTATTTTTATATTGTTCCCAATAAATTTAAGCATCGATATATCATGTTTGTATTACGATAGTAAAGTTTCTAACAGGAAGTAAATCTAATTATAACTGTAGCAATAGTTTATCCCTTTTCTCATATCCTTACTGTATGTTTTTTTTGGGGTGATGGTGAAAATATTAAATTATAAAATCTTATATGTGTTCTCAGTTATTAGGACAAATATTAATTGCCAACAATAGTTGTAACTTTTCTGTGATGTAATTTTATTTGAGAATCTCTCTTTTTACAAGAAAACACATCACATTTATAATCAAAGAAAAATATAGAACACATTCTTCAAGTGTTGGAGTAGTTTGTATTTCATTTGTGAACCTTACTTAAAGTCTTGGGATAAATAATAGTTATTGTGAAGTAAATTTAATTAGATTTGCAATATTAATTGATTTAGTACTCAATTGGGTCTATCCTGAGTGATTGTGGGATGGAGTGTTATCCTCCCCACCTGGGTTCTATTCCTACAATTGACATGTTGAGATCATAATGAGTATGTTATGGTAATGGCTTAGCCTTAATGTTGACTTGGTCTTGTGCCCTAAAGAATCTAGGGGTACCATGGGTAGCATCCTAGAAATGAGGAGAAATTCCCAAGGGTTTCCCACATGACAATAATTACCTGGAAAAAAATAGTTGGTTCAGTACCCATAATATCCATACTTTAAAAGCCATACTATTTTAGGTGATTTCAATAATGTGACCTTTACATAAGCAATTGCAAGGAAATTGTTATGTCTCCCTTTTGTTCATACAAATTTTAGTTTTTCACAATCAAACTTTTTATAAATGGAAAATTTGGCTTACATGTGTCATGTGGACACCACCACAAGGTTATCAAGGCATTGGACTAGTCCAGGATAAAAAAGAGTGTATTAGGACAAAAAAATGATTTTCAGGCTCATGGACCATTTGTAGGGTTTCAAAATACCATACAATTCCTATAAATGGAATATTTGGCCTACAAGGGTTGAATTGACACCATTATGAGGTTTTGTGCTCTAGGGACGGTTCTCATGGAAATAGACATGGTACAAGGAGGAATTTCAATCAATTATGGTGTAAAAGATGTTTTTAGGGCTTATGGACTATGCATAAGGTCAAAAACTTCATATTGGTCATTCTAAGGGAATCTCTAGTCTCAAGGTTTCAGGGTTCATAGGGTTCCATTATAAGTTTTTGTGCATTAGGGATGGTTCTCAAGCCCTTACCACAGTTTGAGGATGAACATCAACTATAGAGGATCCAAAATACACTTTAAGGTTCATACACCATGCACACAGTACAAAACCATTGCATATACCTAGTAAAGGGAATATTTGACCTATAAGTGTCACATGGGTGCCATTATGAGGTTTTGCTCACTAGCCATGGTTCTCAAGGCATTGGAAATAAAAAATATAAAACCCAATGTCTTATGGCCTAAAAAATGCTTTCGAGGATTGTGGACCATGCGCAAATTCTAACACCACACATGCCTTGCAAAGAAAATCTATCTTACAAGGGTCATATGAGTTCCATTACAAGGTTTAATGCACAAGTGATTTAATTTCTTGTGACCTTGGCGATGTTATAATGATGAAATTAACATATCAAGGCATACAAGATGCTTTTAGGGATCATAGGACATGTGCATGGACCAAACCACTAAAGGGTCCACGAAAGCACACATTTTCCCTAAAAGTGTAATATGAGCACCATTCAATTTCGACTAAAAGTGTAATATGAGCACCATTCAATTTCGACATTTCATCTAGTAATTACCCATATCATCCTTCCAAGTTAAAGGAAGCATGCTTTTTCAAATTTCCATTGCCATTAAAGTGCCATGAGAGACCACCATGATTGTGCATCAACCCCAAGGTTAGTGGGTGAGGATGTTTAGGTGTTTCTACATCAATTAAATGGTCAGCTGTAGGAAGAACTATGGTCAATGTGGTTAATATAGCTAATATGGTCAACCATTCCCAGTATAATCAACAATATAACCATTATTGACCATGGTCGATTTCCATTGCTCAATATTGTTAATTAGGGTTAGCTCAACTAATTATTGCCAATGTTGTTGGGCATTTGGCTAGCTTTGTCTTAGTGGGTGCTTGATTCAAATACCCTTAGGTGAGGTGCATTATTCTACATCGACAAGTTTAATCGAGATGCCATCCATGAATGTGAGGAAGCATCCCTTGGATTTTCCCATAAGGTTTTCTAAAAAAAAATATGGTTGATTAGGCTTGAAGGTAAATGAAGTCAATGTTGTCATGGATTTATAAGGGCTAGTGACTTAAAACACACACACACTAACTTGCTAACCCTTGACCCATTAACCCTTAACTTTGAACCAACTAATCCACTACCAACTAATGCTAAAACACTCACCTTTAATGAATAGCCCCCAACCTACTAACAAAGTAACCATTAATCTCAGACCCACTAATGCCTAACACAACAACCCACTAACCCTTGAACAATATTGTGTAAAAACTCACTGAACCCTTGAGAGGTCACTATATAACTATTGCTTCTTAATTAAGTATTTAAACAATATTGTGAAAAAAGTCACTTAACCCTGGGGAGGTCATTATATAACCATTACTTCTTAATTAAGTATTTAAGAGAGTTTTACAGTGGTGTTAGTAGTTTTTATTAGTTTTTAATAGAGTCATAAATAGATGATGTTTTTGAGGGCTTTATTCTATTTTAAAGGTTTATATAAACTTTAATTTTAACAACTTTGGACCTAAAGATTTGAAACTTCATTCACAATTTGAAACTATATTTCATATGTGTATTTGGTGGTTACATATCTCAACATTGTACTTACAAAATATAATAGTTTAAATAATAAAAATAAAATTTATTTAAAACGAACATAAATCCATATGAAACATTGATTTATTGACTATTGTGTGAATGTTCTATGCAATTGCTAATTAGAATTAGAGGTATATTATGAGTGTGGTAACCATAATAATTCAACAAGATCCAAGCACATGAAATGGAATTAAGTTTTGTTTATTAATTTGGTTTTTAACAACTAGAGGTCAAAAGAGATTCACAACTCATTATGCACATTTTATTGAAATTTCCATGATTGATCGAGAATTTAAATCCAATAGAGTTTTATCAAATGTCCAACTCAAATCTACAAAGGCGAGATGATAAAATCTTCTTCCATATTATGAATTTCACTCGAAATCATACATAAGTATAAAAACTTAAAAACACTATGCGATATTACTTTTCTATGATGTAATCCTTTATAATTTATCTTATAATTTATTATGATGTAATCCTTTATAATACATGTTTTACCTTTATTTGTTTAAAACGTGTTTAGTTAATTTTAAAATATTTTTTAAAAAATCAATTATCTTTGATGGTCCTAACTTAACCCATGTAGACCTGAAAAGATCAAACTCTCTTTTATGGTCTTATTTTTAGACATAGAATTGTTTCTCATATAGGTAAATAAAATAAATATTGAATGTTAGGTAATGGATTCACCACTTTTAAATAGTATTAGTCTCTTCCTATGGTCGGTAACTATATGCTCTACCATTTTGTATTATTTTGTTTAAGTATAATAAATTTATTTGAAATTTGTAATGGTGAAATAATAATTTTATTTAATTGTATTTAATAAAATATTTTATTAAGTGTGAAATTATTATTAATTCAAAGTGTTTGAAAAGACTATTTTTATCATTATCAAGAGTTTAGAAATATAAAAATAAAATAAAAATACAACATAACTTTAAACATACAAATTTAACATCCAAATATTTTTTCCTAGTGGATATTTTGCCAAGGTCTGTAGGTTGACAGTCCCAAGCTCGAGCTACAAGCTCAACATCCCACTGCTGCATCAACATGATCTTCGTTTTCAACTTCTAATCTTTTCTAGATATCAAATCCCTTCTTAGATCAATGTTAATGCCTAAATTTCTCACACATGCGACATTTTGGCTAATCTTGCAGTAAGGCATCATCAACATATAACATGCAACCCAATGAAGACATAGCAACATGAGTCCAAAAAATGCCAAAAATAGTAAAAAACAAAGGTAGCAGAGTTACTCTCATGATAAACCATGCTACAACGTGTATTATCAGTTATGTGCTCACGCTACGTTAGCACGGATTTTCCTTTGAAATCTGTGCGACTGTTAAAATGGCGGGACCACAACACCCACGGCGCATTGAAGGCTCATCAAGGCTCCATCAACTCCAAGAATTCGAATTTAGCTCCTCTGTACTTGGGTTCATTGAATGGCCCCCCTTTTTGTACTTTAGAGCTAGATCATGGAATTAATGAGTCCACATTTGGATCTACTTGTTTCTTAGCCATTTCTTGGCCTATAAAAGGAAGCCATAGGAATGCATCTAGTAAGGAGAAATTAGAGCATGGTTATGATGTTGGAATTGTGTTAGAACTTCTTCCACCTCTTCCCATACCTACTAGCATTCGTCAAGCTCCTTTGCCACCTTCCTCTAAGGGGAAAGTATTTCTCCCATTGTTCTTTCAAGTTATTTAGCATTTAGTGTGGAAAAAAAGGACCTCCCTAAGGGAGATTGTTGGCTTCTCTTTAAACCCACACCTCCTAGGTGACACTTCATGTAACAGCTTGACCATTGGGAAATCTAAATTGGTTCTACCATTTGCTTCTTGTTGTGGTTTGCATATCATCACTCCCTTTCAAATTATTTTTGTTGTAATATGTAATGATGTCTAAATGTATTTGGAAGGTAATAATGCCCAACCTTATGTAAAAGAGTTATCCCACATGTAATTGTAATAATTTACTCTTATTACATTTTATTATACAAAGAGGTGAAATTACATTTATCCCACATGTGTTATGGGATGTAATTACTCTATTACCTCTTGGTATATAATGAGGTGAGAAGTCATTGTAAATTTATCAAGAATTCAAGAATTCACATATGAACACCTTCAAGTTTTTGTTTCATTTCCTTTTGTTTTTATCAACAAAGGCTTATAAGATCAATTTGGAGTCATTCACATTTGATTTGTGTACTACAATACTGGGCCTTGTTGACAACCTCAAAGTCCTAAACTCCAAAATGGGAAGTGCTACACTCATTTGTGCAAATTTTCCCACAACAATATTTATTGTGACTCCACTATATTTTTGTTCATTTCTTTTTAACTAGGTTGTTATTTGTTGAATAACTAATTATGGGTTCTTGTCTTGTGCAGGTAAAGAGGTTCATACCTTTCATTCCCAGAATTCAGCCTCCTCTTGGCTAGTATTAATGTTTACACAGCCACGCAGATCTTAAATCCCATAGTGCGCTTCGAAAGTTGCACTACTCACACACATTAACAGAACCTCACCTACGCGGTAATATAGTCTCTGTTAGCATAGCCTTGATGTGTTGTAATCACACTGCTGCATACCAACGAATATGTTTTCCACACTAATGTGCATCTATTTTTCTGTTTTCCACACTACTGTCATTTATTTGTTTTTTATTAGTTCTGCATACAATCTTCCAGTCACAATGACTACTCACTAATGAACCATAATTAAATTAACTTGCAATAGTTGGTTTTTCTTTAGTAATTATCCCATTTATACCAAGATTAGGGAGTAAAGAGTTTTTCTCTCTTGAAATCTACCTGGGTAACCAACATTGAGGCTTTCAATGGGCCTCATTGTTGTCACTAGTATTCAATACATCTTTTGTTTTTGTTTACTTTCAATGTTTATAGGAAAAGTAATGTAAATCCATTTTTTCACACAAGCAAGGACCTAAAGACCCTAATCTCCCAAGGTATTCTCTTCACCTCGCATTCGATGTGATCTTGGTGAATGAAAAAAAGAGAGAGAAGTGTGAAATACCTCCATTGCACACTTTTAATTCATTAGAATTTTCTTAGCAGGCACCATTAGCATCTTTTAGAGTAGAAGTTAAATCTCCATTTGCATTTATTTTCAAGCTCTTTAGTTAACTGCAACAAAAAATTTGTTTATCTCACATGTGTTTGCATCACTAGCACACACTAAGGGACCTAAAAGCTCTTCCAAACCAAGTATGCTCTTCACCTCACATTACTTGTGATCTTAGTGAATTAGAAAGGAAGGGAATTATGAAATACCTCCCTTAAACTCCTTAAGTGAATTTGGACCCTTAAAATAAACACTTGTAATTTCCAACCAACTAAAATCCTCCACAGGATGTCACAAAATAACATTTTAGTTAGGTAGGATTGATTGGGCTAGGCATCCATTAATGCCCACCAATCTAGTTTCATTTAGTTTTTGAAACATAACATTGTTGACTTATAGGGTACTATTAAATCCTGCTATTAGAAAGTGTTAATAGAAAACATGAATAATAAGTGCATCATTCCCAAGGAGATCAAAGTTGAGGTATAGTTTCCCTGCCCTCTCCAAAGAGCCACTCATATTTTTGTGGAGGAGACATTATACCGCCCATGCAGAACCACTTATCCACACTTGATGCGGGTATCTTAGTGGCCAAACTTAGGATATCACCAAGGAGCAATTGTGAGTGCAATTGACTCCTGAAGTCAGATATTTCCATTGGGAAGTGTTTCTAGTCCTTTCCGAACATAGCCCCATCACATGTATAACTAACTCTTTGTTAAATTCACTAGTCAATTGTTGTATGGATCCCATTATCACCATCAATTGTCCTTTTGGAAGGCTCGGTTACATTTGAGAGGAAGGACCTTAGGTATTTGGGGAATTTACATTTATTTCCTTTTTAAATACAAGTACACTAACTTGCAATTAAAAAAAACCTACATGTGAGAACTCTTGCACTAAACTGACATAGCACATATCATTCACTTTGCACCATTTTGCATTTGTTGTGGTTGGCATATTTTTGCATTTGTTCATTTGTGTTTATTTCCATCATCACTCTCACTCGTCAATAAACTTCCAGCATAGAGAAACAAAACCCCATAATCTAGTTCTGCATACTACAAGGCCTTTCCCTTCTCTCAAGGGGTGTTTTCCCACTTTCTCCCCATCGTTCATGAGGGAGATACTCTAGTTGGGGCCGCTCCCAGGACACATTGATAGGATCATCAGGGTGAGGCCGCTCCTTGTTTGATTCATTTTCTCCCCTTGGAGAAAGTGTAGATCCTTTTGCTTCATCCTCTCATGGAAGAGGAAAGCCTTCATTTTCTCCCCTCAAAGTTCACCCTCTCATGGAAGAGGCCACACTTTATTTACATCTCTCAGTAGAAATACACCAACTTCTTCTCCCCCTTCAAGAGGATGGCATACTATATCCTCTTCTTCCCATCAAAGACATTGATCACCGCTACATACACCCCATTCTCCCCCTCCAGGAAACAATACACAACATACAATGGCAAGACCCAACTTACCTTTCATGGCTAGCCTGAATCTCCTTGATCTGGCCAAATTGATTAATGACCCTATAGCACATGATCAAACATGGCCATCTATGCTTAATAAGATCCCCTACGATATCCCTAAGTTTGAAGGGAAACAAGGAGATGATCCATCCAACCACATCATGTCATTTCACTTATGGTGTTCCTCCATTAGCATAGTGGAAGACTTAGTGAGGCTTCACCTCTTTCAACGAACCCTTACCGAAACAACAGTAAAAGGGTATGTGAATTTACCAGGAACGACCTATGCTACCTTTGGAACATTTTCCACCGCATTTCTCACATACTTTCAGCTTCCCATTCGCCATGACCTCATTCTCGAAATTCTCACAGAATTTCGACAGAATACCTCTACACAAATAGCGGGCCACATCCATGAGTGGCATAGATGTCGTACATTGTGTAAAATCAAAATACAACCTCGGTTCTTGTTGGATTGGTTCATCAAGTCACTACAACCTACCATTGAAAAATATGTGGAAACATCCATGCCCCAAAATAAGGAAGAGTCCATCCTAAAGGCCCAACATTTCGATCTTATCTATGCATAATCCAACTACTTATATACCATCCTACTTGACGCCCTTGGGAATCAATCGTTGGATCCCACACCTGCGGGTTCGTCACATTCAGAGGATGGGGTTATCGGGTCCATTTACCAGCAAGAAAAGGTTCCTCCTCCTCATACTCATGCGTCATTCAACTTGACTCCACAGTATCCACCCATCCCTCTTGTGTCAGCAACCCCCGTTCCTATATCAAATCCTTAGTTTGGTCTGCTACAATATGGAGCTTACAGTCCTACCTATCTCAATGCAAGCCAAGCAAAAATGGTACCTCCACTGTAAATCGATCAAGTCTCTCCTACATCCACCTCATATAGAGTGCAAACCACATCTATCCCACATCTGGGGTATAACCCTTATTACCATTTTCCATGTCCTCCTAGTTCTTCCCCCATGCCCCACATGGGGGTCAATTTAGTTCAACCTTCTTTTGCACAACAAGCTCAACAGTTTGAGTAGTTGAACACCATAAATCCCAAGAATCCTCAAAATTAGAGGAAGAAGAAATGTAAGAACAAACAGAACCAGCAACAATGGTAGGGGGAAACCCCCCTCCCAAGCAGAACCAGAACCAAGGTAACCAAAGTGCGGGGGATAATAACCCCACCAAACAAGGTAAGAACGCCAACCTGAGGACCAATTATTCCTGCTCCATTTATGACGAGTATGGTCACTACACTCACCATTGTCCACTTCTCCCCTACTGCCAACAATTGGTGGAAGCCAAGAAAAATACAACCCTCAATACGCCTCAAGTGCCTAACCCTCCAAAACCCCAAACAACTATCTTGCAGCAACCCTTTTCTAATCAAGGGTTCGTTACTTAGTACAGGGATCGTTTCCCATCTAGAGATGGCTCCTTCCAGAATATCTACATGAACACAGAAGACATCAACCTCCAGATTTGATCCAAAGGCTATGGTAAGCCCGATCCCCCATAAGTGAGGACATACCTGTCCCCTATGGAGGCCCTTTTCAAATACCATGCCCAAGTGGTGAACAAATCCCCCCATAACCATCATATGAAATCCTCCCATAATTAAAATATTGTGGATTCCTTGGCTCAGTCACCAGCTTCCATATCCATTTTAAAGGTGCTACAGTATTGGCCATCACAATGAAAAGCATTATTGAATGCACTTGGCTTGGTCGAGCCTTTTGACTCATGCCTTATGACCTTTGATCTTGACAAAGGTGAATCGCGCCTACCCTCGTCAGTCGCATTCCATGTTCCCATTATAATTAAGAGCGTTATGATTCACTAGTGCATCATCAATGAAGGCACGTCCACATGTGTCATGTCCTCTAATGTCTAGAAATGATTGGGTTCACCTGAGTTATTCCCCTTGTCTATCGTTCTCTTTGCATACGATGGGATACCATCACAAACCATGGGATTGTACAATAATGTCCCCATTGAGATGGGGGGTAAAATGGTCATGATCGATATTGAAGTAGTTGATGCCCAACTCGACTACAATATCTTGTTGGTTCATAGTTATATGTACGCCATGAAGGCGGTATCCTCTTCGGTATTCCGCATCATGATGTTTCCCTTTCATGGGAAGATAGTCATCCTCAAGCAACTCAATTAATATGACCCCCATACTAATACCAACCCCGATAATGTGATCCCCACTATAGCTGGGACCAGTCAACCCCCTTACATTGATATTTTCCCAGGAGTGTACAAACATTCCAACTTGCTAGGCGTATATTGAGGTCCACTGCATGAAATCCCTACTTCGACCGATGGCCTTATGTCCACTATTTTCACCTCTGAAAATGCACCTATCACCCCCTCAGCATCATCATCCATACCTCCCGTGAGAAATGACATTGAAGAAACTTTGAGTCCATTAGTGCCTCCCATATTCCAAATACTATTCTTGTACCCCCGCACGTGAGTGCAAGGGATGCCGGTCATGGCTCAACTAACTCTACCTAGGCTCACTTTGGGTATACCTGTGTGGTACCTCATTCCACCTTTCCCATAAATGGCTTCAAAATTTGTAGCCCATTATGAGTTTGTCCCTATATTGACCATTATGCCATCTAGGATGGTTATTCCATTTGTACCACAAGTCGATCCTACGACACCTGTGATTAAAACACCGCAAATAGTCACTAAAACCGCCAATGGGGGCATGAGACAACCTAAGTTGAAATCCTGCCTCATAACCAACCATACTCCTATATCATCATTGGTGATTGCCAATCCTAAAGCGAGGGGCACAACCCAACAAAAGTTAAAATCCCCAGTAATAAAAACAACTACTCCCGCAACCAAGTTCACTCCATCATGAGCCCTATGTGGGAAACAAGGCCATACGACCAACTTGTGCCCCTCCTTATCAGAGCTCAAGAATATTCTAAAAACCCATGTTAGTGTGATGCATGTGCCACATATAATAGCATGGGGCACATATGCAACCTCATCTTCTCCCACTACGACACCTAAGTCCAAGTTATTGCGTACGTGTTCGATTTGTTCTTAGTTTGGGAATTACACACACCATTGTCTTGACCTCCCTCGTTTCATGATGCTTTGGTGACCATTCACCTCACCCAACATTTGATGGAGAGTTCTTCACCTCACCCCAGGAAAAATATTCCATAAATGTCATTACATCAACGACTTCCACTCCCATAGTGAGCACCTCCGAAACACCTCAATTGGAAGAATCACTCCTTCCACCCCCCGATCAACGATTTCCTTCTTAAAATCCTCAGATCCTATCCATTGTTCTCAATCAATCCTACACTACGCGTCCATGTAGATCATGCAGGTTGATGACTCACCACTCCTTCCAATGTCCTATGTTGGTCACACTATGCACCCTTCGAGCAACACATAAGTGACTATCAAATAAACTAACACCTTTGGGAACAACCCTTCCCATGATATTTGAAGAATAGAACAACTCTACTGAGGAAAATGAAGAGGTAGACACACCATTGGTTTCTCTTCACCTTAGCGGTGATGACCCTCCATCACCAGTTTCCGAGAAGGATTTAGACCCCTGGTCTTTCCACAAGAGGAGATCTATCCTCCTCCTTAAATCCCCCATTGCTATGTGGATATCCTTCATATTGACTCGATACCATTTCCACCAAATGACAAGGATGGCTATGTTAACCCTACCTGACTAAGAAATCCCATTACTTATACCAACAATGGTCAGTCCACTCATAACAACTCTATTGATTCCTTCTCTTTTGATGAAGACATGTTAGAGGAATATTTCTTCTCCATGGATGAAGAAATAATTGAATCCATTCATTTAGATCAATCCCCTTCAGATGGCCTCCATCATAGGTCATTGTTTGTCCCAACCCATGGCCCACCAATCACTTTAGTGGCCCATCAATGCAATATTGAATCAAAGACATTCTACCCCCTAGTCATATTGGTTGGTTCAAAAACCCTATCCTAGCCTCCAATGCCTTTGAAGACGACAATCTAGCCAATATTTCTCACACAATTAAAGTTGATATTTTCGTCACACCAGGAGTCATCAAAAACATCTCGATTGGTGCATCATGCTCACCATAAGAATTCATTGACTTCACTGCCCTCTTCAAATAATTTTGAGATGTATTTGCATGGTCATATGAAGAAATTCCTGTCTTAGACCCTTCAATTGTTGAACATCATATTGACACTTAGCTAGACACACACTCGATTAGATAGAAACAACGACCCATCCACCCCTCTAAGGCTCCAACTATCAAGGATGAGATCGAGAAACTCCTCCAGAATGGATTTATTCCCCCTATTGCTTATACATCATGGGTCTCCAACCTTGTCCTAGTAAACAAGAAGCAAGGCACCATTCGAGTCTATACTGATTTCGTGATCTCAACCTCACATGCCCCAAGGACAAATACCGCACCCCATTCATCGACCAGATCCTCGATTCATATGTGCGTAGTGAAATTTTGTCCTTTATGTATGGATTTTCCAGTTATAACCAAATACATATCTATCACTAGGATCAGTACAAAACAAAATTTACAACACCTTAGGCCACCTTTTCCTATAGGGTTATGCCTTTCGGGCTAAAGAACGCTGGAGCCACCTTCCAAAGGGATATGGAATACGTTTTCAATGATCTGGCCCATATCATCCTCACTTTCCTTGATGATCTCACTGTCAAATCTAAAAAATGATGTGATCACCTCCGCGATCTTCGCACCATTTTCATGCAATGTCACAAATACAATATACGATTAAATCCCCCAAAATCCATGTTATGTGGCACCTCAAGATGTTTGTTAGGATTCATCATGTCAAAAGAAGGGATCACAGTAGACCCATTCAAATTCTAAGCCATCCTTGACTTGCCTCCCCCGCAAACACGACGCCAGTTGCAAATCATTTAGGGGAAGGAAAATTTCCTTCGATGCTTTGTCCCAGACTATGCCACTTAGACACATGGTCTTCTGCATCTACTTAGGAAAGACATCCCTTTTCACTAGGATGCCCAATCCCAAAGCTCTTTCGACGAACTGAAACCCTCATCTCTCCACTAGACTTTGACAAAGATTTTATCCTCTATATCTCAGCGTCATCTTCCATGGTTGCAAGTGTCCTGGTCCAACATGATGAAGGCCACAATGAACACATCATTTATTACATCAACAAAAAATTGGTAGGACCAACACTCAACTACACTCATGATGAGAAACATGCACTACTAGTCATGGACCTCTTAGTACATAAATTATTCCATTATATCTTACTACACAAAACAACAGTGATCGCAGATTCTAATCTGATGCAATACATACTCAGCCATCGACTCATTAATGGTTAATTTTCACATTGGATCATTATTCTCCAAGAATTCGACCTTAAGTTTGTTATCCCTAAAAGCAAAAAATCCTTGGCCCTTGCCGAGCTCATCATCGACCTCCCAACCACTACCCCGAGAGAACCTATGAATGACCAATTACCTGACGAACATATTTTCCTCATCGCCAACAATGATCCATGGTATGATGATATCTTAACATGTCTCCAAACTCATAAATTTTCCCCTCACTTGTCTTGTGATGATCGTCGATGCATACATCATCAAGCTCCAAGATATATTCTCCTCAGAGATGTCTTGTATCATCGCGTGGTCGACACTATCCTACGATGTTGCTTGACCAAATGACTAATTACCTGACAAAAATCTTTTCCTCATCGCTAACGATGATCCATGGTATGAACATATCTTAACGTATCTATGAACTCAGAAATTTTCCTCTCAGTTGTCTTGTGATGATTGCCAATGCATACATCATCAAGCTCCAAGATATATTCTCCTCGGAGATGTCTTGTATCGTCACGTGGTCGACACTATCCTATGACGCTGCTTGACCCATGAGGAAGTAGAGCAAGTCCTCAGTGACTTTCATAGTGGAGCATGTAGGGGCCATCTCTCAAGTCTAGCCACCACCCAAAAAATATTCCCCGCCAGGTATTTTTGGCCGTTAATGTTCAAGGATTGTGTCTACGATGTTAAAAGATGTGCCAATTGTCAAGTCTTTTCCTATAAGACGGGAGATCCCTTGCCCCCCTCCACCCAATAATTATTATTGTCCCATTTTGCAAATGGGAAATTTATTTCATCGAGTGTCACCCCGCCTTGATGCAGGGTCACAAATATATCGTAGTAGCAGTCAACTACTTCACTAAGTGGGCCGAATCAATTCCCACATTTGATTGCATAAGCACCACCATTGCAATAACCATGTCATTTCACTATTTGGTGCCCCAAAGAAGTTAATTTCCGATAAAGGCACCCACTTCTGTAACCATAATTTCGAGGAGTTATCACTTTTGTTAGGATTCAAGCATGGATTCTCGACATATTACTATCCTCAATCTAATGGCCAAGTCAAATCCATTAACAAAGTTCTTAATACCATGCTCCGACGAACAGTAAACAAGAACAAATCCAATTGGAACCATATTCTATTCCCAACTTTATGGGCATACCGAAAATGAGTTAAAATGGCCACGGGATTTACTCCATTTCACCTTGTACATAGACGGAAAGTAGTTTACTCATTGAATTCCAAATCCCTACACTCCAATCAACTTTGGAGTTGTTAATACTCAGGCTCTCGAACATCGATTTTTTACTTTAGAACACCTTGATGAAGAATGAAGGGACTCAGTCCAACAAAATGAGGCCATGAATTTGTGCTCCAAAATGCACTATGACCTCCAAGTTCGACCTCGCACCTTTAATGAGGGTGACTTTGTCCTTGTCTTCAAAGATAACAAACCAGGACTAGGTAAATTTGTATCTAAATGGATAGGACCTTTATTCTTCAAGAAATTCCTACCCAAAGGGGCATATATCTTAATTGACCCAGAAGGATTAACCCTCAATAGCTCATGAACGGGTTGTAGTTCAACGTTTCTACCCCTGATCCACACACACTCCATAGGTTCTCTATGTTTTTGTTTATTATTTCTACATCATCAATACCTTTCCTGTGACCTTTATTACACTTGGGTATTTGCGTCATGTGTGTAGGAAAATGACCAACACAACTAAGACTCCAACCATTTCAACAATTATGCGGGACTTGTGTCACAGGTATCATCCAGAAAATGGTAGATAGGAAACGTTTTCCCTCTATTTACATTGCATTTACCATTACTCTCACTGATAACCATAGAGTCTTCATTCCCAGTAATGATGTGCCATCAATGTCACTACTGAGGATAACATGTTTCCCCCATAGGTGTGTGCACCATTACATCCTAGTCATTATTTGAAACCCATGATGCCAAACCTCCACAAGTCCAAGGAATTTGATTTACTTTGAAAATATCAACCCAAAGTTCATCATTTTATAGTTACGCATTTACTCCCCAACCTTCAGGAGTTGATGCCATCCAATTCCTTGGCACATGTTATGATCAAGAATCACGGTTGACCACTCATACCTCCACGAGAAATCTACCATCTGCAATCTTCTTCGTATCATCACCCCCTTCAAGACACCAATGGGCCCCCCACCCTCCAGAGAAACCAATTATATTCAGCTATCCCCACAGAAACACTTACATGGAATTGATTCATGGGGCACCTGTCTTCATGTTTTGCAAACAACCCTTACATAATTATGGAAAAGGTTTCCCGACTCACTCAAAACTATGGTAACTTCTCCCATCATCAAATTGATTCCCCAACACATCCAAAACCATGGGAATCCCACCCATCATAAAATTGGTCCCTCGACACCCTCAAAACCGTTGGGACCCCACCAATTATTATTAATGTATAAACAGTT
Organism: Larix kaempferi; assembly: GCA_027924585.1. Lineage (NCBI taxonomy): Eukaryota > Viridiplantae > Streptophyta > Pinopsida > Pinales > Pinaceae > Larix > Larix kaempferi. The sequence goes on from BSBM01000008.1 coordinate 11,639,668, forward strand.
CCCCAATCCGCTCAAAACCATGGGAACATCACTATTTTTTTGGCAGCAACTCCTAGACAGCTTTGATCGATGTCATCAAGTTTCCCTATCCCCAACATTATGAGTTTTGTTAGTCACCATCACCCTCAGTGTCATGTCTCCAACAAAGCCCTTCATCTGTAGTTTGTCTCCCTCCGTTGATCTCTATACCTTTAATTTGAAGAATGCTGCCACTAGTTACTCCCCAATTTGACATTGATCAAAGGGAGTTATGAGCCCCACACTTATCAACCAGTCTTGTGTCAAGTCTATCAGTCTTACAGTTGGTTACAAAATGATATTCGTTCTTAGTATAAGACCCTCATCTTATCATGTACTTTAGCTCTCACCGACACCAAATCCTTATATTTTGAGAGTTCCAGTAGTTCCAGTTGTAACTTGGGGTCCCTTTAAATCAATATAAGGGTTTACCTCGAACTAGGTAGGGATATTCATTAGTCATATCTAACTTAGTGGTCTCTCTTATACTCAAGGTCAACACATCTATCACATAAGGAAGATTCGTATATTTCAAAGGTAGCAGTGTTCACATTTACAAATCATGGTAGCAATAGTACATGGAAGTTATCCATCCAAAAATCCAGTCCCCCATCCCCGTGGGATTATCATGGTCATCAGGAGCTCTGCTTATTCGGCACCTGTAAAAACATTTCTAGGTTCATTCACTCTCACATGGATTGAATCTGCCTTCATCCATGTCCCAACATTATTAAGAGTTGACCCCTCAGTTTCCTCTCATTGTAGTCATCTTGACATATTTTCACAAGCATGGGTATTCCCGCCTCGTTTGTATAAAACACTATTCTTTGTTACAACTTTACTGGTTGTCACCAGCAATCTTCCCCCAAGGGCACCTTCTTTCCACATTCGCTTGAGAACTTCCAAGAACATGGGAAAACACAAAAGAAATGATGATTCATTATTGGTTCTACAGTACCTTATGAACCTCATACATTAGGGGGAATCTGTTAATGCCTAAATTTCACACACATCCGACATTTTGGATAATATTGCAGTAAGACATCATCAACATATAGCATGCATCCCACCAAGACATCCTCATTACATCCATAAAGTAGCACGAGTTCAAAAAATGCCCAAAACAGTACAGACAAAAGGTAGTGTGGTTACTCCCATGATAAGCCGTGCTACAACACATACTATCAGTTCTATGCCTGCGCTACGCTAGCATGAATTGTCCTTCGAAATCTGCATGAGTATCAAAATGGAGGGACCACAATCACTCGTGGTGCATTAAAGACTTATCAAGGTTCCATAACCTCCAAGAATTCGAATTTGGATCCTCGTGTGCTTGGTTTCATTGAATGGACCCCCTTTGTGTACTTTGGAGCTAGATCATGGAGTTAATGAGTCCACATTTGGATCTAGTTGTTTCTTATCCACCTCTTGGCCTATAAAAGGAATCCATGGGCATGCATCTAGTAAGGATAAATTAGAGAAAGGTTATGCAACTAGAGTTGTTTTGGAACTTATTCTACCTCTTCCCATACCTACTAGCATTCTCCAAGCTCTAATGCCACCTTCCTCCAAGGGGAAAGTGTTTCTCCCATTATTCTTTCAAGTTATTTAGCATTAGTGTGGATAAAAAGGACCCCCCTAAGGGATATTGTTGGATTCCCTTGAGGCCCACACCTCCTAGGTGACACTTAATGTTACAATTTGACCATTAGGCAATCTAAATTGGTTCTAGCAATTGTTTTTTGTTGTGGTTTGCATATCCTCACTCCCTTTCAAGATATTTTCAATTTTTTGTTCCATTTTGTTTTGTTTTTACTAACAAAGGCTTGCATGATCAATTTGGAGTCACTCACATTTGCTTTATGTACTACAATATTGGGCCTTGTTGACAACCTCAAAGGCTTAATCTCTAAAGTGGGAAGTGTTTCACCCCTTTGTGCAAATTTTCCCACAACGATCAAGTTTTTCTCATTCAATGCCCACATACACAATGAGTCCCGACACACAACATGTCAGCCTTATATGCACATTGCTCATGAAATTTCGACATCTTTTGTCTTTGTTATCTACTTCAATTCTCACATTACTTTAGTGAATCGAAGCATCCTATACATTCAATATAAGTTTGCATCCAGATTACATATGTATACATACAATATCAAGTATATCCACTTCGTGGGAACATACATTTGTATTTTCAAAGAACCAGGACTTATGAACTAGATCGAATTTTCATGGCCATAATTGCTTCGATCTGGATCTAGATATGTAAGTTCGTTTTCCACATAAATAGCTAACTTTTGCTCCATGATTTTCTAAATAGTCGGGCTTACCTACCTTAAAATTCTAGGCATTCGTAGTTCGGAATTTTAGGAGAAAATTTATTTCGAACATTGAATTTGTTTTAGTGGCCATGGATTTTCTCTAAAATACGTTCAAGCGAGCGTTCAATTTGAGGATTTGGCGAACATTAATTTTGTTTGTTCAAAGTTAACCTTTTATTCAACTAGCATTTCAACCTCATATTATTATCTTTCATCTTAATTCCTAGGTTAGTGTAGGGTCCATAGGCATTTAAACTCCATGAAATTTGTGGACTGCATAATTCTTATCCAATTAAACGGTGTGATGGAAATGAGGAAATAGCTTGAGGATTCCATTCATGGATGTGTGCTAGCCCCAACGAATGTGGTTCCTCCTTAAATGGATAAACAATAGAACACATGATTTGAACCCACTTCCATTGTAAAGCTTTCTCTCTAGGACAAATTCATACATTTAGCATGAGGTCAAGCCATTTTCCTCAGAAACCACCCTCATATTTCTTTTGGCCATCTGGTTTTGTATCTCACGATATTTTGTGTGGTAAATATGGTTGAATTTGATGAGTTCTAGGGTTTCTAGGGTTATGGAATAGGTAGAAAGGTATATGAGGAAAAAAGGCTAAATTAATCTCTTAAATGCATGCTTAATCTCTACTAGTAGTTAAATTCCTCTAAAGATAAGTGCTTATCAAATTCACAATCTTGCATTTTTGTTGTCCTGAATAATCTATTTTTGTTTATGTCCATCAACAAAACTCACCATTATCAAAGAAGCTTACCATTTGGTTACAAGGTAGGAAAATATGGAAAGAAAACTAGTTTTGAGAAAAATCTAGCTTGGGAAACTATGGCCAAAAGTGGCTACTCTCATATGGATTACGATCAAAATTAGAACTTTAACCTGGGATAATCTATAAAAGAATGGTTTTATTGGTGCCTCACGTTGCCCCCTCTGTAAAAAAAATCATAGGACATAAGCCATCTCTTTGAATCTTGTCCCTTTTCCTCAGAACTATGGGATCAGGGTACTCTGACCTTTTGTAGGAAAAATGGGATTAAGGCCCAACCAAAGAAGATCGTTTCTCAATGGGAGGACAATCCCTATATTAATTCCATTCTGAATAGAATTTGGAAACTATATCTAGAATTCTTGATCTGGTAACTTTGGTAGGAGTGAAACTCCCAAATATTTCAAGACCGTAGTAGGAGTGTCAAGGTTTTTTGGGGAATTATTATAATTCACATTCATGAAACTCTGCAACTTCAACATTCATCGGATGCCGAATTTGAACTGGACATTCAAGAGCATTTGATTTATCAAGCTTGGAATTTATTTCCTTTTGTTCTAGGTAGTTCCATCAAACAACATCCAACACACTCCCCAAGTCCAAGGGTATGGAGTCATCCTCTACTAGGATTTGTTAAACTCAATTTTGATGGGGTGACAAAAGGGAAACTAGGATCAATTGGTTTAGGAGGGGTCTTCAAGGATGAGGAGGTCACCATTATTCATATCTACATCGAATATCATGGGAAATAAAACAATAATGCTGTAGAATTGGAAGGATTAATTCAAGAAATAGAAATTGCTACAAAAAATCACTTCACAAAGATAATCATCGAAGGAGATTCTCAATTGATCTTAAATATTTCTCAACACCTTCAATGTGGAGCTTCATCCCATCAAATATCCAAGAGATGGTGTCTCAAATCTAGATTGTATTTCCTTGCTGACATAATTCCCACCATTGAAACCATTATCATCAAACATGTTCATTGATAGGCCAATGCTCTAGTGAACTTTCTAGCCAACAAGGGGATCAAAATCCATGCAAAGAAATGGAGCCAATCTTTTAACAACTTAGAGAAGGGATCCTTAAAATCCACTTGTCTACATCTAGCTACAAAAGATATGAAAAACTTGGATGTAAATGGGAATATGCCCCCTCATAAGTTCATTTAATTTTGATTAATCTAGTCAGGTGGATGGGTTAAGGCATGCATATTGTGCCACCCGTCTCAATGATTAATCTCATTCATTATTTATGTAGGATGTTAAAATGTGGGGATGTAAACTGGCCTCCTTTGCATGCATGCATGAAGATGGACAGTACTCAGGTTACAAGGTGGAATCAAGGTGCTTGTTTCATCTCTCATGGAAATAAGAGGGAAGTATTATATGCTCAAATTGATGTGAAGGAGGTTTTGGATCCAAGGCATGAAAATAATTTTTGTTCCATATTTCATCCACAAAGGAAATGCCAGCATATTCAAACTAGGAACTCTGGTCATGTGGAGATATATGCCACACTCAAGTTTGTCCCTGTCACTTATGTTTTAATAGATTATGGAATCCATACAGACAGTTTCGATAACGATAGGAATCCTTCTCACGAACAAACCTACAGTTCTAGGTCTGAGTATTTAAGCAGATGTAAGTTCCCTCAGAGTTACCCAAGTGCTATTATTATACAAGTTGAGGAAATTGGTTAATTGGAATCTAGTGTAGGTTGGAAGGAGAACGAATATTTGGAAAGTATCCTGGGGAAATGGGAGTCCCCTCTTCTCTATCTCTCGTTATCATGGCCCCGAGGGCATGGTGCAAGACAGGTCGTTTGGACCCTCTTGCTTAACAATAACACACAACAACACACAGGGTGCTCACAAAGACTAGATGTGAACTGAATGCAAGAAGTTGGCTTCTTCTATTAAAATGAATGAATTACAATTTACATGCAACCTATCAAGCTAGTCGGCCTTAGCCTGTTACAATATACAGAAATAAAGCTCCGTCTCTTAGTGTGTTTCTCAATTGTGTGTGATCCTCCTCCCTGTCACGGTCTCTGTTGAATGAAAGAACTTGATGAGAAATGGATGAACGATACCTTCCTCTGTGCCTTCGCAATTCTCTTCTACTCTGTTGTTGTTGCTCTTCCCGAGGCTCACTCCGTTCCCCAAGACATCCTTTCCTTTGTCTGTTGAATTCTCCCTGATCTTGCAAACTTGTAGTTTTCATCTCCCTCTGGTCGTGGTGCACAACCTCCACCTGTGGTGACATCTGTCGTGATCCCAACCACCTTCATAATTGCCTTAACTTACTCAACAACTAGGAACAAATACTAAGTACGTCTCCTTGAATCCTGCGCTTCTCTAACTCTACTATAGTTGTTGGCCCCATCACATGTCTTGATCATATTGCACTTCGTCACCCTCGACCTTGCTTGTCATATTTACTTAGTCTCCACGGCTTCCAGTCTGCCTCGTCCTCCATGCTTGTCCTTCGCCTCTTCGTTGGTGTTGTCGTTCGACCTTGTCAACCTTTGAGGCCTACGTTTCTACTTCATGTCATTTGTCGATATCAGACTTGTCGACTCTCGACCTCCCAGCCTGTCGACCGCACTTCGATAGCTTCTTCTTGACTACCTGGCTTCAACCACCAGTTTACTTCGCCCTAGTAGTCATCAGAAATCCCCCTCGTTGGCCTCCTTCTGTCGATCAACTTCGACTGTTTTTCCTAGGCCCTGATGCTCCTGCATCGGACTACCCATGTGAAAAAGAACTCGACTGCTCCGTCATTCTCCTAAATTCCTCTTTCAAAATCCATGTCGCATCCTTCATTTCATCATCTCTCCATTGGACTAAATATCCTTTCTTCCATGAACTTCGCTTGCGTCCGAATTTGCGTTTCTCCAACACTTCGACGATTTCCTCCTTGTCGTGTCGACCTGAAATTTGCACTGTCTAGTTGATACTTGACACTTCTGCACTGTTTCTTGTTGAACCTTCTTCAAACTTGTACATATCTGAGACATTGAACGTATGATAAATGTTCAAGTCTTTCGGCAGCTCCAACACATAAGCATTGTGCGAAATCTTCTTCAAGATTTTACATGGTCCAATCTTCTTCAACTTCAGCTTGTTATACGTTCATGTCGGGAACCTCTATTTCCTCAAGTGCTCATAGACTAAGTCTCCCTCATTGAACAATTGTATTCTCTTCTTCCTATCGGCTCTCAACTTGTATGCCGTGTTTCTCCTTTCAATGCGCTTGCATACATCTTCATGCACTTCTTTCATATGCTTTGCAAATGTTTATGCATCTGCACTCTTCCTGATTTCTATCGGTATCTCGACCAAATCTACCACTCCATGTGGGATTCGACCTTGAAAAATCTGGAATGGGATCATACCTATCAATCAATTCACATAGTTGTTATACGTGAATTCCACTTGTGCCAACACGTTCTCCCACTACTTGGGTTTGTTGGTCGTCAAACATCTTAGAAGGTTTCCCAAAATTTTGTTTACCACTTCGGTCTATCCATCTGTATGAGGATGATATGCCGAGCTAAACTATAACTTTGTGTCCAGTTTCTTCCATAGGGTTCTCCAGAAATGACCCATAAACTTGGTATCTCAATTTGACGGTATACTCTTCAACAACCCATGCAATCTGACTCTCTCTTTGAATAATAGTACAACAATTATTGTGGTGTAACTTGTCTTCCGACACGGAATAAAGTGTGCCATCTTCAAAAATTTGTTGACTACAACAAAGATTGAGTCGTTTCCTTGCTGCGTCTTCAGCAATCCTAGCACAAAATCCATGCTCAGGTGATCCCATGGGGTATTCGACACTGGTAATGGTGCATACAACCCCGTATTCTGACTTCTTCCCATTTCCAACTAGAAAAATCGACATTGTCGTACCCACTTACCGACATCTGTCGTCATTCCTGTCCAATAATACTTTTCTTCGACCAACGCCTTGGTCTTGTCGATGCCAAAATGACTTGCTAATCCGCCACTGTGCAGTTCTCAGATTAGGTTCTCTCTTACAGATCCTATGGGAATACAAAAATGTTGTCCCTTGAATAGGTATCCCTCTTGGATAAAATAATCCAAGTATGTATTTTTGTTGACACTCCATGGTTCACTACTCTCCTTCCATGCTTTCGCAAAATCCTCTTCAATATCATACTCTGTCTTCACCGACTCTATTCCCGTTTCCTAAACTATCATCGTGTTTATCAAGGAAACTCTTCGACTCGGCGCGTTGGAAACCTTTTTCGACTTGCCCGACTTATGTCGCAACATGAAGGTATATCCCTGCAGGAATTCAACCCACTTCATGTGCCACTGGTTCAACTTCGACTGAGTATTCAAGTACCTCAGTGCTTGGTGATATGTGTACAACACAAATTCCTTGGGAAACAAATAATGCCTCCACTTCTTCAACACTTGGACAGTATCATAGAACTCCTGGTCGTAGACAGAATATTTCTACTTCACTTCATCCAACTTCTCGTTGAAGAATGCAATTGGTCAGCCCTCCTGGATCAACACTGCTCCAATTTCCATTCCACTCACATCACATTCGACTTGGAAAAAATTGTCGAAATCTGGGAGCGCTAACACTGGGATCTCAGTCACCTTCTACTTCAACTTGTCGAAATCTCGCTGGGAAAATTTCGTCCACTTGAACTCCCCTTTCTTCATGCACTCTGTCAACAATGCACATATCCGACTGTATCCTCTGATGAACTTCCGGTAAAAAAATCAATTCCATGGAAAATTTGCACTCCTGTCATGCTCATTGGTTCTGGCCATTCCAATATTGCCTTCACCTTTTCTGGGTCCATCACTAACCCTTTACCCGAGATTACAAATCCTAAGTACACCAATTCTTCCTTCATGAAGAAACACTTTTGTAGGTTCACCATCAGCTTCTCCTCCTGCAGCTTCTGCAATACTTGTCGAATGTTCTCCAAGTGTTCGACCTTGGTTCGACTACATATTAGGATGTCGTCTAGATACACTATGATGAACTTTCCCAAGAATGGTTTCAGTGCTTCATTCATCAACCTCATGAACGTACTGGGTGCATTGGTCAATCCAAATGGAATCACTAACCACTCATACAGACCTTCCTTCGTCTTGAAGGATGTCTTCCATTCATCACCCTCTCTGACCTTGATCTGGTGATAACCACTTTTCAGGTCGATTTTGGTGAAGTATCTTGCTACACTCAAATAGTACATCAAGTTGCCCATTCTCGACAATGGAAATCGTTACTTGATCGTGATTTTGTTGATGGCTCTGGATTCTGTACACATTCTCCATTATCCACCCTTCTTTAGTGCTAGTACAGCTGGTACCGCACACAGGCTTAGAATCTCTCTGATCAATCCTCTGTCCAACAACTCTTGGACTTTTCGATTGAGTTCCTGACCCTCTTTTGGAGTCATTCTATGTGGTTCCTTGTTTGGAAAACTCGATCCTGGAATCAACTCGATCTGATGGGATATGCTTCTCGTCAGTGGAAATACCATCGGTGCTTCATTGACTATTATGCTCTAAAACTCGTCGAGCATCTCTTCGACTTCAACCGGAATCTTCTCCATTTTCAACCTCTCGAAAAATGGTCCTTTCAGAATGATGGAGAAGCATCCCAACTGTTTCTCCTCCTTTGCGAGGAATTCCTTGGTTGAGCACATAAGCACTCGCTTCTCCCAATAGTTGCTTTTGCCCTGCTTGCAGTCGACACTATCCTCCTGCTTTGGCTTCAGCGTCTTTCGCGTGCCATTTTTCCACACTATGACTATGTTGGCTCAACCATCATAGATCATCTTCCAATCATATTGACATTTTCTCCCTAACAACAGATGACCTGCGTCCATTAGGATTACGTCGCACAGTACACTGTCTTCAAGCTTCCCAACCTGGAAGTTTATCAGGCGCTATCTGGCTACCTTCACATGGTGACCTTTCTGTAGCCAGGATATCTTGTATGGATTTGGGTGTTCTCGACATCTCAAACCCAACTTGTCGATGACCTCTGTCGACACTAAATTCTTCGTACTGCCACCATTGACAATGGTCTTGCAATACCTGTTGTCGATCAACACTCTAGTCCGAAAGAGAGCCTTTCGTTGTGTCGACTCCTTCTCATCGCATCGGTTGTCCTGAACCAATGTTCTTCTGGTCATCATGTTTCGACCTCTTCTTTGACCATCCTCACCGTTTTGGGATGTCGAATCCATCTTCTCGTCGCCTTGGTCATCTAGTCGACCTCTGGGTTTGGACTCGTCTACCACGTGTAGATTTTCCAGGAATTCATAAGATTTGTGTCCTACCCCCCGAAACTTATAACAGACTACAGCTGTCCTATCAGCTCCTCTCTTTTCTGTCGAACCAGTTCGACCATATGCATCCTGACCGCAGGTCTCTCGACTGTCTCATCGGTTTCCCTGCGTTTTCTCTCTGGTCGCTGTCCGTTCCGCACGTCGGTTGTCTTCGACGGCTTCTCTCCTGGTTCCGCTAATTTGGACCTTCGCGGAAACAGTATTTGCACCTCAACCAGTTATCCTCCCTCTAGTCGATGTGATTTTCATCGACAGTTTCTCTGCTGCCTTCAGAGTTAACTTGTAGGCTTCATCGACAGCCCTGAACCTCGATCAACTCGTCCTGTATGGAATACTTCAATCCATTTACATATCTCACGATAACTTCTTCCCCTTCGTCGGTTTGACCCAACCGAATCGACAATCTATAGAATTATTCCGTGTACTCTTTCACGATCATCTCTTTTCTGTCGAAATTTTTGCAGCTTCTTGAATAAGGAAATCACATAGTTGTTAGGCAAGAACTTCTCCTTTAGCTTGGAAACCATCTTATCCCAAGACTTGATTTTCTCCTTTGCTTTCTTGACTCTGTCATCCTGTACATTGTCTCACAACAATGAGGCATGACCCTTCAACCTCAGACATGTAGTTTTAACCCGTTTAGGATCCTCTATCTGCTCTATTTCGAAGTATTTATCCATCTCTCTGAACCAGTCTATCAAGTCTTCTGGATCCAGACTTCCTGAGTAGGTAGGCACATCCATCTTTGTCTTACCTCTCATATCTGACAGTAGCTTGATGAATTTATCTTTTGGTTCTTCATCGACAGCTTCCCGTGCTTCCACTTCCTTGAATTCTCTCGACCGTCCCATCGATTTCCCTACATTTTCTCTCTGGTCACTGTCCCTTCCACACGTCGGTTGTCTTCGACGACTTCTCTCCTGGTTCCGCTACTTTGGCCCTTCGAAGAAACAGTCTCCGCACCTTGACCAGTCATCCTCCCTCTGGTCGATGCGGTTTTCCTCGACAATTTCTCTTTTGCCTTTAGAGCTAACTGGTAGGCTTCACCAATCATCCTGAACCTCGACAGGCTCAACTCGTCCCGTATTGAATACTTCAATCCATTTACATATCTCGCGATAACTTCTTCTCCTTTGTCAGTTTGACCCAACCGAAATGACAATCTATAGAATTCTTCCGTGTACTCTTTCACGAACATCTTCTGTCAAAATTTTTGCAACTTCTTGAATAAGGAAATCATATAGTTGTTAGGAAAGAACTTCCCCTTCAGCTTGGCAACCATCCTGTCCCAAGACTTGATTTTCTCCTTTCCTTTCTTGACTCTATCAGCCTGTATATTGTCCCACAACAATGAGGCATGACCCTTCAACCTCAAACATGTAATTTTAACTCGTTTAGGATCCTCTATCTGCTCTATGCCGAAGTATTTCTCCATCTCTTTGAACCAGTCTATCAAGTCTTATGGATCCAGACTTCCTGAGTAGGTAGGTACATCCATCTTTGGCTTACCTCTCATCTCTGACAGTAGCTTGATGAATTTATCTTTTGGTTCTTCATTGACAGCTTATCGTGCTTCCACTTCCTCAACTTCCTTGTCACTGTGGTCAAGTGTATCAAGAATGCATCCACGTCTCTGGCTCTCTTTGATCGCTACGACTTCACTGGTAAAGCTTCGCATTGTTCGCATGCACTCGTCGAACATTTCATGATCAACTGTGACTGTTACGCCACACCTTCTTCGTCCTACACCTTAAACATTAATGCCTCTTTGAGCCATTTTCAACCACAACTGAAAACTACACTCGTCCAATCGTAACCGGACTTCACAACTCACACACAACTCTACCCAATCGCAGCTGGAGTTTTCTACGCACTCATAGGCTCTTTCGGCTCTCCGAATTCAACTGCTCAACCGGATTATGCTCCGGGATCTGATACCAAATGGTGATATTCAGGTTGGTATCGCTATCTCTCCTGTTCACGGGATGCTTCGGCTCTGATACCAACTGGCGCAAGACAAGTCGGTCGAACCCTCTTGCTTAACAATAACACACAACAACACACAGGGTGCTCACAAAGACTAGATGTGAAATGAATGCCAGAAGTTGGATTCTTTTATTAAACCGAATGAATTGCAAATTACATGCAACCTATCAAACTAGTCAGTCTTATCCTGTTACAACATACATAAATAAAGCTTCATCTCTCAGTGTGTGATCCTCCTCCCTCTCATGGTCTCTGCTGAATGAAAGAACTCGATGAGAAATGGATGAATGATCCCTTCCTCTATTCCTTCGCACTGTTATTCTACTCTGCTGATGCTCCTCTTCCCTAGGCTCACTCCATTCCCCAAGACGTCCTTTCCTATGTCCGCTGAATTCTTCCTGATCCTACAGACCTGCAGTTGTCAGCACCCTTTGGTCGTGATGTACAACCTCCACCCATGGTGACATATGTCGTGATCCTAACCACCTTCATAACTGCCTTAACTTCATCAACAACCACGAACAGATTCGAAGTATGTCACCTTGACTCCTGCGCTTCTCTGACTCTGCTACAGTTGTCAGCCCCATCACATGTCTCGACCATACTGCACTTTGTCACCCTCAACCTTGCTTGTCTGATTTACTTAGTATCCATGGCTGCCAGTCCACCCCGTCCTCCACGCTTGGCCTTCACCGCTTCGTCAATGTCTTCGTTCGACCTTGTCAACCTTCGACGCCTATGTTTTTGCTTCCTGTCATTTTTCGATATTAGACTTGTCGACTCTCGACCTCCCACCCTGTCAACCACACTTCGAAAGCTTCTGCTCGACTTCCTATCTTCGAATGCCAGTTTACATCGCACTAGTGGTCGTCGAAAATCCCCCTGGTTGACCTCCTTATGTCGATCAACTTCGACTATTTTTCCTAGGCCCTGATGCTCCTACATCAGGGCATGAGCTCGAACTAGATGTGATAGTCGATGGTGGGAATGTCAGGACGCTAGGGAGTTTGAGGAAGCCCCGAACTTCACCTTGGATGTCCTCACGCATGTTGAACAAGTGGTGGAGTTTCAGGAAGCACATGAACTAGATGAATAGGAGCGAAGTACCAAGACTGCCAGTCCCTACTGAGTGGTAAAGACATACTTGGATAAGGTTCTATTGGAGAATGAATTACAAATGGAAGTGGTGCATAATCGTATCAATGACATTCGTGAAAATATCCAGAGGAAATACATTGGTGCCTTAATGAAGTGATCATGACGGTGGGTGTGTTATTCATAATCGACCATGCTAAGGAGAATCATGGCTCGAAGGTCATTGCCCAAGGCTCTCCCAGTCAGGTATAACCAGTTCTAGTGCTTTGCTAGTTTATTGGTCTATGTTTTATATAATGCATTATAGGAAACCTGATGTAGTTTGTTTATGGCTTGTTATCCTGATAGTTTATAGAAATTATGGTAATTGTGACAACAACACTCATAGTAGGGATATGCTATATTGTTTCTATGATCACCTGGTTTCCCCCACATGGGTAGGATTCTTTTTTTTTGGATTCCCTCATGAAAGACTAAAACATATGCTTCAACTTGATTGACTTGTTTCTTCACAGAGGAAGGGTTTTCAACAATTTTGTATCTTATTTTATCAGTTAATAGACTATAGCTTACAAAACAAAACTCACCATTGTCCTACACGAGATATGTGGAGTGGGTAGACCAAGTAATTGAGGGAGTTGCAATAGCATGAGGATCAAATAAACATCTGTATTCTTTTGTGGTTTTTTCTTCTCTTGATAGCTTCATTCCTGTCCATTTATTAAGTTCATGGATGCTATAAAAGATGTAGTTTCTCAAGTTTTTCATTTTTTTGAGGCTAGCTAAGGTTTATGGAAATGAAACTTGTTTTTTGAGGCTTCTATTCCAAATTGCCATAAAGGGATTCATTTGATTAAATTTGAGTAGGGATGTAGCACATGTTTTTATCAACATATTATTTTGAAATCTAGATTAGATCTATACGTTGTAGGAATCAACCCTTGCTTGAGGGCTTACACTACAAACAATGTGAACAAGAGGATTTGGAGGTGAAAACATAAGGGTTTTTTGTTTTGGTACCTAATTATGCAAAAATGTAGTAGATTTAACACTTAATATTGGGTTTTTGAGTCAAAGGCAATCAATTGGATTACAATTCATAGCAATGCCTGCCCCAACTATTACAAGCCAATAGAAAAAAATGGTAGTTGCAACTTGGTGAGTTGCATTTGTGGCCAAGCTTTCTGGTACATCCAACTTACTAGAGTTTATGGCAATTTTGTGGTACATAGTATGCAGTACTTAAGTTGTTCTATTGATTTCTAGTATGCAAACTTTTGCCATTGTGATTTTGCATATCGTTGATTCTGGATTTTTTTGTTGGACCTAATGGTAGTGTTGTCTAGTCTCTTTTATGTTTATTTATGCATTTTTAATGTTCATTTTTTTTAGTTAGTAGAAAACTAAAAAGTTCTAGCTTGCTTGTTGCATAAAATATTTTAAAACATCTAAAATTATTTGTCATAGTAATTTAAAATCTATATACTTTGTTACTTTGTAGGTATTATATCCTGAGCTTTTCCCTTAGAAATAAATGAGGTTTTAAAATATTTAAAATTTAATTTTGAGCCTATTTCCCACTTTCACAATTTCAACACTTAGACATTTCTTGCTTTGTAGTAACATCGAGGTGCATTCAAGTTGTTGGGCTCCTTTCTCACATTAATCATGTTCGGTATTTTATTTATAGTTACTGTAAAGTTGGTGATTTGTCTCATCTCAAGCTTGAACCCCAAGAATGATCTTTACATAAGATCATGTTTGTTAACATTAGACTTTGTAGTAATAAATTTCAAGATCAAGCTCTTGTAAGCCATAACAAAATATCCTAAAGTTTAATTTAGAATTATAATCTAGTTTATGGACAATGCATGTGATTACTAGACCACGTGGTTTTAATAATGCTTAAATGTGATAAATATGTCACAATATTTTTTATTAAATAAAATGATACACAAATGTACATGCACACACACATGCGCACAACTACACACATGTGCATACATGTATATGATGTGCACACACACATGCGCACAACTACACACATGTGCATACATGTATATGATGTAAAATATGAATTTCACACCTAATATTCAAAGATGGTCATTAGGATATTTTCATGTATATAATGTAATTATCTATATTTAGTGACAAATTCAAATGAATATCATTCATATATATTTTAATGGTATCGAGAAATTGATTATTGTTATATTTTTTAATGGATTTCCTAAATATGATCATTTAAGAGGAAAAACACAGTGCTATGAAATTACAAAAAAAGCTCTTTTATCAAACACTAAGTGCATAAAAGTACCTTATCAATGTGATGCCACCTTCTTCTTTTTATTTTGGATAATAAAATACATTGTGTTTAGGTACACAACATGCTCTCACCTCAAATATTGGGCACATAAGAGTACTTTATACATGTGATGACTTTTTTTTATTCTTTTTTGGATGATAAATTACATATTGTGTTTAGATAAAAAAAATGTTCCCTCTCCCCAAATATTGGGTGCATAAGAGTATCTTATCCATGTCTTATGTCTTCTTTCTTGTTCTCCTCCTCCTTCTTTGGTATTACAAAAGATATTATGGATACTGAACACTTTCTTCCTTTTCTTCTTCTTCTTTGATATTCACGTATAGAATATTATGGACATTGAATTTCTTCTTCTTTTTTTGTATTTAGTTGAAGGATATCATGGACATTGAGATTCTTGTTCTTCTTGTTTTTGTTTTTGTTTTTGTTCTTCTTCTGTATTCACTTGAAGAATATCATGTACATTGGACAACTTATTCTTCTTCTTTTTATTCACTTGGAGAATATCATGGAATTTGAACAAATTCTTCTTCTTCTTATGTACTCACAAGAAATATAATATCATGGACACTAAACTGCTACTACATCTTCTTCTTATTCTTCCTCCTCTTCTAATTCTTATACTTTGGTAGTTACTTGAAGATTATCACGGACATTGAACTTATTCTTCTTCTTCGTCTTCGATATTCACTTGAATAATATCATGGACACTAAACACATTCTTCTTCTTTTTCTATATTCACTTGAAGAATATCATGGAAACTAAACTTTACCTTCCTCACCTTCTTTGGTATTCACTTTAAGAAGACCATGGACTATGAAATACTACATTGTATTCTTCGTCCTCTACTTCTTCTATATTCACTTAAATTTTATCATGGACATGAACTTCTTATTCTTATTCTTTGAATTCAATTGAAGAATATCATGAACACTGCACTTCTTCTTATCAAATTATCTAATTTTAACTTAAATAATATGACAGACACTAAATTTTATCTTCTTCATCTTTGGCATTCACTTGAAGAAGATCATGGACACTAAAATAATATAGGTTGGATGAGGTCAAATAAGTATCATGTGAATCTATCTAAAATAATGGAATGTGGAAGATGAATATCTTGATAAAGGGGATGAATGAAGTCAAAACTAGGTCTCGGACGGAAATGCAACTCCATGGGGTGATATGCATCCAATATGACTTGACATTGCATTAAATCTTGTTCTTCGATATTCACTTTATCAATACCATGCACACTGAAATAATATAGGTTGGAGGAAGTTAAAGAAGTATTATGCAAACTTATTTAAATTCATGGATAGTGAAAAAATGGTCTCGATCAAGAAAATAACTCATAAATCAAAATTCACTCTATGATGTAAATGCAATTCCAAACCATGATGTGCATTCAAATATAACTTGAACATTTCATCAAACATTTCATGTGCAAAGATTATCGAGTACAAATAAATGAAGCTCTTAACTCTCGTTTAAACATTGCAATAATTATTTTCAATGTATTTTTCATAACCAAAAGTACATTAATCATTTAAGTACAATGAAACATGTAATTTATTGTCATACCCTACTTTGATTTGATTCGAGTCTGATAAGAATTATGAACTCTTTATTGTTTTATTTCTCTTTCCAACCTTTCTATTAACTTACCAAATTCATATCCTTTGATCGTTATTATTTTTATTAAATCCTCAAATTTATCATTTGATAATTTATTATTTTTATTGAACCCCCAAGTTCCTCCGTAAACCTATGATCCATAGGGTTGATTACATCTAATATTCAAAACATGTACGATTTTACGAAAATAAAGATTCAACATTAAATATTGAGCAACCATGTATTTTAAGTCCATATTGAACTCTTCTTATTCTTATGAAAACTAGTTTCTCTTTCGAGCTTATGTTTAAATCTTCATACCTTTACGAAAACTAATTTCTCTAAGTTAAAATGTTATGACTTCCTCTTTTTGTTCTCTTCCAAGTATCCTTGAATTATGAACTAGATTTACGAGTGGAGATATACTATACACACTGGTTAAAAATAAGTTTCAAAAACTCAACTTTGATAAGTTGTAATTTTCTAGATATTTCTTAAAATTATATCATGTGGTATATTAAAATTTTGAAGCTTAAAAGGTTAGCTTAATCACTTATGGTTAATGTTTTTATTCATTTAGTTAATTATATATTAGTAAGTGATTAGTTTGAATCTTTTTAGGTGATGTGTACTAGTCTCACTCAGTATATTTACAAGGGATTCCATTTATGAATGTGAGAAAGAATTCATTAGATTTCCCTATAAAAACTTTATAGGAAAAATATAGTATGCCAAATTGAAGTAATGAAAATTCTCTTTCAATTAACATTTTTTTTATTCAATCGAAATTATTTATTAAAACTTTTTGTTTCAACCAAAAAAACACCTAAATAATCCAAGTAAGAAGGTCAAAATATTAACTTTGACATTACTTATAGCTTTTCTAAAGTGGAAAAGTGACATTACCTATGCAAATTACTGATACACATTGGATATAATAATACGAATTTATTGGAAATAAGCCAAAACAATAGAAATCACAATCACAATAGCCACACAAAACAAACACAAACAACATTCATCGTGATCATATTAAGATAATGCTAAGGACTCCTTACACCTAAGACTAGAATGCAACCAGAAATCCAAATATAAGAACAAAGGCTTCTCCAATAAATCTCTATTAAATATAAAGTAGATTTCATTCATAGATAAAAATAGATGCAAGAAAAGGTGGAGGATCTCATTCATACAAAATAGGAGTATTGTGTAGCTTGTACCCAAAACACCTTGATGGGGTTATTAGGCCCTTATTTAATTTAATTAAAACAATTCATTCTTTTTTTATACGTTATCCTCATGGAAAACCCATAGACCCTGTGAACCATGGATGGTAAATAGGGTGAATTATCGATGCTAATTACAAATCCTAAGCCCAAGGGAATAAATATAGTTAAACCTGTAACCTCTCAACTATGAGAGGTTCCAAGACCTAATCACTCTAATTATGTATGCTCAAACCTTATTAACATAAAATGCATTTTACAAAGATTGAAATATAATGCCATAAAGGCCTAGAATTGAAACATCATTACAAAATTGTAAGTTTATGTACATGGTAAGCTGTCACTCTCCAATTTAAGAATCACATTTTTGAATTCTCTATGAGTGTTGATAACTTAAAAATTAATTGTATTTTGAAAAAATGTCCTAACAAAACAATTAATAGTTACTAGAGGAGAATAATCTTGAGAAATTTGATTATTAAGGTGGAATATTATAATCACTATCATTCCCATAGTTATGGAGTGGGAAAACTAGAATGGATTGATGAAGGTGTTACACCGCTAATTTGGTCATTAGTATTCCAAATTGATCTTGAGACAGATAGATACATTCTTTCGAACCCAAAACATGATTTTGGGATATCCTAAGACATTGTAATTTATACAATATTACCATGTGGATACACTTTATGTTGAAGCAACCTGCATGCATCCACTTTATGCTATATATCAATAAAAATGTACCAAAAATATATATAAAATGTAGGGAAAGTGGGTGTTAGGGTCAAGTAATGCATGTGGCCGTTTATTTTGAATAAGGATGAGTAGTTAGTAGTGGACAATTAATTGATATAAAATGGGTCTCCCATTTAATTAAGGTCTACTATGTAGTTAGTACTCATTATTTATGGGACCAAGTCAAGTAGTTAGGGTTTTGAGATATTTAAAGTGCATTTAAATATCTAGAAGACTATGAATTGTTTTGTCAAGAATTGTGTATTGGATATGTACTCAAGACAAAGGTCGCGCAACATTAAGAGACGAGTGACAACATTAAGAGGTGAGTGTTCAAACATTTCTTTTCAAATTTATTATCATAATACAATGGTTATTTATGCATCATCTCTCTTCTCATTTGTCTTGTTATTGGTTATTATGCACTATAAGTTTTGGTTTTTTGCATCATAAATATTTGTATATCCTATGTTGTAATAAGTTTTAGGGTTAACACCATAAGTGATATTAGATAGCTTTCCTGAGCCAACATGCCTCTAGAATTTTTTCTTTTTTAGATTAAAGATGTGTTCCAATGTATTTAAGTAACATAGAGATCTATTGTTTAGTGGGTAAACCTAGTGTTGGAAAAGCATACACACAGATAATACAAGTGGTACTAAGTTACATATGTTGGACACCCTTATAAAATTTGTTGGTACCTATTGGTATCCATTTGAGTAGTAATACATCAGACAATACTTGTACACATAATCTCACTTCCATGCACCCCCAGGTATATCAAAAGTCCCTTAGGAAACATGAAACTAGTTGTAGATCATCCAATCAACCACCTTTCTTCTATAGTGGAACTAAGCACATCACTTGGGAATATTATTCTCTTCTATCTAGGTGGGCACAATTGATTCTCCTTAGTTAGTGCCTTGAGAGATTGGGTGGAGTGCTACAATTCTACCCTACAAGTATATTAGAGATATATAGCACATGACAATCCCTTTTCATCAAGACCCTAGAAACCCCATTCTCTATGACCAACCACCCAAATTCCTACATCTTTGCATCTATAAGGAATTTGGATATTTTTCTAGTGTAATAACATTCAACACTGAGAGTAATACTCTCCTTGGCATTAAAAAAAAATTATGGGATCCACCAACACCATTGTTGGAGACCTATCTCGAAAGAATCCTTGCATTGTGCTAATTGTTTTGGTATACATATCTAACAACCCTTTTTGTGTGATCCATTGAAACCATTATCAAAGATCTATATTAAAATAATCCTTGCATCGTGGTGATTGTTCTAGTGTACATCTCTAACAACCTTTTTTGTATGGACCTGACAATATCACATTTGGTTGTACACACCTGATCAAAAGTCTCCTCTTTCTCCACTAGTGATTTCGAGATAAGCTAGTGTTAATACTATTTATATCATAAGTGGTCCCATGGTCCACACCCACAACCTAACAAACTTGGAGGACCCATAAAATGATTTGTCCAAGGACACTAAGGATCTATAATTAGTGGCCATGACATTACAACATTTAGTTGACCAAATCAACCTCATTGTGGCTCATACCAACTTCAATACAGCTAACCAAAAACAACTGATTGATGCAATCACTCAACATGTGGGACTCACACCCAAAAAAGAGGATCCATCCAATGAAGCATTTGTAAGTGAAGAACATAGCTCTCACACTCTCTTTCCAAAAAATCAGCCTCCATCATTTCAGGATAACAATTCATGGCATTGATTCCAAAAGTTTGACATGTGTACATTTGATGCCTCACATCCCTTAGGTTGGGTTACCCAAATGGAACACTATTTTTATCTCCATGGCATTAAGGATGATCTCCAAGAGTTAAACATGGTGTTCTTATATTTAGACGTAGAACATTGGCAATGGTGGCAATGGTACCCTAAATATTATCATTATTATGTTACTTGGAGCCAATTTTTGAAGATCCTTAATGATTATTTTGAAAGGGATACTCATTAGTTGGGATGGTTGACCAAATTACACAAGAGCGACAAAGTTTTGGACAATATTATAGCATTTGAGCAATTGGAAATATACACAAATGGCCATTCTTATTCGAACTTTTTTGGGAATTCTTCATTAGTGGCCTCAAAGAGGCAATTCAAGCACATTCCATTATGTCGCACCCCACAACATGGATAGAAGGTTGTGATAGAGCTAGAGAAGTTGAAATCATGATAAATGACCAACCTAAAAGAGATTCCTTTCTTGATCACATCATGTCTCCCATGGATCTTGCTCCCAACAAATCCAACATGCCACCGTCAAGAATCCAAACGCTATCTTATGATGTGATTTCCAAATTTCAACACCTTATCCTTTGCTATAACTATGATGACAAATATTTCTGAGGGAATAAGTACAAAGAACATAAAGTATTCCAAATAGATGTGTTAGAAAAACAGGATCACGGAACAATAGCATAAAATAAGATGTAGAAATAAAACACATAAACACAATACAAGAGAGACACCAATATATGTGATTCACCCAATCTAGGCTACATCCATGGAGAAATTGCCAATCCTTTTATTAATCTATCTAGAAAATGAAGGGATACAACCCGTAACACATTTTCTACAACTTTCTCTTCACTCTCTCACAGTCTCTCTTACAAAATCATAGATATCTTTACAACAATACAATACACAACCACAATACAATGCCTTCCTTTTAAAGAGGGATTACCATGGGAAAATACCATGGGCCCGTAAATTACCCACTATTGACCAAGTCATGACTATGAAATTACAACATTTTACAAGGCATTGTTTTTTTAAGTTTCATTACGGGGGCACTACCCTTGAACCCCTGTTAGGGGGGGGCTCCCAAAATTAGTCCCCGCCAGACCTCCCATGGAAACTATAGTGGGGGGAAATCCCCCCCAGACCCACCTATCATGGGCTAGGATCTAAACATGACTGAAAGATGACCTCTGAATCAAGAAGATCAGGCTCCACAACCAACAATCTCCCACTTGTATGTATTGATAACAACAACTCCATCGTTACTGCATCTGCTGGAGTATACTCCAAACCTTGGACCTCACAAATTTCTCATCTTCACTTTCATGCTTGAAGGACGACTGAAACTAAGCAGGAAATTAGTTTCTCTTAGTTTACTACCTTTGTCAACATGTCTGCAGGATTCTGGCTAGTATGTATCTTTTCCAACTTCAACAGTTCATCTTCCATAATAGATTGTATGAAATGGTACTTGAGTTGTATATGTTTAGTCTTAGATTGGAAGGTTTATTTATTTACAAGATGAATGGCACTTTGGCTGTCACAGTACAACCTGTTATTCTCCTGCTTCTTACCCAACTCCTCCATGAACCTCTATAGCCAAATCATCTCTTTACTAGACTATGTAGTAGCAATATATTCTACTTCTGTTGTTGAAACTGTAACAACCTTTTGTAGTTTTTAAATCCAACTTACAATTGTTCCACCTATAGTAAAAACATACCCTGTGTTGCTCCTCCTGCTATCTTTATCACTTGACATATCTGCATCAACATATCCTTGTAAAACAATGTCTGATCCTCCAAAACATAATGCATGAGTAGTAGTACCTCTCAAATACCCAAGAATCCACTTTACTGCCTTCCAATGTTCTTTACCTGGATTGTTCATATACATGCTCACAACTCCCATTGCAAGTGCAATATCTGGTCTTTTGTACACCATGGCATACATCACATTGCCAACTGCTGATGAATAAGGGACCTTGGACATGTATTATATTTCATCCTGTCTTGGGACACATCTCCTTAGTTTGAAATGGTTGGACAAAGGTTTACAAACTAGTTTTGCATCCTTCATTCTAAACCCATCCACCACCTTTTCCATGTAGTCACATCGAGACAATGTCAATTTGAGATTTTTCCCATCTCTTGTTATTCTCATACCAAGGATTTGCTTTGCATCACCCAAATCCTTCATCACAAATTAATTAGATAATTTCTTTTTGAGCACATTTATATCCTTCATGTTAGAACCTGCAACGAGCATGTCATCCACATACAATAACAAGATAATATATCTTCCATTATCTAGCCTCTTGAAATAAACAAAGTGGCCGGAATGACCTCTACCATAACCTTGTTCTATAATAAAATTGTCAAATTTCAAATACCACTGCCTTAGAGCTTGCTTCAAGCCATACAAGCTCTTCTTAAACTTGCATACTAAATTCTCCTTCCCTTTGACCTCATATCCCTATGGCTGCTGCACATAAATCTCTTTCTCCAAATCCCCATGGAGAAAGGTTTTTTTTACATCTAATTGTTCAAGATGCAAATATTCTACCGCCTCTGGACTTAAAATAGTTCTAATTGAAGTCATTTTAATAACAGAAGAAAATATTTCATCAAAATCTATACCTTTCTTTTGTGCAAACCCCTTTACAACAATTCTAACCTTATACCACTTCTTTTCTCCATATTCTTCCTTCGACATGTAAACCCATTTATTCTGTAATGCTCTTTTATCTGCAGGAAACTGAACCAAATCCAAAGTATGGTTTATTACCAATGAGTCCATATCCTCATTCATGTCTTGCTCCCACTTCTTTCTAGTTTCCACCCGTATTGGTTCTTCATAGCATTCTATCTCACCAGAGTCAGTCATCAATAAATAATACAGTGAAGGAGAGTACCGTTCATGGTGTCTACTTGACCTGGTAGATCTTATAGCACTTGCAGGAGTTTGAGGTACCTGCTTCTGTTCTTGACTTTCCAAAACCTTTGGAACTTCATTTTCTTTTATTTCATCAAGAAATGTGTACTCACTGTTTTCCTTTTCCTATTTATTCCCTTGCAACTGATCTTTATACATGACCGTTTCATTGAATACCACATATATACTCCTAATGATTTTGCTATTTCATAATCCCATAAGCGATAACCAAAATAATCAACCCTGTATCCAATAAAGGTACACTTCTTGGATTTAGCGTCAAGCTTTGTTCTATTTTCTTGATCAATATGGGCAAATGCTTCATAGCCAAAAGTTCTCATAAATGAGTAGTTTACCTTTTTACCTGTCTATGCCTCCTCTAGAATCCCACCATCCAAAGCGATTAAAGGCCCTCTGTTTAATAAGTAAACAACAATATCTACACCATATACCCAAAACTGTAAGGGAAACCCTACATGCAGTCTCATACACTTTGCACACTCCATGATTTTCATGTTCATCCTTTCTGACACGCCATTTTCTTGTGGTGTTCCTAGAAATTTCTTCTCTCTATGAATCTCATGGTATGAACAATAACTATCAAAATCCTTGTCGCAGTATTCACCTATGTTATTAGATATGAGACACTTCAACCTTTTTCATGTCTCATTATCAACCGAAGCTTTCCATTTATTAAAAGTAGCAAAATTATAATGTTTATGTTGAATGTAATAAACCCAAGTTTTTCTAGTTGCATCATCAATAAAAGTAACATAATAACAAGAGCCACCAAGAGATTGTAGCTGAGCCGATCCCCATACATTTGTATGCACAAGCCCTAAATTTTCACTCTTCTTTTACTTCCCAACTCTGAGAAATATGACTCTCTTCTATTTTCCATAAACACAGTTCTCACATAATTCCAAATGTACCTGCTTCAGATCTAGCAATAACTTCCTTGAGTGGAGAATCTGCATCCTTTTCTCACTCATGGGGCCAATCCTATGATGCCACAATGTTGTATCTATTTATATAGAAGTTGCAGAGATAGAATAAATAGTATTATGAGGACATAAATACAACATACCTATCCTATCTCCCTTTTCTATTACCAACGATCCTTTAGTGATCTTCCACCACGTTTCTCCAAATGCAGACAAACAACTGCCATCTCCAAATTGCCTTGTTGAGATCAGATTTATTTTCATAGTAGGAATATGCCTTACATCTTTCAACAACCATTCACCTCCATTCTTTAACTTTATCTGTACCTTACCCATTCCAACAATTTTACATGGTTCATCATTGCCCAATAAAACATGTCCAAAATCACCTTGAACATAATCATGAAAACATTTCCTATGGGGTATAGCATAACATGAAGCCCTTGAATCTATTACCTAGTAATCACCAATACTATCTAATGCAAGAATCAAAGCATCTTGTAACACATCACCTGCTACATTTGCTTCCTGAGTAGTCTACTGTTATCCATCTCCTTTCTTCTTTAGAGATCTGTTGTCTTTACTTAGATGTCATTTCTTTTCACAATTCCTGCACTCTATCTTTCCCAGTTTTGACTTGGATCTTACCTTTCTAGAATTCTCATGATTACCTGGTCTCTTTCCTCTCTCCTTTTGTCTTCCCCTGCTCCCCATGGTCAACACATTACCCGATGTCTCACCTGTGATTTTACTTTGCATTTCCTCGCTAAGAATAACACCAAAAACATCATCAAATTTCAAATTGTTTGAACCAAATAAAAAATTACTTACAACCATGTCCAAGCCGTTCTAGCTTTCTAGCAATGAGCACAAGAATAGAAGAGCCCTAACCTCATCTTCAAAGTTCACTTTTACATTTAGCTGATTAGTAATTGTATTAAATTCATTTAAATACTCAACAAAAAACCCACCTTCTGACATCTTCATATTAAATAAATGTTTCATCAGAAATACCTTGTTGGAGGCCGAGGGTTTTTCATACAGTTTAACCAATGCTCTCATCAAACCCTCTGTTGCATTTTCTTTTTAAATATTGAAAGCCACCAACGAAGCCAGGCACAACCGTATTGTTCTTAGTGCCTTTCTATCAAGAACCTCCCATTCTTCGTCCTTCATAGCCGCCGACTATTTTTCTTTTCTTCCCAATGGTAGGAATAGATCTTTCTAATATAGATAGTCCTCCATCTCCATCTTCCATAACTAGTAGTTTTTGCTGTTAAATTTCCCAACCCTAAATTTTCATTCTTCCGCCATTACTCCCACTCGAACTAAGAACCCTTCTTTCTTGCGAGTTTATGCACCAAATAGGCCTTTGGATATGATCCCGTTTGTTAGAAAAATAGGATCACAGAGTAATAACATAAAATAAGATGCATAAATAAAACACATAAACACAATACAAGAGAGACACCAATATATATGGTTCACCCAATCTGGGCTACGTCCATGGAGAAATTGCCAGTCCTTTTATTAATCTATCCAACAAATGAAGGGATACAACCCGCAACACATCTGCTGCAACTTCCTCTTCACTCTCTCACAGTCTCTCTTACACAATCATAGAGATCTTTACAATATTACAATACACAAACACAATACAATGCTTTCATTTTAAAAAGGTATTACCATGGGAAAATATCATGGGATACCCAATACCATGGGCCCGTAAATTACCCGGTATTGACCAATTCATGACTATGAAATTACAACATTTTACAAAGCATTGTTTTTGAAATTTTCACTACAGGGGAATTTCCCTCGAATCCCCACCAAGGGGGGCTCCTAAAATTAGTTGTTTCCCCCCCTGGAACCCCCATGGCGACTATAGTGGGGGGCCAAGCCCCCCCACACCTCCCCATGGGATGAGATCTAAACACAGCTAAAACACGACCTCTGAATCAGGAAGATCAGGCTCCACAACAAACAAAATGTATCCCCACATAAGTACCCACAAGACATAACAATTGAAGGCACTCATGAACCTAAAATGGAGGATGTTGCTCCACCAATGGAAGATGACAACACATCATTGCAAGGTCATTGGGAGGAACACCAAATCTCACTCCATGCCTTATTAGTTTTGTCAACACCACAAAATTGAATTTGATGGGGTACATGAAGGACCATAAATTCATTGTATTAATCAACAAGGGTAGCACCCACAATTTTATTCATAGGAGAGTAGCAGAAGAAACCCACTTCTATGTTCGACCTATATCAAATTTACAAATTATGATAGAAAATGGTGGTATGATGAAATGTTAGGGTCACTGTGAAAATGTGAAACTCAAAATGGGGGACTACCAGCTTAAAACATATATGTTTTTTTATTTAGGCGGTTGTGATGTAGTTCTGGGGGTAGAATGGCTAAGGAATTTGGGACCAGTCACCAAGGATTTCAAGGAAATATATGGCATCTTTACTAAGGAAGGGTACAAACATCATCTTAAAGGGATTACTTCAAGTTCTCCATAAATTATCACCTCCCACAATATGGAGAAATTACTAAAGAAATGCCACTCCAATATTATTGCACAATTCAATTCCATCCGGTAGTGGACACACCCCCACATGACATTCACCCTAATTTATATTTGATTCTCTCCAAACATCAACATGTTTTTGAAACATAGAAAATTTTACCACCGACTCATGGAGAGCATGACCATGGTATTCCACTAATTCCGAGCAAGCAACCCTCCAATGTACACCCTTATTGGGCATCCACTTTCCCAAAAGAATGAAATAAAATATATCATCCATGCTAGTACAAATCCTTATTCCTCATTGGTGGTTAATACGACATTAAGATTCATCCCATTAAAGATTATATAGCATATTATATTTTGACAAGAGAATGGTTTTATGTTGAGAAAATTATTATTGCATTAGTTAAAAGAAAATAGTTCTTACTATTTTTGTTAGAATTTAGAATCTTGAGTTTTTTTTTACATTATGGCTTTTCAACCATTATACTATTAATTTAGAGTTATCAAAGCATTTTTTACATTATTATTTTTATATATTATATATTAATTTAATTATTTTTATTAGATGTTATTTTTTCACTTATATTTTCTATATTTAATTAATAATAATATTTTATATTTAATTAAAGAAGAATATTAAAACTTTTTATACCTTGAAATTGAAACTTTTTACCCTCAAGATGTTGACAACTTCTACCCTCTTCCACTATATTGTGTCTTTATCATCATTTAAATAAAGTGTCTTTATAATCATTTAAGTATGTCAAAGCATATATATATATATATATATATATATTAACATAAGTATTTTTAAATTGGGAATAAACTTTGTTATAATTGTATTACTATACTTATCTTCATATATGAATAACTCTATCATTATTCTTAAATTTAGTTGTGTTTTATTGAGATTTTTTATGGTAAAAATGGATTAGCACCCTCAAAAACCCATGGAACACCAAAAAATGTACAATTTTACAGCTGTAAACTAGATTTGAGAATTTTTAAACTATGCTATTTAATATCACCAATAAAAAACGGATACCATACATATTTTACCAACCTCTATCAATCTTAACTTCTAAAATTCTATCTTAATTTTTGTTTGGATAAAAACAATTGAAATATAAAAGTAAACTCCGTTGCTAGGTTTCTGTGGTGATTAGCTTCATAATGCATACTCGGAATTTCCACAGATCTCATGATTTTCATCGACGTTTCGAGTCCACAACAGGACTCATCATCAGGACGGTGTGTCAAAGAAGAGTAGGTGATCTGAAAAGATGTAGCATTAATATTGAAGTGTAGAGGGATAGTGTTTGAAATGTTGGGATGTAGCTTAAGTGTCGGCTAGGGTTTAGTTAAATAGGTAAGGTTCAATATGTTATAATTTTTAAGTATTAAATTCATGTTTTTTATTTAAAACCGCCTAGATGGAAAAAATATGTTGATGACACCAACGTGTTATGGCCACATGGTGAAATAGAACTAGAATTTTTTTTTTTAACACCTCAATAACCATTCTAAAGACATAAAGTTCACCATAAAAGAAGAAGAAAATGGGAGCATACCCTTTCTAGACGTCTTAATAACTAGGAAAGAAGATGGAACTTTAAGACACAAAGTCTTCAGAAAGAAGACACACACGGAAAGCTATCTACACACAGACTCCCACCACCACCCCTCCCAAAAGATAGGAGTCCTCAATACCTTAGCCATAAGAGCATCTAGGATTTCTGATAATGAGCACCTTAATGAGGAAAACAACCACCTCGCCAATGTCTTCAAGAACATAGGCTACAATTCTAAGGATATTAAGAAAGTCATGGAAAGATCCAAGAATAGGGCCAACACTCACACCACAAGAACAAACAACAAAGATAATAATAACAATACAAAAAAACCTAACACAAGAGCCCACTTGCCTTATATTCAAGGGGTTACCCAAAAAATTGCTAAAGTTCTCAAGAAGAAGGATATCACAACCTCTTTCAAAACCTTACAAACCATTAAGCAAAAAATGAGACCCATCAAAGACCCCATTGATCATAAACAATGCAGGGGCGTCTACAAGGTATCTTGCTCTTGTGAGCTATGCTACATTAGTGAGACTGGTCATTCCTTCAACACTAGACTAAAAGAACACAAAGCTAACATCAAGAATGAACGAATCCGAACCTCAGCACTAGTGGAACACTCCTCCAAAACCAAACACCAATTATGCTTAGAAGACACCAAGATCCTAGCAAAAGAGGATCATTAATTTAAAAGAAAACTTAGAGAAGCCCCTGAAATAAAAAAGCATCCCAACAATCTAAACAGAGATGGAGGCATGGAGGTTAGTACTAGTTGGCTTCCACCACTCCTACACCACAATAGACGACATTAATAAAATTTTATGAATCCAAGACATAAGAAAACCACCTTATGATATTCTAAATACTAATCCTAATTAACACACAGGTTGTTAGGTTAAACACCAATAAATGTACTACCACTATTATTATTAATATTAATAATAATATTAAAATTAAAATTAATATTATTAAAATTATTTTTCAAAGTGACTATTAACTCATAAGTTAAGTCATTATGAAAATTTATTATTAAGCATAAGAATAATAATAATATTAAAAATAAAAATTATATTTATGATTAATAACAACATTAATATTAAATTAGCCCTAATAATATAACTAATACCAACATTAATATTAGTAAATTAACCCTAATGATTTACAACAAATTTATTTACTAATAATATTATTAATACCAACATTATTAACACTAATAACATTTTAACATTACATAAACCTAGAAAACTTTATAAACTATACAATCTTAAATCTATGTAGTTATTAATTAATTTAAAACAAATATTTAAAATTAATAACAATTTAATAATATTAACAAATTACACATAACCATATACCATCTAAAATAATAATAAAAAACAAATATTATTGAAATACAATCTTAATACCATTTATTAAATAAAAAACATGAATTTAATACTTAAAAATTATAACATATTGCACTTAACCTAATTAACTAAACCCTAGCGGACACTTAAGCTACATGGCCACATTTCAAACACTATCCCTCTGCACTTCAATATTAATGCCGCATCTTTTTAGATCACCTACTCTTCTTGGACACACTCGAAAAGTCGATAAAAGTAAATTTCCCTATTCTCATTTACATTGTTGTTGTTGTTGTTGTTTTTTTTTTTTTTTTTTCAAGTGAAAAAAACCATACTATTTCCATTCATAGTGAATTAAATAGTACAAATATTCAGAAAAAAAGCCCATAGAAAAGACTTATCCAAGTGTCAAGTAGTCTGGAATATGCATAATATGACACATAAGCAAACTATCCTCAAAAAACGACCTAAAAAAAGCTGAGTACAAAAGACAGAACTTTGCATCCAAAAATCTCTAAAAACTACAAAGAAGTGAGTTCAGATCTCATAGATATGTAAGGAGCCCAAATCTATCATTGATGACTCAAAGAAATCCTCCCAAACGATAGTACCCTCATCCCCAGCATAAGCCTCCTTTGAGAGTGAATCAGCGAGAGTGTTAAACTCCCTGTAGATGTGCTTAAGTGTTAAACTCCCTGTAGATGTGCTTAAGTGCGATGCTCTTAAGTTGTTGCAATAACTTTTTGATCCTGCTGCACCAATGATGAAGAGTCATATTTTTCAGCATATGTTCTCGCCGAGCCCACTTAATAGTCACCCTAGAATCACCAAAAATTGTCACATCAGATAGACCGAAGTGATATGGGACGAACAACCCAAAGGCCAAGGATCTCTGCTTTCATATTGGTCCCATGACCACAGTTCAGCTTTAGAGTAAAATAATGTTCAGGATTGATAAAAAAGATCCCACCGGAAGCACATCTACCTTCAGCCGCAACACCATCAAAGTAAATTACAGCTTGAGAATGTGGAAGACAAAACGGGAATAACACCCTTGTTTTCTGTTTGTATCCATCCGTGCACTACTCCAATATCAGCCTTACAATGCAAAAAAATGTTCGGTCAATGCATGGTCTGCGATCTTCAAAGATGCTCTGGTTGCCAGACAACCAAATGGCCCAAGTTGTTAGGTAATGTGTCTGCATTCCTATGCCACTCAAGAGCATTCTGGGCAAAAGAGTCATCCCCCCACAAATGTGTAAGATTATAGTGAGCTTTGAGAAGGCACCAGAGCTTCTTGACAAAAAAGCAGTCAGCAAAGATATGATTAATGGATTTAGAATTATAAAGACACAAATAGCAAAGATTAGGTCCCTCCCATCCTCTCTTGGCTAAGACGTCCCAGGTTGGAAGTTCACCTCTGAGTGCCCTCCACATAAAACATTTAATATTGAGAGGGATTTTCTAGTTCCAGAGTTCTTTGTACCACGAGTTTGTTATTATGTTTTGTTTAAAAAATATATATTATATTGAATAAATTATACAAAACGTAACAACAACATTAACCTAACATATTTAATGTCATCTTGATATGTTCGACCTTTCCAAATTGATTTTCCTTAATTAACCAAAAAAAATTAAGTCAATAGGATACTTTAATTAACCAAAAAAAATATAAGTTAATAGGATACTTTATATATCATACCAAAGATACATTTAGTTAATTGATTATACAATAAGAGTGGAAACTTCTCTAACATATATGTGAGTTAACTACCATACGATAGTCAAAATGAGGCTATCAAGATATTTTTGTGAGTTCAAAGAAATAAAAGCACTAAAAATGTGTGAACGATATTTGAAAAATTCGAAAAAGGCAAAGGATAAAGACACTTTCTAGGTATCTTTGCTGGTAAACGCCCACCAACCCCTTGGAGTCGACCTCAGCGCCACAGTAGACTGTACGCCTGCTCATTTTCTTCGATGCATAGGAGATTGTAGCTGGGAATGGCTTTGTTTCTAACGATCAGAAATTAGAATTTGGTCGTGGAACATTAATGCCACGCACAAGCACTAACCATCATCTTCATGAGCTCATAGACAACAGCAGCTCGCCCATCGATAACCACCGTACTCCTGCATCTGCCAATCTTCCATCTACCTTCTACAAGCAATTTAGCAAAGCAAGATTACAAGCAATAGACATGTGTTACTCAATGCTAGCAAAGTTGGAAATATAGAAATCATGAAATGGTACTTTCTTCTCGTGATTATTGTTAAAAAATTTAACATCAGATCCATGCACAATCTCAAACAGGGTAACCAACCTAACAACAATAACAACCTCATCTACTTCTCCCTTTGGGATCTTCTAGGGTTTCCTTTAATCTAGGCTATGCATTCCTTCTCTATATGTATATAACAGTACAGTACTGCATTCAATGTGATAAGCTACTTCACAGGTTAAGATCATATCTCTGTGATTACAAAGCGTTAATTGCACAGGTTAAGATCATATCTCTGTGATTACAAAGCATAAGTGCTAGTTTGTGTGAAACAATAGTTCAATACTGCGTCGTCTAAATTATAATATCTCCTTCGCTTTGTCGCACAATTCATCATGAATCCCCCACAAATGTGTTGCACCATGAGAGTTATTCTGTTGATGATGGCTGTATATTGCTTTTGTTGTCAGAGCAAAGTATATTGTAGCTTTACCCATCAGAAAAATATCACTGTGGCCTTTAAACGCAGGGATCTGCCTCCAATACATTCTCCGGTATACTCGGGGAAAACAACATCGCAGTACAGCGTTCGAAGGAATATTGCCCAACAAAATCAGTTGGAAGCATTGCTCTATGTTAATCGCAATGAATATATCGTGCAGCTGGGCCTGGGGACACCCCCAGTGAGTTTCCCGGCGATGATTGATACAGGAAGCGACCTAATATGGGCTCCCTGTAACGCAAATGGCTGCAATGGTAACTGTGGCCAGGCCTACTCACCATCTCAATCCTCAACTCCTACTAGGGTTTCTTGTAAGAATGCACTGTGCAAGGCACTTCCCTCTTCCTGCTCTGATGGTTGCAAGTACCACTATTCATATGGTTATGGCAACAGTTCCAGCAATGGTATTCTGTTGTCTGAGACGTTCACATTTGCTACAACAGGCAACACACAAGTCCCAGTTTCAAATATTGCCTTTGGTTGTAGCTCTGATATCCAAGGAATTCCTCAGGGGTTGGGCTTTCTGGGGCTTGGCCGGGGTCCATTATCATTGGTGTCTCAGCTAGGCTCAAAGATAAACTACAAGTTTTCCTATTGTTTGGTGTCCAACAATGGTGCTTCTGCCTCCAAAACTAGTCATCTGATTTTTGGAGATGTAGATGATTCAATTACATCTCAGATGAAGTCCACTCCTTTGGTACAGAACCCATTCAGAAAGTCAGTTCCCTATTACTATCTGGGTTTAGATGGTATCAGTGTGGGTGGCAAATTGTTGGGTTTTCCTAGAGGTGCTTTGGACTTTAAGTCTGATGGAAGTGGTGGCTTGGTTATTGACTCTGGATCCCAGCTAACATATTTGGAAAGTGGAGTATATTATAATCTGAAGAAGGCATTACAGTCTGCAATCAGTCTTCCCCAGGCTGATGGCTCTAACCTGGGCCTTGATTTGTGTTATGACTTATCGTCTGCAGGAAATTTGGATAACTTGCAATTTCCAGATATAACGTTTCACTTTCAGAGAGGAGCTGATTTTGTTGTGCACAAGGAAAACTATTTGGTTGAAGCAAACAGTAATATTTTATGCCTTACTATGGTTCCTAGTAGGCTGGGCTTCTCAATCGTAGGTTCCATACAGCAGGAGAACTTTCACATATTGTATGATAACTCCAAGATGACTCTCTCCTTTGCACCTGCGAACTGTGCTTCCATGTAGAATTAATCCACCATTTGTTTATTATGGTATCATGGCTTAGGGTTAGATTGTTTACATCTAATTAGAATTTTAGAAATGTATTTCAGAAGTATATCCAAATTTCTCTCTCTACATATATAGTTATAGATATAAAAACTAGGCATGATATCTATGTAATGTGTTGTACCGACCTGTTTCTGTGCCATGTTTTGTGGACTAGAGAAACCATGTGTCGTATCTATATAATGTGGGGTACCTATTTGATATATACATTTTGGTTTTTTTTTAATGATAATTGTTATAATTATGATGATGATGGTTATTAACATTTTTAAAGTATTTATAGGACAATCTAAGAGGAAGTGTTTTTTGTCCTCAAAGATAGACAAATTCTATCTAGAGTGGTTATTAGAACTTTTTCAATGCCCAACTTTACTATAAAGTTCATGAGAGTTCACTCTTATTTTAGCAATGTTTAGGCTAGTTAAAACATGGAGATATTCTATAATGGGGTTAATCACCTCCTTATAGTATCTTAATTTTCTCTTAACCTCTAATTTTTAGCATCATAGTTTATTTTTAAAATTAGATGTAATAATATTTTTTATGTTATTGATATTATGCAAAGTTAGCGAAGAGTTGACATCTTTGTGCCAAACCCACTTAAATCAAATTTAGAGCAATCTCAGGATCCTCTTGTCATCCATGTTAATTAACATGTGCTTATACATTAGGTACCTAGTCATAGCCATGCTCTCAATGGGCGATAGACTAGACCTAGACCTGCTTCTATGAGGAGGATAGGATAGGGTTTATTTCTTTTGATTTTAAGATTATAGGTTATATAACATTTTTGAATTTGCTCAAAATTTCTCCAAGATTCTCTAAAGATGTTGCAGCCCCAAAATTCACAACCATATAAGATAGCAAGTGTAACAATAGTCTCAATGAGAAAAAAAAAAGTATCTCATAAACAAAGGTATGCTGATTTACAATTGTTTTAATAAGCTTTCCACCCACCATTTATCCTTTCCTCAATGCTATAGTTAAAATTAAGCTTGTGATGAAAATCGATTATGAGATATTTGTATGAAGTTACTTCCTCCAAGCTATTGTTTTCATATGCACACTTATCATAGGTGATCTTTTTGGATTTGATTATCATAGCCTTTGTTTTGTCAATTTTAACGGTTACACCTATACTATAATAGAAATATTTGAGAAATCTTAGTTTTTTGTTGAGATTAGAGGGGCATATTGCCATAAGAACGATATCATCATCATAGAGAAGAAGGACATTGACTATTCCAACCAAATTTATGTTGGCACAACCTACTTCTTCCAAACAACTCTCTAATTTGTCAATGTATACACCAAAAAGGGTAGGGGACAGGGGACAACCTTGCTTAACTCCTATATTCAATTAATTTCTTATGACCAATCCTTAGTACTCTTAAACTTGGCATTAACATTCTCATACAACCTTATTTCCTCATCCCTCAACTTGAAAGGTACTTTTAGCTCTTATATTCTATTCTAGAGGTTAGTTTTATGTATTGTAATGAACATTTTTTCTAAAGTCGACAAAACAACATAGGAGATTGGTAAGTTTATTATTGTGGAATTCCTCTGCAATGATCCTAAGCATAACAAGGCGGTCCACCATTGAATGATGGCTTCTAAACCCAGCCTACCATTTATCCCTTTTTCCCTGACTTTCTAGCCATATGATGATCTTCCTCTCCAAGATAACCCCATATAACTTGGTTAAAAGAGGACTAATCATAATGGTCCTATAATTAGATGGATTGTTTTTATCTCCACTTTTAAAAATAGGAACAATGAGGCTTTGAGCCCATGGATTAGGAAAACCCTACTTGATCGCTAGATTGAAGAGATTTTGAATGTGAGGGATGAGGATAAGCCCTTAATGTCCTTACCTTTCCCTTTTTCAAGTCGCTTAACTCCAAACTCTATGTCTTCAACGGAAAATACTTCTTCCTATGTTAAAAGGGTTTGAATGTTGTCCACTACAAGAGGAGAATCATAAATCTTTTTAAGCTATGAATTCCAATCACTCAAGGAAATCATATTAGTTTCTTTAGTTGTATGAGTTAGAATTTTCCATGACTTAAAAATATGAAAAGGAAAATAAAACTAAAAATCTAGTCTATTAGTTTGCATAATCCTCATTCATGATTTATAAGATATTGGCTATGCAACCATATTAAGGGTAGAAATAAGAATTGGCATTAAAAATGTCACAAAAGAAACGGGTACTAGGATATCTAGTACAAATTGGGGGTTTGTAAATTGGAAATGTATACTTGGATGAGGAATTATCAAAGAGATTTTATGACATACTATTTAGTATGTAGTGAAATTAGGGGTGATATTTAATATATCATGAATGCTCATGATATTCCATAGGTTCACTGTGTAGAAATTTTGTGAGTTAGGCAATTGATTCAACTCTCAAAATCTCACTTCTATTTTTTAAAGCTAGAAATTAAATTAACAAAAGAGAGAACAGTAACATATTAAGGATACAAAACTGGAGCTTCCTTGAATGACCTACCAAAATAGAAACTAGGCTAGCTAGTGGAAAGGCTCATTCTTAGTCAGAATAACACCAAGGAAGATTCTTGAGAAAACTTATAGGGGGATCCTACCCTACATAAGGAAACCGGGAGACCCACTAAAGTTTGAGATCAATAAACAACATTGTTCCAAACTAAAACCAAACCAAAAGAAATGACCCCTGAAGGAAAACATGTTGAACATGCATATAAAAGAAAACAATCTTTAAGAATTAGGAGCCTGAGTCCTAAATTTTGAATTCACTGGAGGCTAGTGTAAAATTTGTAGAGGGGTATTGGTTGCGTCTTCTAATAGGTCAAGTTTAGAATGGACAACATTAACATCATGTCGCAAGGAGGCCAACACTAACCGAATACCTTCTTGTGATTTCTCCTTTTCTTGCAGAAGACTACCAAGTGTGATTTTGAGCACCCAATACAATCCAAGACATCATGAATTCCCCCATCTAGTCATCATCTATATGCCTCAGAACCTCTTCTATCATAATGGCTTATCCCTAGTAAATTTGATTTCTGATGTGCCACAGGGTGCTATCATTATATTTTGTTCTAACCAATGTTGTTGAGAACCCCCTCCATTCCTACTATGTTCTCTTTTCTTAACTATGTTTCCAAGAATCTTCATCTCTCCCACTAAGACCCAACAAACCACCGCAACTATCCCAACCGCATCCCACTACGATCCATGTTTGCATATGTCCATCCTCTCGACATTTCACTTAGTAGCAAAGAGATGTAGGTGGATGCGGATCCCCACACCACCAACTTCCTACTATCTATGGAAAAAGACCCACTCTCTACTATCGCCATGCATAGTGACAATCCATTGGCCCAAGAGTATATGCTTATTTCCAACTTTGGTGCTCTAGTACAAAGTTATGTCCATGGCTTTGAAATTCTTGCAACTCCTATCAAAATCCATTAATTTCTACATGTTGCAATCCTCACTCCTACTCAAGTGACAATTCTCTAACTTAATCCCTTGCATGCCCTGCATCCTCTAGTTTGTGCATATTATGATAGTGTTAAATGACATTAACCTCATCCTATGGCAAGGTGTTGGAAGAACTTACCTCATCCTATGGCCACATATCGGAATCACCTACCTCATCCTCTAGCCACATTTGAAAGGAACTTATCTCATCCTATGGCCGCATGTCAGAGGCATCATGCACCAAATATCTAACCCCATATGATAAGTTGGTGTCATGGATGGCTTAGTATTCGTTGGTAGTTGTATTTGAGTGTGGAATATCTCATTACTTCCCAATTCCACTTAGAATGGATTTGTTTATTGTTAACACCCTCGTTGGTGAGCCTATCCTCCAATTTGTTAGCCTCCCAACAATCATGGGAAGGGATAATTACAAGAATTTTAGCTAGAAGAGAGGCCATTTGGTGCAAGTATTTATCTTATCATTTCCAATTATTGGCTAAGAGATGAATAGGGGTTCCATTAAGAAAACATCATAATAGATTTATGAGGATTTGTGAATCACCTTCTATCACTAGCTTGGTGTATCAAAGAGAAATGGCCATTTTTATACCTCTAGTGAGCCCTGATAGTTCTAGAACATTGATGGTTTCCCATCCAATATAACCATGCAAAATATTGAGGATGATACCCCTATCATTTCGAAAGACTCTACCATATCCTACAGGACCAGGAAGACTCTACCATCAAATTTTAGTTTGAAGAAAATTGGAGGGAGGGACCAGAAATTCAGACTGGATGTTTGAGGCAATATCCTACTAAGGAGAGGAGGCATGTGTTGAATATTGATGTCCCATTCCTAAAATATAATTTCTCTCTATGATTGAATTGAAAGTCTTGATTAGTCCAAGAGAATAGATTTTTGGTTTCATTTATGTTGCGTTTGATCTTATCCCAAATGAGGTTTGAATTCATGTTGTTGTTTTGTAAAACGTAGTAGTTCCTTTCTTTCCATATCTCCCAAATTAGGAATACCAGGAACAATTACCATATTATGTTAAGGATGGGATTCAAGAAAGGATTATTTGAACATTGTTCCATGGTTGTGACAATTCTACCACGAACATGTGATCATTGAAATATCATAGCTCCCATGTTCCGTAATGCATTCATATACTCACACCCATCAATAACGTGATCAATATTTTTGTAATTGACTTGACAGAGAACGTAGAATGAGGGTCCCCCAAATCCTCTTTTAACCAAATTGTCCCGAGTGAGAATTTTCCTTCTAGCAACCAAATAGGAGAAGAGAGTGACCTTGGGGAAAATTTTGGCTTTCCATACCTTTTTCTAAATTTGTTCTTGCGAAAGATCATGATGGCTAGTCGAAATATAGTATGCCTCTTTAAGGGAGAAGTTCTCACTTTGTTTATACCCCCAACAGGCTCAATTTTTATTTTGATTTGGAGTTTTTGTAGCTCATCCCAAATGTCCTTCCAATCTTCTCTTCTTCCACCTAGCTAATGATATGGATGAATCCAATCCTGGCAATCTTGTGAGTCTGTCTGAGGCTGCCAAAAGTGCTTCACCTTCATCATATTACTCTCTCTAAGTATTTGTTGAAAAACAAGCATGTCATGCATGTCAACAAATTTAGAGAGTTGTTTCCATGAATCCTCCCCAAAAAGGCAGTGTTTCCATCTCTCACCTCCCAGAAATAGTTTTTTTGGATCAGGTTTCGATTGGCCCTTGTCAAGTTCCATATCAATGATCCTTGACTATTACCATCCATTCTGATGAGATTTTGTTTTTTATCCCACAGGAATAAATTTCCTACCATAACAAATGCTATAACTCCCACTGGTGAGAAACCAAGTGCCACTAATTTTTAGCTCCCATGATAATGTTGCTAGTTTTGGGATCCCTTGGGCCAAGACCTCTTGCATATTTGGGCAGATAGAGTTTGTCCCAGCTGACTAGGGCCCATTTTTTATGATTAATGGAGCTTCTACATAAAATGTTCCTTTGCAAATTCCTAATGGCTTTAAGAATGTATTTTGGTGCCATCATGACATAAAAATATATGTAGGCATGGCTTGTAGGATGGATTTGACAAGGACAAGTCGACCAGCTAGGTTGAGAGTTTGATAAGTCCAACATGACAACTTGTTTTCCAACTTGGCAAGAAGGTATTTCCAAGAACAATTTTTGAAGGAAACATTAATGAGGAGGGTGCCCAGGTATTTGGATGGAATAGAGCTTGCTTTGAATCCAAGTATTTTGGTAATGTTTCTCTGGATTTGGGGGGAGTATTGAAAAACAAATATGATATTTTTCCTCATTGATGGAGGTGCTAGAGGCTTCCACGAAGCCTTTGAGAACTTGCTTAAAGGATTTGGATTCTTTGTCCAAGGTATGTCTCATTAGCAGGGTGTTATCCACAAATTATTGGTGAGTGTGCCTAAGAGCGAGGCTATGAAAAATGAGGCCATGGATTTTTTGGAGAGAGAGGCATCCTGAATATGACTGTTGAGGCCCTCTGCCATCAGGATGAATAAGAAGGGGAAAAGAGGGTCCCTCTACTAGATGCCACATAAAGGTTTGAAGGTAGGAGAAGGAACCCCATTAATGAGTATGGGAAAAAAGGGGGATCAAGTAATATACAAGACCCATTGAGTCCATCTGTACAACCAAAGGTGAAGGCAATCAGAACATGCTTGATGTATCTCCATCTTAATTTGTGAAAGGCCTTCGACATGTCAAGCTTGAGAAGTATGCAATGGTTTCTTAGAATATTTAAGAGAATGAATGGATTCATGGGATAAGATAATACCATCAAGAATTTTCCTACTTTCCACATAGATTGATTTCTATCTTGAGATTAAGCTAGGAAAAATAGGCTTCAAGGAGTTCACAATGACTTTCTTGATTAATTTATAAATGGCATTGCAAATAGAAATGGGTCTATACTTACTTGGATTGGCAGCTTGGTTTTATTTGGGAATAACATCCAAGAATGTGGAGTTGAAATAAGGTAGGATTGTATCTACTCTTCGAGAGTCTTCCATAATATCTAAGACTTCCCCTTTAATAAGATACCAACAGTGATGGAAAAAATCAATTGTGAATCCATATAGACACAAAAATTTTCTTATTTCCATGTGCATGACTACCACCTCGACCCATGCTTCTTAAATGGGTCACATTAAGCTATAATTTTGTTCCTAAGAAATTATTTAGGCTATGTGTCTAGTAATTTTGTTGGCAGTTGTACATTTGTCTTGTACTAGTTATGAAAGTAGGTCGTTCTAGAAGGAAACAAATTCTCGCTTTAGATCTATGTGCGAAGTCAATTTTTCCCCTCTTGATTTAAGTAGTGAGGTGATTTTTTTGGCTTGGTTGTATTGGAGCATGGAATGATGGAAGAAGGCGTTGTTTTTTTCCCCTCTTCAAGCCAATATTGAACCCAAGACTTGTGATTCCATAGGATTTCTTCCTAATCACGTCGCTCATCCATTTAGAATTGGAGGTTGGCTTT
Organism: Larix kaempferi; assembly: GCA_027924585.1. NCBI lineage: Eukaryota > Viridiplantae > Streptophyta > Pinopsida > Pinales > Pinaceae > Larix > Larix kaempferi. The sequence continues at coordinate 11,680,276 of BSBM01000008.1, forward strand.
AGATTCATCTAGGGCTAGAGTGTGGCCGTCTTGTATCATTTGAATTTGAACTGCCTCCATTTTTTCAAATAAATATTTTTTGGATTGAAAGATATTTATGAATTCTTAATTTTTCCATTGTCTTAGGAACATCTTGAGGTGTTTCAATTTTTGTTGGAAATGATATATTGGATGGCCCTGAAGGGTATCAAGTTATATCCACCATATCTGGATATTATCTTTAAAATTTGGATCTAGGTTAGCCAAAACTTATCAATTTTAAGATGATATATTTTTGGCATACGTGTAACTTGCTAAAGAACACTAATGGGCCATTGGTTTGAACCGCACTATTAGGAGAATGGCTAATTCTAAGTTATCTCCTTACAACATAGTGGTCTCTGAGACTAAAAAGCGATCAAGTCTTGATGTAATATGGTGCTCCCATCCACACTTGTTGTTCCATGTGTAGAGGCCATTAGAAGCTTCTAAATCAACCAACATAAGGTGTTGAATAGTTTCATGGAATAGGTCACTATATCGATCCAATCTTCTATGCCCTCCTTTTCTCTCCAATAGAGGGGTAATCATATTAAAGTCCCCTTCTGGGAATCCATCTTCCCATATCAACCTTCCCTTCTAACCAAGAGAGGGAGTCCGGGAACTGCAACTTTTGAGGGGTGGTATGAGGCTCATACACATTAGTGATAGTTCCAACAATCTATGATCCGATGAGATGGAATTTTGTGAGAGGGAATGGTGCATGGCTATGAATTCATGGAGACAAATTTCTTCTATGTTTTAGAGAAATTCTTAGCCTTTAGCTGATCCAATGGCATCTATTGATAGTTATTGTGATCCCTTACAGGTTTGCTTGGCCATCTTGGCAAGTGTTTCATTGTCACATTTTGTTTCTTGCATCAATTGGATTTGAGGTTGTTCCTACATCTTGAGCTTCTTTTGTAATAACCTATGTTTTGATTTTCCTTTAACACCTCGGATAATCTAGGAAATGACATTCATCGATAAATGTGTGGGATGGAAGAGTAGATCTTGATAATCTTGGCATATTTCCCTAAATCAACCAACAATTCTCCAACTTATTCGAACCACCATTTGTTGCTCTTTCTACCTTTTTTTCCCTACTTCCTTTGGATTCTTGTTGGCTTCTTTGAGCTTGATAGTGTGAAATATTAGGGAAGATTTGGTCCTTGTTTTAATAAATGATTCTTTGAATAGGTAGATTTATTTTGATGGGATTGATTGAAGATGTTTTCATTTACATGCTTCTTTTATTCTTTTTTAAGTCTAGGATTCCAAGGTCCATATTATCAACCTCCTTTTGTTTGGAAATTAGATCCGGATCTATGGATGAATCAATCGTAATGTGTGTACGCTTATTACTATAGGTTTCAACTCCTTCCTTACCTAAATTTGAGGCTTGATGAACTAGTGCTCTTGTTCAAAGGCCTCAACAGATCTTAGTGGGACTAGTGGTTTTGACTACCCTACTACCTCCATATCCTCTTGCATGTCATTGAAAGCTTCAAATAGATTGTTGGTCTCACCCTTTCAAGAATGTTCTAGCATCATGTTTATTTTATATTATCTCCTACAGTTTGAAACCTTGATGTAGCCATCTTCATCCACTTCAGGGGTTTCACTGGTTTGATTGGAAGCAAAATTCAGAGGGATATCCTAGAAGAGGTGGCCATGTTTTTGTAATTTTCAATAATAGAATGGGATATGTTCATAGTCAAGCATTTGAATCCATTATGTGTCTTCATTCCATAGAGAAACAGATTCGGGGAGAGACTAGGATATTTTCATGTAGACACAAATCTGAGCATATGAGGTATAGGGTCCAACTCTTATATGTCTTCTGAAACCTTAAAAAAAAAGGTAATGGTGTTTCCTATTCCCTCTAGGGTTTTCTGGTGCCAATACTCTTGAGGTATCCAATACAATCAGATACAAACAAGGTGCCTGGGTAAATTCCTCCTTCTTTGGACTAATTTTTTCTGAATAGAATCTCAAGTATTGCCTTGTTGAGTTGAAGAAGGCCCATTGTCAAAGATTCAATCCTTATCCTCCAGGATAGCAAAAATGATAGTGAAAAAACCCTTGGATCCAATCCTTAAATCATAGTGAGATTTATATTTCCATTTATTTTTTATCCACCAAATCAAGGCTTTCTCTATTGGACAGATACTAAAAAATTTACCAATAACCTCATGATCCTTCAAGAATTGGATTTGATGGTTGATACTTTGGGATGTAACCTCATATATTGGTATATTCTCCATCTTCCAAATGCATCTGCATGTGGATCAATGATTTCCTTTTATTTGCTTCTCCTTTCTACATCTATCGGGGATCACCTGATATGGGATGAAGGTTCCCTCTCCTTCCATTCATCGATCATCATATTTCGACTCATAATATCAATTCAGGTTGTTTTTACTATCTGGTGTATTATTCCCTTGCTTAGTTGAAGGAATTAAGACCAACAGAGGGTTGGGTTGCCCCCCTGTGAAGCCATACTTGATTGATTCATCATCGAAGGCCTGGAAGTGGCGACCAAGAACACCTCTGAACCCTAGATGTGATATAAATGGATCCAAACAAATCCATTATCGAAACCCTCAATGCACCTATTCCTTCTTCTCCAATTCTTCTCTAGTTTTACACACTACTCATTGTAATATTCTCTCACCTCTTTTATTTAGGGCTTACTAGATCTACTTTTTTAAACTTTCAACCTTAGCACTAAATATAAAATATTATATTACAGAAACTAATGTTTCACTTCTATCCAATCCAATTCACTAGGAAACATAGTAAAATAAATGTTAAATAAGTGTACTTGAATGATAACAAATTATAATCCTTAGGGCACACTTCACAAGCAAATTACAAATCTAAAAATACTTTATTACAACATATTATTATGACAATAAATATGCTCCTTCATCTTCTAGATATCTGTTAAACCACCTAACCAATTCAATTCTATATTTTCCCAAATGAACATGCATAATCATTGATGAAAACATCTCACTCGTGAAGATAACATAAGTTAAAAAATAATATCCAAGTATACAAAATTTGGATCGATGGAAAGTTCATATACACACACACATATGCATATATACATACATATATGCGTGTGTTTGTGTGTGTGTGTGTGTGTTTGTGTGTGTGTCTATATGCAATAAATTTATCAGAAAGATGGTACAAGTCAATCTATCCAGATCATAATGAGGAAAACAATAAGAATACCTTAGCCACTAACTCCTCACTCACAACAATAGCTATTCACTCCACTGAAGATTGTCTATATGATGGAATCAACACCATTGAGTCCTCCTTTGCATATACAACAAGCTTGTTCCTCATAAGCTCTCCACTCTAGCATCATTGTCTTCCTTAGGGCTTATAAACCTCCCCATGTTGCATCACATAATTACATGGAAACAAAACTCTAGCGCTAGCCTCTAATAAATAACAACTAACAATTATAATTAGATTTTTATCTTTTTCCCTTTTGGCTTCATTCTATCATGCAAAGCAATTAGTGTTGTTATAATATTTACAAATCTCTAATCAATTCATTGTTAAATCAAAAGATAAAAACCTATTCCATTAGTTTGCATAATCCTCATCCATGACTTATAAGAGATTGTCCATGCCACCATGTTAGGGGTATAAATAAAAGGTGGCATTAAAAATGTCATAAAAGAAATGGATACTACGATATCTAGTACAAATAGGGGGTTTGTAAATTAGATTCAAAGGTGTCCTCTGAGGGGGACTTAACAAAGAGAGATTTTGGAAAATTTATTTATTATCTAGTGAAATCAGGGGTGTTATTTAATATATAATGAATTTTTAGGTTCATTATGTATAAATTATGAGAGTTTACAATTAATTATGCAACTTTCAAAATTTCACCTCATTTACTTAAGACTTACTAGATTTATTATTTGTGAGATTTCACCTTAGCAATAAATATGAAATATTATATTCCAACAACTAATATTTCACTTCTATCCAATTCATTTCACTAGGAAACACAATAAAATAAATGCTAACAAGTTACAATCCTTAGGGTGTAGTTCACAAGCAAATTATAAATCTAAAAATACTTTATTACAACATATTATTATGACAACAAATATGCTCTTTCCTCTTCCAGATATGTGTTAAATCACTCAATGAATTCAAATCTATGTTTTTCCAAATAAATGTGCATAAATAATCAATGTTGAAATATTCTCAATCATGAAGATAACAGAAGCTAAAAATCAAATATGAAATTACACAAAAATTTGGATAGATGGAAAGTTTATATATATATATAATGAAGTAAAAGTACATACCACAAATTTATCACAAAGATGGTACAAGTCAAGCTCTCCAAACCCTAACTAGGGAAACAATAAGAAAACCCTAGCCATTATATCCCCCTAGCTGGGAATCACTCACAACAATAGCTAGTCACACCACTAAAGTTTCTCTAGATGCTAGCATCAACACCGTTGGGTCCTCCTTGGAATATACAACAAGTTTGTGCCTAATAAGCTCTCCACTCTAGCATCATTGTCTTCCTCAGCGTTTATAAACCTACCCATGTTGCATCACACAAATACATGGAAATGAAACTCTAGCATTAGCCTCTAAGTATACATGTTCATCCTAGGATTTGAGTCCATAAAACTTAGGTCTTCAATTATTGCATCAACACTAGCACCGACATATCCATGGAACATCAACGATATAATAATTAAGTCTTCTTCCAAGCAAGGAATTGTAACAAGCAGTAAATTCATCAATCTAGTCTCTCAATAGCCTTTCCTTAGTCTCATATCCCACAAGAACAAGGATAAAAAATTATGCAAGGTATTAACTCTCATATTCATGTGTTTTACTAGGATAGAAACCCTAATGCTACATGTTCTACAAACATGGTATTCTAGATAGGTTGAACACCTTCATACAATTGCTCTTAAAAAAAAATCAAAGATCAATACACCAATGTATTACATGGTTAAAATCCTTAGAGGGGCAAACAATCCACGACCCTAGTGAACACAACCACCAGAGGAAATATATTAATACAAAAGGAAAATATTTTACATATGAGTTCCTAATCACAATCGATCATGAGCAAATGAACCTCCATGTTATTTAAATAGAGATCATGGACCAATCAAATGTTAGGCCAAGAATCAATATAAAAATTAGTATTGAGGATAAAATGAACCATTAGATCAATTTATGTCTAGAATAAATTGCAACAAGATTTAAACTCATCAATCTAGTCTCTCAATCTTTCCTTAGCCTCACATCCCACAAGAATAAGGATAAACAATTATGCAAGGTAATAACTCCCATGTTCATGTATTTTACTAGGGTTGAAACCCTAATGCTACATGTTCTACAAACATGGTATTCCAGATAATTCAAACACCTTAAGACAATTTCTCTCAAAAAAAATCAAAGATCAATACACCAGTGTATTACATGGTTAAAATCCTCATGGGGGGAAACAATCCACGACCCTAGAAAACACGACCACTAGAGGAAATATATTAATGCAAAAGGAAATTTTTTCACATATGAGTTCCTGATCACAATCGATCATGAGAAAATGAACCTCCATGTTATTTAAATAGAGATCATGGACCAATCAAATGTTATGCCAAGAATCAATATAACAATTAGTATTGAGGATAAAATGAACCATTAGATCAGTTTATGTCTAGAATAAATTGTGACCATTAGATTACGTAAGTACAAATTCATGCTAATGCATACTAAATAAACACTAAGGAAACACACTTTACCTAGAGGCGCATTTGAACAAGTTGAACGTAACTAAATCCTAAATGTCTAAATATCCTAACATCCACCATTAATAACAGTTGGGATATGATTGAAGGATTTACAAGCGTGACACGATAGGAGAAGGAAGGAGGAATTAGATCCCACCCAACCTTACTAGCATCCTCCTAAGATCCTAACAAAGATTGAGTTTTAAAAAAATCCCTTCTATAAGAGATTTTGTGAAAATGTATGCAACATTGATCATTTGTAGGGTAAAAGAGGACTTCAAGAATGATATCCTAAATAAGAATTTTGATGAAGTGCTTGTATAACTCATTGTGTTTGTTGCATTGATCTTGAATTGGATCTTTGGAGAGCTTGATGGTACTATAATTGTCACACCAGAGGGTATTCAAATGTTTCTATTTGAATCCAAACTCTAAAAGGATCTGTCAAATCCATAATGCTTTTTTACATGCATTAATTGTAGCTCGATACTCTACTTATGCTAAAGAAAGTGTAAGATATTGTTGTTTTTTACAAGCTCAAGTGACATTTTCAGAACTAAAACTTAAAACATAACATTCAATAGGATTGTTATCATCAAGGTTGCTATCCCAATCTGTTGATGTATTTGTAACTTCGGAAGATATTCACTTGTATATTACATTTGTACTTTATTGTATCCCCAACGGAGATGTATTATTCCTCCGATTGGAAGTGTCGTCATGTGTACTTGCAAGTGTCGCAAATTATATTGTAAGTATCGTAACTTATACTTGATGGGTTATTAGACCACCTTGATGGGGTCGGCCCTGTATGCGTCATGTGGTTCAAAGGGTTATTAGACCACCCTATAGGGGTCGGCCCAGTCAGCATTATGTTAAGTGGTTAATTTGGGGCCGACCTAGTTGAGTAAAGGGCAAGTCAAGTTAGTGTATAAATAGAGAGTGTGTCTCTCTCATTTTACACATTATATTATTCACTCACTTCGCATTAGTGAGAGAGAGGAGGAGTGCGCACAAGTGGAGGAGGAGCATGCTGCTGAATATATCTATCTCTTGGTTTTGATCATTGTGATCCTTGTATTCATGATTATTCTATCTCTGAGGAAGTTACGGGGTTTTTCACCTTGGTTTTCCCCATTGAAATGTTTTGTGTCTCTTGTCTCTTGTCTCTTATGCTTGATATGATGTACATGTTGTTCTTTTAGTTAAGATCCTAGATCTATTGAATTAAATGATGAAAAAATAACATGGTATCAGAGCTAGCATGAAGGAAGGCATGCTATGGCATTCATGAGACTTGTTGCACTTGCGACAAATTGGAAGCTAGGGCTTGATATAGAAAAAACCAATAATCGTAGAAATTTCGCTATAAATCCATTTTGGAGAAGGTTCAGGATCTGAAACTTTTACAAGTAGTATATAACATCCCCATATACCTTGTGTCCGAAGAACAACATCTAATTCGTTGTACTTTCTGTTTTATGATCCGTACAATCTAGGGTTTTTGCCTCTTCCAGATCTCAGTCATAAACAAGTGACCTAGACAAAAAGGTCACAACTTGGGCTAGGAAAATCCAAATGAAATTTAGTAAAATGTGATAGGTAGGGAATGGACTGTACTTTTACAGGTCCACTTTTCAGAGGCCTAAATTGAAACAGTGACACGTGGAACTCCATACAAGTTCGCTCTCCTGTTTCATCCCGTAAACACTTGGCATAAATCTCTCTCAGAGAATCCATTTGAGGTCAGACCTATGGGGTTGGAAAGACGACAGGTCAGGCTACCATGGGTAGAAGTTTCAGACCCCGTGGATCCGTAATTTCAGAGATGCACCATAAACAATAAGGTGCATATTTCTGTTAAAATAGAATTGGATTCTGAGCACCTTCATTCTTGGCTTGTCACTGCTGCGGGAATGTAGGGCTTCGGAGAAAGTTGGAATTTTTGGAATAGGATACCACGACTGAATGATCCTCATCAAAATCGAAATTTAGAGACCAAGATCGAATTTTTTGGTTGGGCAGAAGGCCAGGCTTGATCAAACCCTAGTTCGGGATTTTGATCGAAAAGGTGGAAAATTAGGGCTTCTGCAAAAGTTGGAATTTTTGAAATTTGTTACCACGGCTGGAAGCTCCTCAGAAAAATCAAAGTTTAGAACACAAGATCGAACCTTTTGGATGGGCAGAAGATCGGGCTTTATCAAACCCTAGTTTGGGATCCTGTCCAGAAGATCCAGAAGTTTCAAAGGCAATTTGAGGGGTCAAATTTTGGAGAAAGTATACCAGCTTGATTAGCTCAGAAAGGCACATCTTTCCATCCATTTAGAAGTTTGAAATTCAAAATTTTAATTTTTAGGGTTTCTCTGACAAACACTAATCCATCTCTAGATCCAGTTTCAACAAATCAAAGTGGATTGGGTTAATCCTAGAAGAGAATGAATTGGACACCTACATAAGTGAAGAAGTTCCAGTTCCAGAGGGAGATGAGGCTAAGGCCTTACATAAGAATGCTACAAGAAATCTCGATAGGTATGACTTGACGAGATATAGGTATGTTTTCGAAATCTATTCATGATTAAGGTTATGATATGTTTGTCTTCATATTATTGAGGTTAGTACAATATTGATTAATTTTAGACTTGTCTTTTCACCCTAGTAAAAGTATGAATGCATGTGAATGATAGAAGACATTCATTGATTAAGGTTATGACACTTATGATTGTACTAATGCACTGTGGTATTGTATGAGGATTATGTTGTTCGCTAACATGAAAGGTACACATCAAGTTATAGATCAAGAACATATGATCATGATGACATGGAGACAAAGACTCATGGATCACATAGAAGCTCTACTTACGAGGTATGTATAATTTGGTTCTACAATGATTGACTTATGAGTTATACAGGTTACTAAGTTCAAGTCATTGAAGAGAACAAGAAGACATTGTTTGGGTATGTTAGACATAACTAGCAAACATGATAACCAAGTATGTTTTTCCTATATCAAGTTAGAATCCTACCTTGTGTTAGGATCTTATACTTTTGTATAAATGATAATGATTATTCTTGAAAGTTAGAAGTTTTAGTAATCAAGGGTTTATGCATATTATGTTTCTTACTTTGATTTTTGTATATGAATAACCAGAAGAGTCCTATGGTCAAATAAGAATATGCATGAGTAAAAGAAGTCTTCTCTGAAATCTTGAATACTAATGCTTATTACCGATGTATGAAATGATCATGATCATACATATTTAAGATTATTTAGAATCATGATGTTTTGATAGTATTGAGATTGTACTAATGCATGTATGATTATGTATGAGATATTGAGGATGACACTAGTGCACACTTAAGCATGCATAGTGGTCCAGGATGGATATAAGTTCAAGGACAGGTAATCCAGGAAGCAAAGATCAAGAGGGAGCACACTCCAAAAGTTCCTGCAAGAAAGCAAAGATCAAGAGGGAGTTCACCCTACAACCAAACAAAGATAAGTATTTGAATTGTCAATTCCTGTATATATGATTACTTAAATGATGTTGTCCAGTCATATACATACTTACGTTCCTAGATTTAGGATATGTATTATGCATATTAGAAAATTTGCATTAATGAACAAGATACTACTAATATGCAAGTAATGGGTAAGTGGCCTATGGTACTGTACAACATTCCATTGCTACTTATCTAGAATGAAACCTCTTTGCTTACATGTTGGGAGTTGTGCACACTCTTAACAAATGTTTTGGCAGAGATGGAAGGCATCTAGAAAGTTACCGTGTGAATACAGGATATGGATAAATGTTGTATTGAAGCATTGGCTAAGATAATTGCATGACTGTATGGCATGTATTCTTATGTGTAAGATTTTGTTCTAAAAAACTATGAGAAGTTTCTAATCATGCAATTGAATTTGACTTGTAGGAAAGATCATGTACAATCACCTACAAAAGAAGGACAACAACATTTGTTCCAGCGACGAAGTTCAAAGAAAACTATCTATTGAAGATATTGAAGAATCTGAAGTTCCCAGGATCTGGGATGCAGTAATGGAAGGATGCCATGATCGAGGAGTACCAGTCGATCATGAAGAATGATTGTTCATCTTTACCCCACAGTTCTATAATTAATGATGAAAGGAAGTCTGCGAAAGAATTTTTGAATTCGACAGTTTCAAACCTTTTAAGCAGGTTCATCCTCAGGAGAAGCAAATCTCACTCTTTTTAGCATGGGTAAATGAAGGATAAATAATGTTTGTTTTAGTTTTTTACGTTTAGGGTTTTTAGTCTTGATATGAACATGTCGGTTTTGTTTTTTAGGGCTTAGCATAATAGTTAAAACAATTTAATATTTAAATTTTTTAATTTTTAATTCAGTTTAACGTGAGTGGAATATTGCTTTTAAATAAATAAATTTCTTATTTAATTATCTATAGTGTTAAAAAACTAATTTTTAAAATTTTTATGTGACAAATTTCTTAGTGTATTAGAATAGTATAAGTTATATGTTTTTTGAAATTTTTAATAACTTATTTAGAAGGTATAGTATTATAATAATAAAAAAATCAAGCTATAGTGTTTTTTAAATTTAAAAAAATAAAATAAAATTTTTTGTTCTATGAGGTGAAGTATTTAAAAACTTTAAATTTTTAAAGAAATTTTTGTATAGTGTAAAATTATTAATAAATAGAAAAGTTATTAATACTATTAAAATCTAACTTAAAGGTTTGTAGTTAAATTAAATAATTTGATTTTGAGTATAGTGTTAGGATTATTAATAAAATCAATGGTATATTAAAGTGTATGTTATTTATTTATCTTATTATAATGTTTATTCATTTAAGTTGCTTTTAATTGTTTCAAAAATGTATAAGTCTTGTTGGATTTATTAAACTTAACTTGTTTTGAGTTTATGAATTATAGGTTTCCAAGCTTCTTTTATTTTGAGGCCATCATCCCGGTTGAAATTCCTTCTACATTTCTCGATTTCTATTGCTTCGCGAGTTTTTCTTTTGTGATATTGAGGAACAATGGCTAAGACCTTAGAGTCTTCTAAGAAAATATGATGTTTTGTGTTATGAGCATGTTCAACCATGGCTGAGTTCTTTATTCTTTCATGTTGTAGGTCTGCGCTATGTTCCGTTAATCTAATTGAGATTGATCTACTAGTCTCACCTATGTAGGCTTCGCCACATTAGCAAGGAGTTTTGTATACTCCTTTTTGGTTTTCGGGATCGATAGGGTCCTTGGCTTTGTCAAGCATGGTTCTCAAGGAATTGGGAGGGGTAAAGGTCACCCTAATGTTATTCTTTTTTAGAACACTTGCAATCTTGTTAGTGGTGACATGTATATATGGAAGGGTCATTCTAGAGAGGTTTTTATCAACTTCCTTTTTATTAATTTTATTTTTTTCTTCTTTTTTATGTTGCGGAAGACTTTTTCAACCTCTTTTCCTTTATAACCATTGTTTATGAGGGATCCTTTAAGGTGCTTTATCTCATCTTCTAAGTGGTCTTGATCTGAGACTCACCATGCGCGTGTGGCTAGGGTGTTTATAATGTCAACTTTCTGGGATGGATGATGGTGTGAGTCGGCATGGAGGTATCTATCCGTGTGAGTTTTCTTTCTGTATACTTGGTGGGAAAGAGACCCATCCAGATTCTTTGTGATAAGGACATCTAAGAAAGGAAGGGAGTTATTTACCTCCTTTTCTATGGTGAATTTTATACTTTCACATTGATTATTCATATGGTTTAAAAAATCATTTAGTTTATCCTCACCATGTGGCTAATTACTAAAAACATCATCTACAAATCTGAGCCACCACTTTGGTTTATGTGGAAATGCATTGATTGCTTTATCTTCTAGATCTTCCATGAATAGATTAGCAACAATGGGAGAAAGTGGTGATCCCATGGCAACCCCCTCTGTTTGTTCATATATTTCTCCTTGAAAGAAGAAGTAGGTAGATTTTAAGCAAATCTCCACAAGTTTAGCTATCTCAGGGTTTGATACTTTTTTTATTACCTCGGTAGCTCTATCAATGGGAATTTTTGGATAGAGAGATACGACATCAAAACTAAATAATGAATCATTTTTATCCACTTTCCAGTCTTTCATTTTTTCTACTAGTTGGGAGGAGTCTTTAATGAATGAGAATGTTTTTCCATCTAAAGGTTTTAGGATCTTAGCTAGGTACTTTGCTAGATCATAAGTAGGTGAGCCTATTGTTTTTACAATGGGTCTTAAAGGGATGCCTTCTTTATATATTTTTGGTGATCCATATATGCGTGGCATGATTCCATTTTTAGAAGTGATTTTCTTCTTGATTTCATCACTTAGGGAGGATTTTTTTATCGCATTAGTGACATCTTTAACTACTTTCTTCATTGGGTCTTTTTTTATTTTATTGGAGCAACCACTTTCCAGATGCTGAATCATCTTTTGTTGATAGTCTTCGGTTTTTATAATGACTGTGGCATTTCCTTTATCTTCTTTCAATATCATAACGTCCTTATTTTCTTTCATCCTCCTTAACGCCATATATTCATCCTTGGTTATGTTACTCTTTGGTGGTTTGGCTTTTTTCAGAATTGTGGCACACTCTAATCGAATATCTTCTGCCTTCTCCTCTGGTAAATCTCTGATGGTCTCCTCAACAGCGCATATGATATCCTCATGTGGGATTCATTTAGGAGCAACGACGAATTTTAATCCTTTATGCAGGAGGTTATCGGTGCTGCTGTCCAATTCAATGTCTGCTAGGTTGACAATGCAACTCTTCAATTTAACGGATTCTGCTTTTTGTTCTGATTGCAATTTATTAAACTTACGAGTTTGCCTAACCCTGGATTTTTCCAGAGCCCTTTCAGCCTTAAGTGTAGTTGTTGCATCCACACTGATCCAATAATCCAAACGGAGTTCTATTGCTAATGTTGTGTGTAGATTATACACTTTCAGGGACAGTGTGTCAAGTTCCCTTCTGTTGCGCCTTATTTTAACTCTAGCAATTGATAAGCTTAATTCTAAAAATGCGTGTTCATGGTTACATTTTAGGTTATGTTTAATTTTAGTGAAGCCAGGAATGATTTTATTATCATGGCAGGTTTTTAGAAAGATCAGGTCTACTGCGTGGTGGGAGATATTCATCCTTGTGCTTTCAAAGAAACGGATTTTGCGTAGCATATCCCTTCCATGGAGGGCTTCTATTTGATTGTTCATCTTTACCCCACAGTTCTATAATGAATGATGGATAATGATGTTTGGGATGTGGTCCTGAGACCAGATGGGAAGTCTATTTTGACTTCCAAGTGGATCTATAAGATCAAGCATGCTGCAAATGGTAGCATAGAGAAATACAAGGCGAGGTTTGTGGCTCGTGGCTTCTCCCAGAAAGAAGGGATAGATTATGAAGAGACTTTTGCACTTGTATCCGGATACACTTCCATCAGAACAGTACTTTCTCTGGCTGCAGTGATGAAGTGGAAGATACACCAGATGGATGTCAAGACATCTTTCTTGAATGGTGTAGTCAAAGAGGAAGTGTATGTGGAGCAGCCACTCGGTTTTGAGACACATGGGAGGGAGTCACATGTGTGCAGATTGAAGAAAGCCTTGTACAGTTTGAAACAAGCACCTGGGACTTGGGTACGATGCTTTACTTTCTAGGTATGGAGGTGTGGCAGAGTTCAGATGGAATATTCCTTGGAAAAGGGAAGTATGCAGTAGAGATCCTGAAGCGATTCGGGATGATGGACTGCAAGGCCATGGCCACAACTATGGAATCAAACCTGAAGCTTCTGTGTGATGCTTCATCAGAGATGGTTGATGTCACGGTGTATCGTTAGACGATTGGGTCCTTGATGTACCTGATGAACACGAAACCAGATATTTGCTTTGCGGTGAACACATTGAGCCAGTTCTTGACAGATCTGAGAGGTGTTCACCTAGTTGTTGTAAAGCATATTCTGAGGTACCTGAAGGGTATGGTTGACTATGGGATCAAGTATGATGCGAATCAAAAGTTTAACCTAGAGGGTTATGTTGATTCAGATTGGGCAGGTAATGCTGCGGATAGGAAGAGCACTTCAGGGTGCTACTTCAGTATGGGATCAGGTGTGATCTCCTGATTTAGTAGGAAGCAGTCGAGCATAGCACTAAGTACAACCGAACTAGAGTATGTCGCAGCTTGTTCGGCCAGTTGTGAGGCAGTAAGGCTTAGGAAGATACTATCTGAGTTATTTGATCTCGCGTTGGATGCTACCTATATCTATTGTGACAACTAGAGTTGTGTGAAGTTGTCAAAGAACCCAGTGTTCCATGACAGGTCGAAGCACATCGAGATAAAATATCACTATATCAGGGATATGGTGTAGGGAGGAGCAGTGAAGCTCCTGTATGTTATGACGGATGAGCAGGTTGCAGATGTGTTGATGAAACCACTAGCCATAGTGAAGTTTGAGTACTTTAGAGAGAGGCTTAGTGTTATTCATATTGAAGATACTTTGAGGAAGAAGTTATGGGACACATTTGCAGGATCCATTCCAAGCATGGTGATAGGAGGATCCTTCCCATGGCTGTAGATGTAAGCATTGTGTGATGAGCATCAGGATGATGCTCCAGTTATTGCTTTGGATATGCATCAGTTGGATGCTTTGTATGATCAGTTGGATCATGTATGATGACATGCATCAGGACGATGCAGTGACAATGATCAGGATGATCATGTGTAATGAGTATCAGGACGATGCTCTGGATGATATGCATCAGGACGATGCAGTGACGATGATCAGGATGATCATATGTGATGAGTATCAGGATGATACTCTGAATGATATGCATCAGGACGATGCTATGAAAATGATCAGGATGATCATGTGTGATGAGTATCAGGACGATGCTCTGGATGATATGCCTTAGGATGATGCAGTGACAATGATCAGGATGATCATGTGTGATGAGTATCAAGACGATGCTATGGATGATATGCATCAGGATGATGCAGTGACAATGATCAGGATGATCATGTGATGATATACATCAGGATGATGTATGGTGAGTATCAGGCTAATACTCTGTGGCCATGGACAAGTTATGCGAGGGTAGCATGTAATACGTCCTGGAGATCCGGACAGGTTGTGCTAGTCACGTAAAAGGCCTCAGATGCTCTTTAGAGATATTGTTGGGCAAGAAACTCTTTTAAGGTTTTGATATACCACATGTAATACGTCCTGGAGATCTGGATAGTTTGTGCTAGTCACGTAAAAGGCCTCAGATGCTCTTTAGAGATCTTGTTGTGCAAGACACTCTTTTAAGGTTTTGTGGTGGGGGTCACATGTAATACATCCTAGAGATCTAGATAGGTTGTGCTAGTCACGTAAAAGGCCTCAGATTCTCTTTCGAGATCTTGTTAGGCAAGACACTCTTTTAAGATTTTGTGATAGTCACATGTAACTGGACCTGGGAGATCTTTCCGGTCGTGCTTCGGCACATAAAGGATCCTGGGATACTCTTTCGAGGCATTGTGACGCACATAATAAGTCATGAGGATTCCACAATATGGCCAGTATTGATGAAGATCTACAGGTGGTGGGCCTACATCCACCATGAAAAATGGTTGGCTCTATAGAACTTCCTATGACAAGAATAGTTCAGAGATAGCCCAATGATCGAGATGTCGAGTATAGCAATAGTGATGATGATCCAACTCCAGAATTGAAGACTTGTGCATATATGTATTGATGACTTGTGTTAAGAGAATACCTTCCTAGTTAAGAGGGAGTGTTGATGTATTTGTAACTTCGAAATATATTCACTTGTATATTACATTTGTACTTTATTGTATCCCCAATGGAGATGTATTATTCCTCTGATTGGAAGTGTCATCATGTGTACTTGCAAGTGTCGCAAGTTATATTGTAAGTATCGTAACTGATACTTGATGGGTTATTAGACCACCTTGATGGGGTCGGCTCTGTATGAGTCATGTAGGTTAAAGGGTTATTAGACCACCCTAGAGGGGTCGGCCCAGTCAGCATTATGTTAAGCGGTTAAGTTGGGGCCGACCTAGTTGAGTAAAGGGCAAGTCAAGTTAGTGTATAAATAGAGAGTGTGTCTCTCCAATTTTACACATTCTATTATTCACTCACTTCACATTAGTGAGAGAGAGGAGGAGTGCACACAAGTGGAGGAGGAGCATGCTACTGAAGATATCTATCTCTTGGGTTTGATCATTGTGATCCTTGTATTGATCCTTATTCTATCTCTGAGGAAGTTGCGGGGTTTTTCACCTTCTTGGGTTTCCCCGGTGAAATGTTTTATGTCTCTTGTATCTTGTCTCTTAATATGCTTGATATGTTGTACATGTTGTTCTTTCAGTTAAGATCCTAGATCTATTGAATTAAATGATGAAAAACTAACACAATCAGAAACAGTGACACCAAACCATAAAGGATTTCCCTTGAATTGTAATGTATCAAAAATTGTAATGTACACTGGATATACTGAAGTACCCATTTTTCTAGTTTTTGATGGCTCTCATGGAATGTTATATAGGGAAACAAGACCAATAACACATGAAACATCGGGATGGGTATGAATCAAATACAAAATTCTATGAACTAACCGGCGATACAAAGTGGCATCCACTTCAGGTTTAATACAAGTGGAAACAAGTTTGAGTCTATACTAGAAGGGATATGGGGATGGATTACAATATTTCATGTGAAAGTGATGAAGAAGGTCACATTTCCAAAGTTTTTCATTTCAAATTTCTTCTAAGGATGGATTTCACATTGGTTAAAATTTTAGGGTCACTACCAATGAAAATAAGGTCATTAATGTAAAGAATGTCATCTATAAAAAAAATTAAAGAATAAATCTATCCATTTTAGCATACCAATCCCGAGGAGCTTACTTAAGACCATAAAGATATTTCTTAAGGTGGAAACAAGGAAAATTTTAGGAGCGAAATTTAGCCCATGGGCTATTTTTTGACCTTTTTTCCAAAAAACGATTCACCAATTTGCCTTTTTTCAAAGATGATTCTCCCAAATTCCATGAGATTTGTTTTTAACTCTAGAAATCGCCAAAATTGTCCAAACGCTATATAAATTCCTTGTTAATTTGAATATATAGTTTTTTAAATCGCCAAATATTTTATGTCTGCAAATATAAGAATTAGTAAGATTCTCCAAGGTTTCCACAATTTGAAAAAATTATGGATCCCTAAAAATTTTCTTGGGTGGCAGACAAGGCTAGAGTAATTTTGAACATGGCCAAAAGGTTTTTGCATATAAAAATTTTCTTTCAAATATCCATGCAAGAAGATAGATTTGACATCCATTTTTATGGAAGTGTGTTCATGTTGAGTTACTATAGTAGTAGGAGGTTGGCACCATTTTATAGTCAACAAGAAAAATATTATATAAGAGTAAGTCTAGGTTTGATATTGTTTTAACAATCAAAATCAATTATGAATTAGGATAGCAACAACATTTATTTAAATTATTATTATATATTAAAAATTAAGTTGATCAAAGTTTACTTCATGAATAATAGATTGCATTAGAAATTTCTTTCCTATTATAAGGTTATTTAACGACTTTAATATTGTGTTTGTTACTATTACTAACAATTTTAATCATAATATGATATTATAGTAACTTAGGTTAATTTACTCTACTAATGTAGGAGGTTGACACCATTAGAGTCCTTTAAAGCTATTTAATGACATAATACAAATTATAACCATCAAAATGTATTATGAATTAGAGGAGCAACATAATTTATTTCTATTAGTATTGTATACGAAATTAAGTTGATCGAGGTTTTGAATAATAGATTGTGCCACAAATTTCTTACCTATAAAGTATTTTAATAACAATGTTAGTATTGTGTTTGTTATTATTATTAACCATTTTAATTATAATTTCATCTAGTAAGTATTGTGTTTGTGTTGAGTTACTATACTATTAGGAGGTTGACATCTAAAAATTTTAGAGTAGACAAGAGAAAATATTTTAAAAGAGTAAGTCTAGGTTTATTGTTTTAACAATCAAAATCAATTATGAATTAGAATATCAAAAAATTTTCCAAGAAAAAAATACGGTAGCTCAGATTTTATTAAAATCGAACCACTTTGTTCATAGGTAGAAATGCCATACATTTATATCCAATGAGAGACTTCTATTCAAATCCTCATTTCATCGTCTGGGTTGTTCATGGTTGTACTATCCCATGATTACATTAGAAAAGAAAGCTATATGAAAATATTAGGTAGGTCTCTTTATATCACTCTAGCCCAAATTAATGGGCGTATAATTATAAATCCAGACCAAGTCTTGGGTCATATTCCTTTATCACATCTTTGTCAACTTGCCAGATTTTTGTTACTCTTGTATTGAGATGCAATGCTTGTTTAGACAATAGATTAGCTTATGAATTTCTATCTCGATAGAGATGTGTGAAGGAAATAACGTCAAATAGAGCAATAAATCTGCAAATGTCATCATAGATAGGCCTGAGGTATATACACTTGGGTGGATTCCTTTTTTATAACCAATTTATAACTAGTAGAGAGTCTTTGATTACTTGCATCTATTTCATACTCAGAAAGAAAACCCAATTTGATGACTTTGTGGGTAGTTGATATCTCAGCTTTGTTGTTTGTAGCAAATCCAATGTTTCCTGAGAGCTTGTAGTGTTGGCTATGACAACTATCTAGGATTCCCCCTAGACCACCAGTAGTAGGTTTACCTTGGCCTACACCATCAAATGTACACCAGGGCTTGTTCGTGTCTCATCAATCCTGTGAATGCACCTGCCGAGTGGGAGTAGTAACCTGTGAAAAATGATTCAATATAGTGAGACTCTTTGCTGCATAGGAATGTGGCGGGATGTATATATCCTGAAATATTTTTTTTATTCCTTGCGAGCCAAGCTCCCCAAATCATTAGGAGAGGGAGAGCTCTAATGTCTTTGTATGCAAGGTCATTTGTCCAGGAGTGGAATGCTTCAATAAAGTATGCACCATCCATATGAGTCTTTCAGTGATGTGTTCTACATAATGCCACATATCGGTAATGTAGATACATCGAATAACAATATGGTCGATGGCATCCTCACCATTGGTGCACAATGCACATCTACGGGGACTGGTACCAATAAATATTCTAATATGATTCCAGACATGTATTTTACCTTGTAGAGTAAGCCAAAAAAACAACTTTTTTTCAGTGGGTAGTTCATATTCCAAACCCTTGGAATCCACTAGGCTAGCGCACCATGTCACCTACCCACACTACTACATACGGCTCAAAATTCCCACAAAAGTTTGCCACGAAACAATTAAAATTGATGTTTTCGTGGAAAAACAGTTTAAATTTTTGGAAAAAATTGAAAATCCCCCCGACGATCGTCGCTATAGCCACGGATGTATTTTTCGTCTCTATAGCCACGAAAAGTACATCCGTCGCTATAGCCATTAAAAATACTAAAGTGGTTGGTGTCCAATGTGGATTACAACCTCCTTCCCCTAAAGAGAGTGTTCCCATCTATTCATTGCTTGTACAAGGGAACATGGTTTTGGTCCCTTCACTGCTCTACCCCCTCATTGGACTTCGATCCATTGTTAGTCCTTAATATCATAAACATTGGTTGGCTAAATCTCCTTACTTGTTGAGTTTCTTCAACTCTTGTAATATTCCTCCATTTATTCCCTCATTGGTGACCTCCCTCTACAACTGCTCAATCTTCTTTTTAACTACACACATACAATTAAGCCAACATCGGTCTATGATCTATGCCTTTCTTAGAACATGTTCAACCCTCTCACTATTTCTTGCTTCCCCCATGATATTGTCTCTTATATGCCCTCAACATTGTCAAAACCACTCCAACCACCCCCATGGTGCAAGGTTTTGATGTTTCCATGCTAATGGGTTCAAAAGGTTACCCTCCTTTACCAATAGTATTTTGATCCAAGTTGAGTTTTTTGTCACCAGTCTCATCCTCACACCCCACTTCAACTCTTCCTCCACCTTTGAATATCATTAGTATGCTTCTACAACAAACTCCTCTACCAGTGTTTTCACCCCAAAATCCATTGCTTGGTTTATCAAGTGGTCTACTTTCCAAAGCATAATTAGGTTCTAGATATTTCACTCTACTATCTTCTCCACCTTCTAGATGTATTCCACCGCCTTCTTAATCAGTTGTAACCATTGATAGAGACTCATTAGGTTGTCCACTTAGAAGATATTGTACTCATTTCTAGTAGCATTTCCATACAAAACTATCTATATACAGTTTTAAATATCTTGCCATCACAAATTAGCTTCCTATTTAATGAAAACTCCAAAATGTGTTTCAAACCACTCATCTAACCATGATTTCAATAACCCTTGTCTCATCTTGCGACAACTCCTCCCTAATGGAAGCGAAAGGCAAGGAAAGATGGAAAAATGATGCTAAAAAGCTTATCACCCATCTACCTAGTGATGGTGTATGGTTCATAGCGAGTGGTTTGATCAACCTATTGGGTCTTGTAAGTTGCTCTTTTTGCAAGTGAAATAAGACCTTGTTACCAAAATTGTGATGTTGAAGCCAATAGTGATCATGTCATTTATTGTGCTTTCTAGAACTTTGATATAGGATGTCATCTACCTGTCATTAAATGTGCTAAAATCGTTTCAAAACCAATTTGTTTGTTTGTTTCTCTATGAGCATGGGAAGATACTTGTGTTGATGTAATGGGAAAAACTACATCAACTAGTGAAGCCCAATGCAATTTTTGCATTGGGGGATTGAGAGAAATTAGGGTTACCTTAGAGATAGAGTTGAACTAGAAGGAAACTATGCCAGTCTTCATCATCTACAAGGGAAATTAGGTGTTGAAGCTTATATCTAGCCTGATTCTTTTCAATGTCATCCTCACCCCTTGGTTCCCCTCTATCTTCTAACCCTTATTTGAATCCCTAGATGGCATTTAGATTGGGAATAATACTTTCCATTGAGGTGGTGCAGATATTTTAGGAAGGTGTGCAATAAAGGGTTGTCTTTCTCTAAGACAAAGTCCACATGTCACGCTATCATCTCTTTTGTGTGTAAGTATAAGTCAAAATCAAGAGAGTATGTAGTCGTTTAACTTTCGTGGAACCCTATGTCTAGGATGATATCCTCCATTTCCTAGTCAATTTTCTTGTTGTTGGAGGCAACCCTTCTACCTCGATCCTTATCCTCCAACTTTCCATTTTTTAGGCTATGGTGGCCAACTATTTGAAATATTAATTCCAATTGAAATATGACTTCATAAATCCATCTTAAAAAATACCAAAGAATTTGATTATATCATTGGATCATATACGTAAAAAATTTGAGGATTTTTTTCTAAGTTTCATACATAAGCCTCTCCCCAGTTAAATCAAATGCCTTCTTAGCATGATTCAAAATTTCCACCACAATAATCTTAGTCTATATCTACTATGCTTCTATATATTATTATAATTTTATAATATTTTTCTTTCATAAATACTCCCACTACATACTCTACTCAAAGGTAGTTTTTATAATTTTATAACGTTCAGTTCATTTGGTAAAACGAATATCTATACTCTACCTAAAGGAAACAATAGAGATAACTCTATTGGACTAGTAACTATATAGTTCACACTCGCTTCCACCTCTACACCAATGTGGTTTGCAAATAATGAATTCAATCAACCTCCCTGACTGAAAAGTAATTTGGTGCCATTTTGGCTTTCCATTGCTTTAGCTCTGCCATTTCAGTTGTGATATCCCCTGCAACTGTTCATAGAAAACACACAGGAAAACGGAGGAACCAACATCGATGGACGTTGACGAACAATTTCCTTCTAAAAAACCAACAAAGGAAAAGGAAAAATTGGGAACGATACTATTCAAAAGATAGGCCCATGGGTTGAAAAATATCACCCTCAATCTCTTGTAGACATTGCAGCTCATAAATATATCATCGAAACAGGTGAGATTTTGCTACCCATTTTGGTTTTCAGGCTTTTTTGAGGGTCAATCTTGTGTTTAAGATTTGTTTTTGTGATTTAATGATTTTCAAGGGGAATATTTGGGGTTTAATTTCACGTTCCCGGCTTTAATGATGCCTACAACGCAGTGGTGGCCATTTGATGTTTGATAATGTGTTAAGGGTTTCAAATTTGGGGTTTATGGATGTATTCGCTACAAGTGCGGTGTGTCAGGGTTTAGGGTTTACCTATACATTCATTGCAAGTGCGGTGTGTTAGGGTTTAGGGTTTAAGGATGCTGAAATTGTTAGAGTGGTGAATAATGCGCATTGAGTTTCAATTTTGGGGTATAGGAATGTATGCATTGCAAGTTTACACTGAGTCATGATTCAGGGAACAAAATTTAAGGATGTTGACATTGTTCAGAGTGGTAATGTTGATAGGCTGGCGAGTGAGAACAAGCTGCCTCATCTCCTTCTTTATGGTTCGCATGGCACCGGGAATACATCCACTACATTGGTTGTAGCACGCAAGATTTATGGAAGTCAGTACCAGAACATGATCCTGAAGTTGAATTCCTTGGATGATCGAGGAATTGAAGTTGTTCGCCATCAAATTCAGGATTTTTGCAAGCACTCAGAGTTATAGTTTACATTCAGGATTAATGCCATTTTGGAAGGTAATTTTACATTGATGTTTCATTTGAACATTTCTTTCACATGTGAAACTATTTTATTTTTCTAAAACCTATGCAGTCAACCTATACTCTGCAAACTAATTGAAGAATACACTTGGATTTAACTCATTGTACTAGTGATTGATTCACCGTTAACATGAATGGCTTTGACAATCAAATATGTGGTTATGAAACTAGTTCTACAACATTGCACAGATTGATTTTATTCTTTTGTTGTTTGAGAAAAATGGTAGATAGGCTTAATTGGAATATGGATAGATCAGTTTGAGAAAAATGGTAGATAGGCTCAACTCCAAATGCACATATATGATTTTATTCTTTTGTTGTTTGAGAAAAATGGTAGATAGGCTCAATTGGAATATGCATATATTAGTTTCTTGTATGAAAAGCAATAATTTGATGTTGGATTTTTTATTTTCCTGTGTGCCAATTATTCCTTTGTTTATCAGCACATCTATGGAGAATTACAAGGTTTGCTCTCATATGTAATTATGTTGATAAGATTATTCCAACTTTGCAATCAAAGTGCACAAGATTTTTGTTGCTCCTTTGGACCCTGTCAATGTCACGGAGTGGCTACGGCATGTCATAAGTGAAGAAAGGCTAGGTTTTTCAGGGCTATTTTAATTTCATGATAAAAACATATGTTTATTGTAAGGATAACCATGTCTTGTTTTAAATTGGGGCAATAACTACATGCTCAAACTGATGAATCATCTCTATGTTTAGATCCTTAACAAAATTCATTTGAACATTTCTTTCACATGCAAAACTATTTTATTTTGTAAAACCTGTGCAGTCAACCTATACTCTGCAAAATAATTGAAGAATACTTTTGGATTGAATTCATTGTACTAGTGATTTGGTTCACCGTTCACATGAATGGATTTGACAATCAGATATGTGGTTATGAAACCAGTTCTATAACAATTGCATGTTGTTGTTGCCTTTAGAAGGAAGTTAAAATGAAGGTGGCACCAATAGAATGATTTTTATAATCAAGCTTCAAGTGTTTCAGTCCTTTCATTGTTGCAAGAGGCGGATTTATTTCCACTGTCTGTATTTATCTAATTAAGTCTAACTAGGAATTTATTTTTTTGTTTTTTGGATGGCGCTCTAGGATTGACGTCACAGAGGATGGCTTATCTGCAATAGTGAGGCTCAGCCGTGGTGACATGAGAAAAGATTTGAATATTTTGCAAGTTCCAATTTCATCTTGCCTTTCACTTCCAAGCAGATCTTTAATTTTTAAAATTTTGCTTGAACTGACATGGACACTTGAGTATTTACATGCTTGCCTTTATAAATGAAATTAGTGTGTAATTTTGACACGTTCTTCTGTACAACTAGTTCTATAGGAAATAATTTGTACCATAAGAAATCATAAATAAAGTGAGTCCACTACATTTATTATCATTCTCTGTAATGAAAATTCCTTATGACAAACCCAAATTATGGTCCAAAGTCATTTGAGAGTGTCAACATTTTGTTTGGATCCTTAGAATAACGTTTTCCACGTAGCAAGCTGAAGAGCAGAGATAAGAACTACTTTATGATTTTAGTTCTTCCAATAGTTCAAAGTTTGTTTCTTCAACTTTTGGGTGTTGGCTTATATCTAATATGCCAAAGGTCAAGTTGACATATTGTGCTTCATCATTTTCTTTGGCTTTCAAGTGGATTCTCTTTAGACTTTTTCATTCGATTATAATTTTGTGAATTGCTTTGCATCTTACTCTTACTGATTCTTTGTTGATGTACTTGTTAGTCTTGTCAACCATTATAAATTCTTGTTTCAACCTGTTACCCCTCATATCATATGAGGCCCTACACTTGTGGTTTTTATCACAAGTGCTTGTTGACAGGTTGATGCAGCTATTGGATGTATTGGGTGATTGATGATAGAGTTATGGTTCTTGTTGTTTTAATGCCATAGCCGATGATTGGTTGATGTGTCCTCATGGTATATTGGTACTAGTAGCTTTTAGATATGATTTCTCCATGATGTTTTGATGTTGTGCATATGACCCAACATTTCAGTTTAGAGAAACCCACAATGAGCATGCATTATTATAAACATAAAAGATAGCAAGAGAAATTTGCAGAAATGCAAACCAAATCTATTGAATTTGCAAATTTAAAGGGTGAGAACACATAGCGACAAATAGAAGTTGTAAGAAGATGAACTGATTGGACAGGAAGATGAACAGACAAGAAGATCAAGAAGCAACTATGTAATTTCCATGACCATCCAACAACAATCTATATAATGTCACTGAGTGCCAAAAGAAGAGGATTCAATCCAGGATAAACAATAGACACTCTTCTAGCTTTGTGTGTTCCACTCAGAAATCGAAGTTGTTGGTGAAAGAACATGAATTAATTTAAGTTTGAACTTTTTCTGGGGTTTTCTGGAATGTTTTTATTGTATCTATCACAAACTGGAGATGTATGGATGATATTAATGATACTATTCTATTGACATATACTCACAGCCGCACATATTAATTTTGATCACATAGAAGAGGACCAAGCCTTTGGCCACAAAGAATCTATTTGGGCATCCAAAGCCATTAATAATTCCACAGAGCACCACACATGGCTTCGTAGTGTATCCATGGCACTATGCATCCAAGTCATGGGGTTTTGGGGCATTTGGCATGGTTAAGGGAGGAGATCTCAACCTCGGGCCCTAAATGAATCTTATATCCATCCAGGGATAAGAGGGATACCTAAACCAAGAACACATGGCATCCTTAGGGTATCATCTTATGATTGAGGATTTTAGTGCAATTATATGGTTTTTAGTAATATCTATGTGTGTCGGGGCCTTCAGAATGGTATTCTAGGAAATCCAACTATGTTTGGCCCTAAATCAATTCTTGAGGAATTTAGAGCCATTAAGAATGTGTCATTGCATCATACATGAATTCATAGGGGTATCCATGGAACTATGTACTAGTTTTTTGGCCTTTGGGGCATTGGACATGGTCAGCGAAGGACACCATATCCTTAAGCCCTAAAAGAATATTCTAGACATGTAAGGCTAAGGAGGTGGTCTCCACCAACCACACATTACCTCATCACTATATCATTAGCCTATGATCGAGAATTACAATACCATTAGGGTATTTTGAGCAGTATGTAGGTGTCCCAACTCTTGGGAATGATGTTCTAGGGAAGAAAACCATTCCTTTAGCTCTAATGAAATCATTGAGGCATTTAAAACCATCAATACTTCCCCAAAGCACCATGGTGTATGTGCAAGAAACTAGGGATCATATCCCTTTGGATGTATTACAAATGAATATTTTTTTATTTATCTTACTCTGATCTATATATTACTATGCACTTTGACATAGAGGTTTGGTTTTGTTTTTTTTATATTAGCCATCGGGTCTATACCCCACAACACCATTCTTCTTTTTAATTGCTCCCATAAGTATTTTGAGCTTTGATGGGATGAGGGAGCAGGTTCAACATTCCTTTTCCTTGCTAGGTTATTGCGCCACATATTTTCAAATGCTAGAGAAGCACAACTTGAAGAAGTTGTAGTGTTCTCATTATACAGGTGTGTATAGGAAGGAGGACAATGGGATTGTTGCTGCATATGGAATTTAGCTTTCATTATGTATTCCAAATCTTGGGTTGAACCTCATACTACGTGATGGATGTTATATACCTGATGGGGATCATGAGATAATGCTAATATGCATATGTTTCCCCAATGAATGCAGTAATCTTGTACACTCTCAACATTTTGATTAGATGTATATACAAGCCTTGAAATGCTCAAGAACTAATAAATCGGTCATAATATAAAAACTTGATACATGAAGTTGGAATATTCAATTTCTTATGCATGTTTAACCTAGATAGATAAGCCTCCATCACCATTCCTTCAACCAATGATGGAGCAACAAAAGAGGGAGGGGATCTACTCATGGTTTAGATGGTTTTACTCCTTGTCACAACAAAGAGTTTCCTAAACACTCTAGATTTTGTTTGATTAAATTGATCTTCTTGTGGAATGTTGTGTACCATCTTTATCCTTGGGATCCCATGACTGCACCACTTTTCTAACAAAACAGATTGTCTCTATTATTATGAGCAGATGACCAACCATGGGTAAGCTGTTCTCACTCTCTACAGTTCTGTCATTGCATTGTACGTCTATTTGACCCTTGATATGGGGTGCTCGATTTGTGGCCTTCTGGCATTTGTTGTATCTAGGTTTAAAATTTCCTGTATCATCCATGGTACCTTGGCCAGCTTGTTGATTATCTCAAATAGGCTTTTTGACTTTACTCATTGCCAAATAGATCTAGAGATCCTTGTTATTTTTCATGATATAGTTGTTATTTTGTGAATGGAAAAATATTTGAATTCTTTTGGACATTTTTGTTCCATCTGTCATTTGTTGTAGCATTTTATGTATAATTTTGTTTACTACTATTTTTTTGACCATGATGTCCATTCTACAAACTATTAGTAGAGTGGCATACCCCTATGATGGAATTTTGTTCCACATTAATGCTTGCTCTTCTTTATCTTGCATGTCTAGTATTGAAAAGGTTCCTACTAGAGGATTGTGCTTCATATTCATCAATACTTGGTGATTTAACCTTTAGTTTGCAATTTTCATTGATTACATATCTTACATAGCACGTAACTTCCGTCACTAATTTTATTGAGTCCGAGCTCTCCTAGTTGGCAAATTGATATTAAACCATTAAGGTGCATCTAAGAAATCTTATCGAGTGTACCCAATGAATTTGAAGCATCCATGGCCGTAGGTATTTGCACGACCATTGTCACCAAACTTCTAGAAATACGCGAGCCACAATGACCATAAATCCAAATAAGTTCGCATTGAATTGCACTAAAACCCTTAAAAAATTAGAAGTCCTCGAGGAACAGAAGATTTCTGCTGTTAAAGAAATATGTCTGAAGGTGGTGGCAACAAAAGCGATGATAGCATGAACAACAGAAGCAACAAGGATTGGGAGATGGTCTCCCTCACTTCATCCACTTGCGCTGATGGTTCGAATGGAGTTTATACAAAGGTTTTGGAAGATTTGGACTCCGATACCTTCATTTTTCCCCCTAGTCGCCACGAAGGCCTACCAATTGAATCTGATGACCATGAGGGCATCGAAAACCCTCTACTTGGTTCCGACAATTTGAGTGATAACAATGCTGAAAATGAAGAAGAGGACCCTTTGGGAGGTCCAGAGTTCGAATCCTCGACAACAAAGGAAGAAAATTCGAGGAACTTGGATGTATTAAGGGATTCAGACACTAGTGGAGAAGGAATTCGTGATTCGGCAGTTGATGAAAACGTGGAATTGAAGCACAAGGGTTTGGATAATGAGGGTTTTGGGAACGAAGGTTGGATGGATGAGGGTTTTGGAGACGAAGATTTTAGGTGCGATGGTTGGTGGAAGCATCAGACGGCTTCATTGACATAGGCCAATACTCTGTGATCGATTGCGGTGTCTACTACTCTGCTGGGGATTGTATATTTGGGGTAGCGGTGGTAGCACGAACACTGGAACAACAAGCAACTAAGGCTACAGCTTTGTGGGAAGGATGAGGTATCTTGAATTATTTATTTTGTTTATGTTTATGCTTGCCTTTTAATGTCCTTTGGACCTACTTGCTCTATAAGACCTCTTCTATTCGAATCAAAATGGAAAACTGAAATTAACCAGGATGTAGTCAAATGTTTCCATCTGTCTTTGAAAATCCGAGTCATGAAATTTCTTAGTTCATTTTGTATTTTGCTGGATACTGTATGCTGGAGAAAAAATTGTGGTTGCAAATTTTAGTTATTTATGATTTAGAGTGTGGTTTCACCCCTGAATAAGAATGTTGTTTTGATATGATACGCAAGGGCATTTTTTGATTTTGAATTTTGTAAAATGGTTTGAGATTTGTGTTTGAGACGAATGGATTTTTATACAGTCATTATGCCGAGGTGCTCTTACAGCTAGGGTGTAAGAGTGTGAAATGCGTATTTTCACTTGGGATTTTTTTTATTCCTCTCTCCAAATATGTAGATTCAGGGTTAACTTAAGCTTTATGCTACTTTATACTTTATAGCCCTGGTGGTTTCCAGTTATCCATTAACTCTGTGAACCATCTAAACTAGAAAAAGCTTCCATCATCAGCACAAAATAGGATCTATTTGTAGATAACAAATCTTAATGTTCAGAGACCAAAGGTCCTCTGTCCATATATATAGAGTCTAGACTGTACCCTAAGCATATCAAAGTTCAAAATTTTACATCAAAATACAGATCAGAATGATCCTACTTCCCAACAAAGTCATTTGACAAGAAAAACTACATCAAGAAAAGAAAAAGTATTCAGGACTTCCATCTGTCTTAGAGATCATATAAGGAACATATCTTTGATGAGACCACGGTTCCATTCCTATATTCATCTTCCTGAAGCTGAGAGAGGACCGCGGATAGACTTTCCTTTGATAAAGAATATGCTAATTCGTTGAACTATCTAAATATATGAGCAAAGGAAATGTGCTGGAAAAGAGCCGCAACTTCCCTTATGTGACTAGCTAGATTGAAAAGGCTAGACCTTTGCACTTGGTTTTCACCTCTTATCCATCTGATATTTAACTCAGAATCCCCATAAATCTGGAGATTAGTAAAATCTTTGTGTAGACTTGTAGAGAAGATTTCATCAATAGGAGAAGTGCCTCAAATTCTCCATAATTGTTAGAGCCCTGGCCCAGAAAAGCACTGCCAAAAAAAGTAGTGATCATCTGAGACATAAAACATAACCAACTCCACACAGAAGCCCATTATTTTGACTAGCACCATAAAAAAACCCCCATGGGATTGAATTTTCAATCTGAGGTGGATTCAGTGTTCTGACCTTAGGCACTGGAGCAAAATTATGAAAATAGTGCAGTGGGGAGAGGGCTTGTGCAGAGACCTAAAAGCTGGGGACAAACTTATCTTCAAAAATGCATTCATTTCTAGCAATTCAAATTTTCCAGAGAACCAAAAAGGGCACAACTCTATATTGCTGTAAATCACCTCTTTCAAACCATTCAGTGAATTTTTGCAAAAAAACACCTTTAGATCACAAGAGTTGAAGACCTAAAGTAGATTCCACATTCCTCCACACTTGTACAGTGAAAGGGCAGACACAGAATAAATGTTGTATGGTTTCACTATCATACTTACAAAG
This sequence comes from Larix kaempferi, assembly GCA_027924585.1. NCBI lineage: Eukaryota > Viridiplantae > Streptophyta > Pinopsida > Pinales > Pinaceae > Larix > Larix kaempferi. The sequence goes on from BSBM01000008.1 coordinate 11,710,007, forward strand.
GCAGTGCCACCCAGAACCTTCCAATCTCTTTTTTTGGAGTCTATCCCAGGTTGGGACTCTGTTCTTCAGGATTAGCCATAGAATAAGAGTACTTTTGGAAGGGGCTTTTACTTTCCAAAGATTCTTCATCCACCACTCTACAGCCAAAAGTCTAGGGGCCTGTTGTGCCTCATAACCCAAAGACACCCGATAGTCACTGCCTTACCCCTGCCAAGACCAAACCAATTCATCAGGTTCTCATGATATTCTTATGTGAGCTTTATTCATAGCATCAATAAAACTTTCCCATACTTGTACATGAATTCCTTCCAAGGAAACCTCATGAGCTGATAACCATCCTTGAGCCCAGATAGTAGATTCTTCCTCTTTGACAATTTTATTCAAAGTGCACAAGCCTCACAATTTGAGATGATCCAGTACCTCAGGGGGAAGAAAAATTTGATGACTTCATCCTAAAATTGCATCTGATCCAAGCCTTACATGAGAACCTGCACCAACTTTCCAAGACAAGTGATCTCCAATAACTAAAAAAACAGAGGTGAGAGCCTTCCAATGGTTAGAGCTTTGATGAGGAGACTTCCTTGGACTTTTGTCCAATCAATCAAATTTAGAGGGGCCATATGTTTTTCTTGTATAATTCTGCACCAAAGACTATATTTAGTGAATATTTGCCATAAGGATTTGGAAGCAAGGGATTTTCCAAACTTAATAAGATCTTTGATTCCCCATCCTCCAATTTTTTGGGGTTTTGCAATTAAATCCCGGCAAGCTAAGTGAGAACCTTTGTATTCCGGACTTCCTTTCCATAGGTAATTTGCACAGATTCTTTTAATTTTTCCCAAGATTCCTTTTGGGATAGAAGCAAGGGTGTGCTAGTATACTGGGATTGCTGCAATTACAGACTTAATCGAAACCAACCTGCCTCCCCCTACAAATCCATCTATTACACGACCGATTTATTCTGCCCTCAATTCTATAGATGAGCCAAAACCAATATGCTTTCCTGTAGCTATTAGACTTAAGGTTGAAGCCGAGTATTTGATACCTACCCCACAGTCCTACAAAGGAATATGGAAAAGTCTTGCACTTTGATGGACATGCAAGTACATCACAGAGGGAGTTTCCCTTCTCAGCTAAGTGTCGCTATTGGGTAAGGTTGTTGATTTTATTCAGGCTTTCATTGTGGACAGACAAGAATCATGTAACCATGTTTTTTTAAATAGATTTTATGCACATGGTGTGTTAAAGTTGATACTAACTACATTTGAAGCTACTAGTCAATTACTCTGGACAGTACTGCAGACACCTGTCTTGATGGAAATAGACAATGTCAATAATGATGAAAATGACAACACCTGGATATTTGGTACACTAGTAACTTATGCTGGGCTGATGGACCACCTAGCCACACCTTCTTGCATCTTGGGGTCTTCCTCATCACATTTCCTAGTCCAGCCTGTTGCCATTTGTGTCTAGGATTGTTTTGACAGCAGTTATTTTTTTAATGAGAGTTGAAAGTGCAAATTGAGTGGATAAGTCCAACTATCTTTGATGACCATTTTGACAGTCAACTAGAGAAATGACAATTTAAGGGCAGGCTATTGACGTGGCTTGCAGTGCTACTTCTGTAACTAATCTGATTACAGGTGGCAGTGTAGTGGTTTTCAGAGCCAGGGATAGTGGAGCAATTATTAGCAACGACAAGAGAAGAGACCGTGGTGAAGCCCAAGCTCTTACATGTGTTCATAAAGTTGGAAGAGAGGGCTAGTGACTATGCATAAAGAATCTGGAGGATGTGTTTATAACTTTATTGTATTGGTGGAATTTGGCAAGCTCAGGCACCAGGAGTGTCCAGGGCATTAGATGATGTCAACTTCATAAAATTGATATCAGCTGAACCAACACCACAATTACTGAAAGTACATTTGATTGTGAGTTTTTAATTCTGGTATCCTCCTCCATCATAGTCAATGTGACTGAGGTCTTGGGAACTAGCATTACAGTCTGCATGGAGGAAATATAAAATAGCCCTATTTCACCCATGTCTGTTGTGCCTGAGATTTTCGCTTCTGATGATACCATATGGGTTCCAAATGATCAGATAGTGAAGGAATCAACATCCTTACCACATGATTACATGATTTTGTTAACGTGATGAATTCGGCAGTTGAAAACCCTACTTACGCAATTATGGATGAGACGTTGCATTCCCCACCGGAACAACTATCATAAGTGAACAATTGCTAGGCACATCGATACATTCTGAAGGGCTTCAACTTGATTTACTAGACCAGACTGTTGTTCAGGTCTCAAGTAAGAACACAGAGGCTTGTGTCTTTCAAGTTATGTAATTGTATCTGACAAGTATGAATTGAGCTTTGTAGAGAAGGTGCATCTTCTCAAAAGACCATATTTTGCATCTATGCAATTGAATTGTACCCAATGTTGCAAAAAATCAATGTCCTAAATTCTAATATCAAAATCAATTTTAAATCCTTCATTCAACTATTGTTGTTCACAATTGGCCTCTATGGGGACAAGCGGATGAGTTTGGAATATTAAAAGAGATAGGTGTGGTATATCATCGCGGTTACAGGCAAATGGAGGGAGGAAAGCTTGAGCCAGGTTTGTGCATTGGTGTTTTGAAGCAAGTCATATTTATTTTCTATTGGCATCAAGTAACCCATCCTAGAAGTGCATCAAGGACCGAGGTTTCATGCAACTTTTTATGGAGGTTTCATGCAACTTTTTATGTTATATAGTGGACCCGTGTGATGATATCTACACTGATTATAACATTCTATTATTGATATCCATTTAATATTATTTCTTATTCTATACTGTATTTTTTTTATTGTGTACGCTTTAATTTCTAATTATATTCTATCTAATAATATTAGTCTACCAATAGGTTGGAATAAGTTATTCACATTACAAATTTCTAGATAGTTCACAAGGCTCCCTACTTGCCTAATTTTTCCTTTGTTGTCGACCTTCAGTGGAAGCTATAAAAATTTAATGATATTTAAATTATAAAATATAACATGTGCCAACAAGGCCTTGGTTCACTAGTGAGGTTGATGGAGTATTTAGCTATCCACTAGGATTTTGTTTTCACTATGGTCCATGTCAAAAATGGGAGGCTAGATGCAAGTCCTGGACAATTTTGGTGGAATAGATACACCTCAGACCTGGCACTTAAGCCAGAGGAAGTCCATGTTGTGCAATGCAGCCCTGAACTCAGGCTGTGTTTCTCAAAGCAACTTCCAAAAGAAGAGGAAAATTTGTATAGAAATCCAGTAAAAAAAAAAAAACCATGTTTTTTTATTCAGCCAACCCCCAAATAATTACTCAACAAAATTTTCCTTTATTTAGGGACTGGTTATTTTTATGATGTCTATGTTTAATTGTTAGGTGCCATAAAGAAAAGAAATTGAAAAATCTAAATTTGATGCCATTTCTGTATAGGAAAGATTTGCATTATGGAAATGCACATAATGTAGCTGAAATTATTGGGAGACCTTTCGTAGGTGTTGTGGGACGTTTTCCTTCATTCAAAATGTCAGTTCCTTTTGTTTTAAATTCATGGGTGGGTCTATCTTTTAATCAAAGCTAGTTAAGGGATTGAAGCATCATTCTTAGTTAAGGCTTCCTGAGATGCACGAACCCTGCCTTGTGTTGTAGTGCATCGATATTTGTGTCATTCATAAATGAAGAACTTGAAAGAATGAAAACTATTTTTGAGAGAATGCAAGGAATAAAAAAACGAATGAGGAAATCATGGAAGAGTTCATCTCCCTATATACTAATATTCACTGTGCAAATTATTTCCATTTATGAATGTGGGATAAAATGCTCTACACATAAAGTGAATATTAGCGCAACATAAAGTCAAAGTGATTTTATTACATAATAAGCTTTATATTCTAACAATATGATGTTGGACGAAAGGAAGTCTACTGTAATGGCCAAATGCCTCATTGCATGTCACATACATTCAATGTGGTGCACTCACCTGATTGTAATTATATGGCAAGGGCAATTAATATTGATTCTTGAGGATATAAATGCCCAGAATTTAAGAATGTGGAAACCACATTACTTGCAAAGAGAAAAGCCCTTGATGGCAGATGCTTGAAATCCATCCATTCTTATGGAGGCACAATTTTCATAAGAATAGATTCTCTTCCAATCTCATCCTTCCACTGTGTCTGTATTATCCTGGAAGATTTTGAAGGTTTGAATTAATTCTTATGGATCAATGGACTATGCCATTGGGTTCCATGCTCATTTCTAATTCCATTGCACAGGTTATCATTGATGTAATTGAGAAGATTGGCACTTCCAATGTGTTGCAATCATCCTAGACAATGCACTTGTTTTAAAGCTGCAGGATTCGTGGTTGAAAGTGGGTTCTATAATGCCTTCTAGGCCCCCCTACATGTCCATTGCTTGAACCCTGCACTAGAGAAGTTAAACATGAATGTTGCCTAGATGGACAACTTGTGGAAGAGTCTCAATGAAAATCAACTTGCAACTTTTTAACTTTTTATTAAATGAATTTCATGATACATGCACCCAGATATGAATTTTAACATGCTGTTATTTCATTGCTTTCTAGGTTTAATTTTAGACATTCACTTGGTTAAGTAATGGTTCAAAAGAAACAATATGTTTGTTTTTATGATTTCACTTTAAGAATGTCCTTATTTATACTTGAAAAGCAAATATTCATATTTGCATTTTTTTTATTTTACATAACATTTTCATACTTCAAAATTACTTGCTTCCAAGTTTAAACGTTGTTTTGGTCATTAGGATATATTGAGAAAAGTTATTGTATATTTTGAATTAGGATATTTTGAGAAAGCATACAATGTTTTCTAGCTCCCTTAACATAAGTGTTGTCACCATGACATCAAAAGATAGTACATTAATCCACATTGTCTTTGATGGCTATTCTTGGTTTGTTGAAATTTTCCTATATCTATTCTCAAACTTGAGGCTTAAATTTGTCATTAATATTTGTTATTCCTATATCTCTGATGCATGTTCTTGTTAACATTTGGAGTTTGTGTTAGATAGTCAAATGGTTTTACTTGTTAATTTCCCTATGTAATTAGTACTGTATGGTAAATATATTATATGGGAGCTAAAATTTCATGTTAAAATCATTTCTTATTGTCACATTGAATCTATTGTTGAAATATTTAATGTTTTAATGTATCATTTACTAAATTTGAGTGCTAACTTCATTTTGTGGACTCCACTAAATTATGAATTTTGATGTTTTTTTAGAGCTTCAATACACCTATTACAAATCAACAAATCCAGACATATGGGAAGCATCCTACATCGTTGCAAAAGCCACTTCAAATGTAGCAATAGTTGGAACCATCTATGCAAGCAACAAAATCAACAAATCCAGACATATGGGAAGCATCCTACATCGTTGCAAAAGCCACTTCAAATGTAGCAATAGTTGGAACCATCTATGCAAGCAACAAAATCAACAACCTCAACAATATTACTCACAAGTCCAACAATCCATCTATATAGCAGTTTGGGAAACATTTTCAATCATCACTTCCAGTTGTGCAACAACAACATTCACTTGTTCAATTATATTCATCATGATAGTCTTCGTCATTATATGGCTAGCCACTAGTTTATCAGTCTTAAATGTAGCCACATGTTAACCCAACACTACAACAAGTTCCTACTAACTTATAGTAGCAACACCACTTGCCAATAACTGCTATTCAAAATCCTTGACTGTTAAAATGCTTACTATAAAATGTTTGGAAATTTTTTTGTAAAAACATTCAAATTTCTAAGTATTTAAATTGTTTCTAGAAATTTTTGTTGATTTTTTAGTAAAACAATTTTATCATGGCCAATCATTTAAAAAAAAGGGAATTGGAGAAAAATAAAGGCACTGGTGGATCTCAAGAGGCACTATTTTTGTCATTTATTTACAATTTTCTTTTTTTAAATAGACAAGTCTGTCTCTACAGCGACGAAACTACCTAGCAAGTTTTGACAAACTTGCTATACTAGCAACGGACATTTTCGTTGCTAGTATAGCAAGTTCGTTGGAACTTGCTAGGTAGTTTCGTCGCTTTAGCGACGGACCTCCATTGCTATAGCAACTGAGTATGTTTGTTTTTTTTTAAACATGATACTTTCGTTGCTATAGCAACGAAAGTTCGTGGCTATAGCAACACACGTTCGTTGCTATAGCGACGGACCTCCGTTGCTATAGCAACGAAGTATGTTTTTGTTTTTTTAAACATGATACTTTCGTTGCTATAGCAACAGAGTATGTTTGCTTTTTTTTTTAAACATGATACTTTCGTTGCTATAGCAATGAAAGTTCATGGCTATAGCAACGAAAGTTCATTGCTAGAGAGACAAAAGTTGGTTTTTTAAAGGTAGCATGGTCCGTGTAATTTCTGTCTCTATAGCGGCAAACATTGGCAAGTGTTGCTACAACAACGAAATTATTGCCACAAAAACAAGGAGTCCTACTCGTCACTATAGCAATGAAAAAGTGTTGCAATAGCAACGATTTTCCGTGGGAAAAATGTCCACATGTACTAGTGCCAAAAATATGAATATTTTATGTTGTGAGAAAAACATTATGTTATAAGTTATTGTAAACTTTTTATGATTATTGACCAAGTGGGGTCAAGGATGACTGTAATTAATTACTCTAATATTTTTATTATTAATAAATAAAAGAGGAGACAAATATCCAAAGGAGACTATTAAAGAGTGTTCACTAACCCATTAGGAGGAATGAACTGAGGTGGAGAGCAAATTGACAATTGGCAACATCTTCATTCACTTCTAGCTGTTGCGGGTGGAAACTTCCCTACATTTATGGTCGTGTTCCCCAAGAAAGTGGAATAGAGCAGGTGGATCAATAATTATGAAACTTACGAAAAGACTTAGGCACTCTTTTAACACCCATCGAATTGATCAGGGGGCTCACTAAGTTTTCCTTGTGACAATTCTGAGAACAGAAAGTGGGAATGCACAAGATATTCGATGAGGGGAAGGCTAGGGAGTGAATGGTAGAGTAAGTCTACAAATTTGAACTAGTACTGTTGAGTGCAGAGTTCATACTGCTGAATGCAGAAGTCATACTACTGAGTACATAAACCATTACTGTTGAGTTGCAGAAAGATAAATACTTGCCTCCACACAGTATCTTCGTCCTGGTGGTTCAATGAACAGGCTCGGGGGTCCTAAGGCAAGTTACATTGGCTGCTTTCAGGAAAAGGTTGGGTGGAATGGGATCCTTTGGGTTTTTGTCCCCATCTACAGTTATCAGGTTCTTCGTTGTGTCAGTTATTTAATTCTAGTTTGCTAATCTATTTCTGAAAATTGTATTCTACTTAACTGTAAGATTTGAAATACTGAACTGGTAGTTTATTTTTGTAAAGATGATTGAATAGAATTATTCTCTGTATTTTTCCACTCACAATTTGTGACGTACTCTAGTACAGAGAAGTTTGTTTAATGAATAGATTTAAATGATTCCAATACTAAGAATAGAATGATGGACATTTATTTTACAATTATTACAACTCTAGAATGTATGTTGAACGTTACTCAGAAAACTTATAATTACAGCTTATTTCTTTTATAGTGCATATGATTACAGTCTAGTAGATAGTTTAAATAATAATCATTTTTAGATACTGATATATTCATAGAAATAGCTTATATAATTATTAGTCATCGTATCAACAATATACTTATTATAGAAATAACTAGGTTTGTATATTACATATAGTTACAATCTCTATTATTATAAATTATCGGCAGAATAACATTGTACTTCTTCATAAATTCAATACTTTTATCTTACAATAAAGCATTGTAACATTATCACTAATTAAAATAGAAGTAGTTTAAAACCTAAGTAACATTTAAACATACTTGTAGATTTACATAAACGAATAACATCATTCTGTAAACAAATAATCATGATCACATTTTAGGGTTATCTCTGAAAGTCAAATTGAAAAACCTAGAGGCTCGAGGCTATGCCCTGTATCATATTAAGAAGCAGAATCTAGAAATCGAATCCAAGACCTATCTTTATAAATTGTAAACATGGTATCATAACAACTCTTAATTTAAATAGAGCGTAATGATTTAAAGTACAGTCTGAAAATTGAAACAAGTTCTTTAGCATCCAAATACTATCACGTGTTGATGTATATGTAACTTCGGAATGTATTTCATCTGTGTATTATATATATATTTGTTGTACCCTTATAAGAGATGTGTTATTCCTCTATAAGGAAGTGTCGTCATGAGGATTGACAAGCGTCGCAAGTGTGTGTACTTGCTGATGGGTTATTAGACCACCATATGGGGTCGGCCCTAATTAATATATAATATAATGTGGATGTATCTAAGTAGACAAGTCAGCCCCAGTAGGTCACTGGGCAAAAAGGTGAGTATAAATAGAGATAGGAGATCTCTATTTTACTCACTCGGAAAAGTAACTCACTATCTATCTGAAAGTGGTGCACTAGTGAGGAGGAGGAGGATCATCTGCTAGGAGACTACCTCAGTGTTATTTGGTTGTATTTTGGTTGAGCTATTGCTCTCTCTATCTCTGAGGAAGTTGTGGGGTTTTTCACCTTAGGGTTTTCCCCACGGAAACTCTGTGTCTCTTGTCTCTATGCTTTTGATTCTTGTGATGCTTGTGATGCTTGTCATATTATGATTGTCATGCATTGATATACTGTATATGTTATTCTCTCAGCAAATATCCTAGACTATTGTGTTTTAATGCTCAAATTTAACATGGTATCAGAGCTAACCTGAGAAGAAGACATTTTGCAGTGACGGAAGCTTGTGTTCCTTGTTTATTGGGTTTCTCTCCACATATTTTTGAAAATCAGTATAGTAGATTGGATCTACTCATCAATGCGCATCTATCTGTCCAATCAGAATTCAGTTCCGAGCATTTTTCAGATTTGGCCCTAAAAATTAGGGTTTCCACAAAAATAGGAATTTCTGGAAACTGAAGGCACAAATGGAAGCTCCTTGCAAAAATAGAAGGTTAGAGATTTGGATCAAGATTTTTGTTTGAGTAGATCTCCGGGAAACTCAAACCCTAATTTAGGGCTCTCCCTAGTGAACCTAGGAGGACAAAAAGGAAATTTTGAAGGGCAAGACTTTGCTGATCTCAAATTCTGAATGTACTAGACTGATCAGCTCTCCAAGGCGCATCTTTCTATCCTTTCAGAATTTTGAAATTCACATTTTGAATTTTTAGGGTTTCTCTAACTAACCCTAATCCGGGACCAGATCCATTTTTCAGCACTTCAAGTGGTAAGTCCTAAATCTTTTCTATTTCCATTTGAAGTACTCTTAAAAGATGTCTCTCCACACCAAGCTTGAGGATAAGCTTGAAGGGGATGATAACTTCCGAGCCTGGAAGTATAGGATTGGGTTAATCCTGGAAGAGAATGAGTTGGACTCATATGTGAAAGAAGACATCCCTATCCCAGAGGATGAAGAAGCCAAGGCATTGCACAAGAAGAACTTGGTCAAGGAAAAGAGAATCATTACTGATTCTATCAAAGACCATCTCATACCTCATGTGTCTTCTCTTAAGACACCCAAAGAGATGTTTGAATCCTTGACCAAGCTATTTGAAGGAAAGAACATAAATCGGAAGATGACCCTGCGGAACCAATTGAAAGCAGTGAAGTTTCAGAATGGAGAAACCATTCAATCTTACTTTTCAAGGGTCTCCTAGATCAAGGAACAATTAGAAGCAGTAGATGAAATGGTGGAGAATGGTGAAGTGGTGATGACCACTCTAAATGGCCTATCCAGGTCATGGGATTCCTTTATTCAAGGAATTTGTGCAAGGAAGAAGTTGATCTCCTTCAGTAGACTTCGGGAAGAATGCTCTCAAGAAGAAGCTAGACTTATAGCTCGTGAAGAAAAGATGGGAGGTGAATATCAAGCTCTTGCAGCTCACACCAAAAGAAGCAAAACCAAGAAGGATCACTCTCGCCACAATAAATCCTATCAAAAGAACAAGAAAGACCTAAGATGCTTCACATGCAATGAGAAGGGTCACTTTGCTTTAGATTGTCCCAAGAACAAAAGGGATAATAACAACAACTCCAGTAAGAAGAAGAAGGGCAGCAAAAGAAGGTTGCATGCTCATGCTGCCAAATATGATGAACCTCCAAAGAAGAAGGCTAGGGAAGAAAGTGATAGTGATGATGACTCATCAAGTGAAGAAGAGTATGTTCTGATCTCTGCTCTCACAGGTACTATTTCTCATGGTTGTAATGATTGGTTAATTGCTAGTGGGGCTTCCAAACACATGACTGGGTTCAAGGAATCTTTTGTGAACCTTTCTGAACATGAGTCACCCCATAAGGTGAAACTTGGGGATGATTATCAATACCCAATCAAAGGAAGTGGTGAAGCCTCCTACAACCTAGATTCTGGAAAATCCTTGAAGATGAAAGAAGTCCTTTATGTGCCTGGACTCAAGAAGAACTTACTCTCCATCTCTGCCTTGGATGCAAAAGGTATGAGGGTTGCATTTGTGGATGGCCAAGTCCTAATGTGGCAAAAAGGAAAGAACATAGATGATGCAGTAGTGATTGGAGAGCAAGAGGGAGGCTTGTATAAATTGAAGGGACAACCTGAACATGCCATGGTACATGAATCCATGGAGCCAAGTGAACTTTGGCATAGAAGACTTGCTCATATGCACTATAGGGCACTTCCAATTGCAACCAAGGCAGTAGAGGGTCTTCCTGAAATCAAGACCAAACATGAAGGTGTTTGCAAAGGATGTGCAAAAGGAAAGAACATTAAGAAGGCTTTCCCAAGCAGTGAAAGCAAGGCAAAAGACATTCTGGAAATCATCCACTCAGATGTATGTGGCCCTATGTCATCCAGTTCCCTAAGTGGGTATGTTTACTATGTATCATTTATTGATGACTTCCCCAGGAAGACTTGGGTATACTTCTTGAAGGGAAAAGATGAGGTGCTTGATAAATTCAAGGAATTCAAAACCTTGATGGAGAATCAAACTGACAAGAAGATCAAAACATTCAGATCCAACAATGGTGGAGAATTCACCTCAAGTGACTTCAAGAAGCTTTGCAGTGATTCAGGGATTAAGAGGGAGTTGACTGCTCCATATAATCCTCAACAGAATGGAGTTGCAGAAAGAAAGAACAGAACTATCATGGAAGCAGCAAGGGCAATGCTGCATGACCAGGACCTACCTATGCATCTGTGGGCAGAAGCAGCTAGAACAGCTGTATATGTACAGAACAGAACACCCCACAAGATATTGGACAACAAGACACCAGAAGAAGTCTTTTCTGGTAAGAAACCTGAAGTCAGCCATCTCAGAATATTTGGTTGTCCAGTATACACTCATGTCCCAAAGGAAAAGAGGACTAAACTAGATCCTTCAGGAAAGAAGGGTATCTTTGTGGGTTACAGTGAAAGCTCGAAGGCTTACAGAATATACTTTCCAGGGTTCAAGAAGATTGATGTCAGCAGGGATGTAACATTTGATGAAAACTCAGCATTCATCAAATCGAGGAAGGCACCCATCGAAGTTTATGAAGAACCTAAGGAAACAAGATTTCAGGACACTACCATGACTGAAGCAGTTCCAGAAGCTGTTCGTGAGTTTGAATATCCACAAGAACCTGTAGATCCACCCCGTGAGGATAACTCTCACAAGAGGAAACTTGTATGGGCTAGAGAGCTCATTCATGATGCAGAAATATTTGGCATTCCAGAAGAAGAACACAGAGCAAAGAAGAGAACCAGATCACACACCAGTTATGTTGCTTTACTCTGTGACATTATGAACAAAGAGCCTTCTAGTTATGAAGAGGAAGCAGAAAAGAAAGAATGGAAGGATGCTATGGTTGAGGAATACCAATCAATAATGAAGAATGATGTTTGGGAGGTTGTCCCAAGACCTAAAGAGAAGTCTGTTGTGACTTCCAAGTGTATCTACAAAATCAAGCATGCTGCAGATGGACGTGTAGAAAAATACAAAGCAAGATTCGTAGCTCGTGGTTTCTCTCAGAAAGAAGGAATAGATTATGAAGAAACCTTTGCACCTGTAGCCAGGTATACTTCCATCAGAACAGTACTTGCCCTGGCTGCAGCAATGAAATGGAAAATACACCAGATGGGTGTCAAGACTGCTTTCCTGAATGGTGTAGTAGAAGAGGATGTATATGTGGAACAGACACTCGGTTTTGAAATACATGACATGGAGTCATATGTGTGCAGATTGAAGAAAGCCTTGTATGGCTTGAAGCAAGCTCCCAGAACTTGGTATGGTAGGATGGACAGTTTTCTATCTAGCTTGGGCTTTACCAAGAGTAAAGCAGATTCCAACCTTTACTACAAGGTTGAGGAAGGGAATCCTGTAATTCTACTCTTGTATGTGGATGACTTATTTGTAACAGGAGACGACAGACTGATTGCAGATACTAAGAGGAAGCTTGCTGCTGAATTCGATATGAAAGACTTGGGAATGATGCACTATTTCCTAGGTATGGAGGTGTGGCAGAGTGTAGGAGGAATCTTCCTTGGTCAAGGGAAGTACACCGTGGATATCCTGAAGAGATTTGGGATGATGGATTGCAAGGCCATGGCCACACCTGTGGCATCGAATCTGAAGCTTCTTTGTGATGCTTCATCTGAGCCAGTTGATGTCTCTTTGTATCGTCAGATGATTGGGTCCTTGATGTACCTGACGAACACGAGACCAGACATTTGCTTTGCTGTGAACACATTGAGCCAGTTTCTGATGGATCCGAGAAGTGTTCACCTGGTTGCTGTAAAGCATGTTCTGAGGTACCTGAAGGGTACAGTGGATTATGGGCTCAAGTATGAAGTGAATCAAAAGTTTAACCTACAGGGTTATGTTGATTCAGATTGGGCTTGCAGTGCTGCAGACAGGAAGAGCACATCTGGGTGTTGCTTCAGTATGGGATCAGGTGTGATCTCTTGGTTTAGCAGGAAGCAGTCCTATGTAGCACTGAGTGCAGCTGAGGTAGAGTATGTTGCAGCCTTTTCAGCTAGTTGTGAGGCAGTATGGCTATGGAAGCTACTGTCTGAGTTATTTGATCTCCCGTTGGAAGCTATTGGTATCTTCTGTGATAACCAGAGTTGTGTGAAGCTGTCCGAGAACCCATTGTTTCATGACAGGTCGAAACACATAGAGATCAAATATCACTATATCACGGATATGGTGCAGAGAGGAGCTGTGAAGCTCCTGTATGTTGTGACGGACGAGCAGATTGCAGATGTGCTGACGAAGCCACTAGCCAGGGTGAAGTTCGAGTACTTCAGAGAGAGGCTTGGCGTTCTTCAGATCGAGGACACTTCGAGGAAGAAGTGATGGAAACATTTGCTGAAGCCATTCCAAGCATGTTGGAAGGAGGATCCTTCACATGGTTGTGGATGTAAGCGCTGGATGATGAGCATCAGGATGATGTTCTGGTTTCTGTTTGGATATGATCAGTTGCATCATTTTATGTATGTATGTACGCATCATGTTGGATGCTGGATATGATCAGTTGGATCATTTTTATGTATGTATGTACGCATCATGTTGGATGCTGGATATGATCAGTTGGATCATTTTTATGTATGTATGTACACATCATGTTGATGCTGGAGATGATCAGTTGGATCATGTGTATGTATTTTGTATATGCATCATGTTGGATGCTTGGACCATGTATCTGTATATGTATCAGGTGGATACATTGTATGATCAGGTGGATCATGTATGGTGATATTTATCATGTATTTGTATTTGTATCAAGTGGATACATTGATGATCAGGAGGATCATGTATGATGATATGTATCAGGTAGATACTTGGTATGCATTAGGTAGATGCATTGATGATCAGGTGGATCAGGTATGATGACATGCAGCAGGATGTTGCAGTGATGATCAGGATGATCATAGATGACAAGCTTCAGGATGTTGCTCCAGATGACATGCAGCAGGATGTTGCAGTGATGATCAGGATGATCATAGATGAAGAGCTTCAGGATGTTGCTCCAGATGACATGCAGCAGGATGTTGCAGTGATGATCAGGATGATCATAGATGACGAGCTTCAGGATGTTGCTCCAGATGACATGCAGCAGGACATTGCAGTGAGGATGATCATGGATACATCAGGATGATGTATGGTGAGTATCAGGTTGATACTCTGTGGCCGTGGATCAGGTTGTGCAGATGAGCATGTAATCCGGTGCCCTGGGAGATTTGCAGATGGTCTTTCGAGGTTTTGCCTATGGCATGTAATTAGGTGCCCTGGGACATCTGGCAAATGCTCTTTCGAGGTTTTGCTCTAGGAGGACATGTAATTCGGTGCCCTGGGAGATCTGCAGATAGTCTTTCAAGGTTTTTCCTATGGCATGTAATTCAATTCCCTGGGATATCTGGCAGATGCTCTTTCGAGGTTTTGTCCTATGGCATGTAATTCGGTTCCCTGGGAGATCCGATAGATTGGGCTGTGTGCCCGTAATCAGTCCTGGGATGCTCTTGCGAGGTTTTTCCATGACCACATGTAATTCATTTCCCTGGGAGATCCTATAGGTAGAGCTGTGTGCTCGTAACAGCCTGGTATGCTCTTTCGAGGTTTTGTGACGCACGTAATAAGTCCTGAGGATTGCACAGTATGGCCAGTGATGATGAAGACCTGCAGGTGGTGGGCCTACATCCAGTATGAAAAAGGACTGGCTCTGTAGAACTTCCTATGATGAGTAGAGTCAGAGATTGGTTGAGATAGTAGCAGCAGTGACGATGATGATGACGATGATCCAGAGAAGAAGACTTGTCTAGCAGATCTGTGTCGAGAAATACCTTCCTAGTTAAGAGGGAGTGTTGATGTATATTTAACTTCGGAATGTATTTCATCTGTGTATTATATATATATTTGTTGTACCCTTATAAGAGATGTGTTATTCCTCTATAAGGAAGTGTCGTCATGAGGATTGACAAGTGTCGCAATGTGTGTACTTGCTGATGGGTTATTAGACCACCATATGGGGTCGGCCCTAATTAATATATAATATAATGTGGATGTATCTAAGTAGACAAGTCGGCCCCAGTAGGTCACTGGGAAAAAAGGTGAGTATAAATAGAGATAGGAGATCTCTATTTTACTCACTCGAAAAAGTAACTCACTATCTATTTGAAAGTGGTGCACTAGTGAGGAGGAGGAGGATCATCTGCTAGGAGACTATCTCAGTGTTATTTGGTTGTATTTTGGTTGAGACATTGCTCTCTCTATCTCTGAGGAAGTTGTGGGGTTTTTCACCTTAGGGTTTTCCCCACGAAAACTCTGTGTCTCTTGTCTCTATGCTTTTGATTCTTGTGATGCTTGTGATGCTTGTCATATTATGATTGTCATGCATTGATATACTGTATATGTTATTCTCTCAGCAAAGATCCTAGAGTATTGTGTTTTAATGCTCAAATTTAACATCACGGGTATTATTATAATCCAAACATATTTACGATATAAAAACAGAGTCATCTTGGATGACTTTGGATGTAAATCCATACTCTTAAAATATCTGGAAAGAAACGATTATAGGGTCATGCTCATTTAATTCACGAATTTACAAATAGAGTACAATATTGTACTTAGGGTTTAAATTTCTAAACAAATTCTTTAATGAACAAAACATTAAAATAGACCTTAATACGTTAACACTTACGCTCAGCTGGTTAAGAGCTCGACGCCATCAAAAGATGCACAGTAACAAATAATAGGTTTTAATATATTAACATAAGTCGAGGGATCGAGTCTCACTAAGACTCCCCCGTTCAAGTAATATAAACATTTACAAACAGACCCAGTATATAGTAGGGTTAGGGTTTTACCCTGTAACAACCTAATTCCATTAAATACAACATAAAACCAATTTTACAAAAATATGCCGAAAACAGTAATGCCTCATTTTGTTTGAAAGCGTAGTAATGCTTCTTGGAACTTCTACATTGATTTATCAAAATCGACAAGGGAAAACCTTGAACATAGTATCACAATATTTAAAACGAGTTTCAGTATGAAACCCTTAAAACATAATTCATTCAACTGGCTAAACTAATAGAGTTTCCGCATTAGGGTGTAAGCCCTTTTATATTCACGCAGATACTACTGTAAAAAGTCATTTTTACACAGAATCCAAATAGTAACAGTCGTGACCGAATAACCCAAAACAGTATCAAAAACAAATAAACACAGTATCCTTTATATTATCAAACAGAGGTCGAAACCCCAAACTTTGTGTAGAAACATAGTAAAACGATACAAGCCTTTAAACATCTATTCAAATGTCGGAGGCACTACTGTATTACAAACAAGTTTCAAATGCTACAAAATTAACTAGATAGAAGTTGACAAAGGAATTGGCAAGCAGGACCCAAGTCTTATTGTGGATACTTAAACCACCTTGGTTGCTTTTATCCACAGTACCATAGCCTGAGCACAAGACGAGACCTAGAACAATTGGGAAGACCTCCTTCCATTCACAAACGTACTGGTTATAAAATAATCTATATACTAATGTGTAAACAAAATAATTAAAAGAAAATAGCAAAACGATAAACCCTTACCTCTGTGAAAGATACCAAGATGAGGCAAAGAGTGTAGAATCCTCACGACGCAACCAGAGTTTAAGAGCATAGCCTGAGAGCAACCTTCCTTAACCAAGAGATCACCATTGTTCAAATTTTAACACAGAGACAGTGCAAGTTTGCCATGGTGGCCATGGCAGCCGAGAGAGAGCTCGACTCTCCATCTCTCGAGCTACGAACCAATAAAAATGCAAACTACATCGAAGGGTTAGGGCTTTGTCCCCTACACGTAAACTCCCACCAAATTCACATGATAGAATTTAATATGCTGTCTTTCAACCACTAACTTTAAATTTTATACCCACTACCTATAGTTCGGGTCCCCTTCTCATTATCAACGAGTTCGTAAGTTTTACATGCACCATGTTTCAAGGTTCTATTTGTTTAAATTTTATATACTTGCGTATAGATTGGAATCAAATTTCTATAAGGGCCCACAACCTTGGAAATTGAATTATTTACAAAACAATTTAATGCTAATACCTTATAAGGACCCTTAGGGTTTAAACATAGCACTCATAAGTTGAGTTAGGGTCTTAATATGTCCCTTGTACACATTATATAGTTAGCTCATAATTTAGCTAATGAAAGCCATAATGACAATAACCAAAGCTTGTTGGAGACACCAACCTATAACCTGAGCACGTAAGTCATTGTACATTAGCTTCATAAGCTAAGTAAGCCCCAGGGCCACTTCAGGAACCACTTGCCAACATAAGAAACTAATCAGAACAAGACACCAAGTCATCGTATAATGAAATAGGAACGATAATTGTAAATATCAACATTGACGTAATTAATACGTCATTATGTTATCTATTGAATTAAGGATTTTCATAATCATTTAAATATGGTTAAGACACATTAAATGAATTACAACATATGTAAACAATAAGTGTCGACAATACAAAAATATAGACAAACAGACAATTAATACACATTAACCTATCTTGCCGATACATAAAACATACGTAAGTATTGTAGCTTTAATTAACATTAGTCTGTCCATTTATAGATGAGTATCGTCATATGTATTTATAGACGACACCTTAAATTAATATTAATGAGAGCTAAACGCTCACAATATATTCCGCACAGTAATTGTAGCTTTTATACTATACAGAAAAATTTTAATTTTTTGTGAAATTTGGGGATGTTACACACCATGATCTTCATTTTCCCTGAGCAGTCGGTATCCTAGCTTAGGAGTGTAACTTCCTTCTTCCTCATTGTGTTCCCATATCAATCAGTCTGGTTGTTCCTTGATATATAAATGACTTTTTTTAGGTCCTGAATATATGCATCCCACTTAGATTTAAAGTCATTAACAAACCCTAGTTGATATGCCAAGATCCACTCTTGGATGATACCTAAGGAGTTATGTCTACCCTTTATATGTGAAAGGAAAACGAGACCCCTTTCAATAAGAGACTCTATCATTTCATCTGGGATATGATAATCCAATGAGTAGCCTACCCAGGGGTCAACCCCCAATCTAATGGATTTACCATTTCCCAGATTCCATATGAGCCAATCTCCAATAAGATCAAATGTGTTTACCGTGTCTTTTTACATGTTCGAGACCCCACTGATCGATTTTGGGAATGATCTAATCCACTCTAGAATTTTCATTGGCAACGTGTAATTTGTATGTATGACTTTGACCCATAATATTTTTCCCTGTACAATATGTCAGATTCCCTTCGATGCTAGTGCATTTGAGAATATTGGGAGATGCTTGAGTCCACATCCCCCTAACTTTTTAGGAAGGGTAATTCTGCTCCATGTGATCCAATGGAAAGTTCATCCTATATACTTATTTCTCTAGAGAAAATTTGAACAAATCTTCCTGATACAGTCCAAGATGCATAATGGGACGTGTGCTAGAATAAGCCAATATATAGGAATACCTTCCAATATTGATTTAATGAGTACCAATCGGCCTACTTTGGACATCCATTTATTGCACCAATGGTTTAATTTCCTTTCAATCCTTCCTGTAAGCCAGGCCAGATAACTTAGGCCAATGGTGGTGGGATATTCTATCCACGGCCTTAGGGGGCTGATTAAGGGAAAAGAGCATAGATTTTTTAGAGTTGATCTGCATACCTGTTGCAAGTGAGAAGAGTGCAAGGAGAGCTTGTATATTCATAATCTCCCTTCTACTACCATCTGTGAAGAGGAGGATGTCGTCTACGAAAAGTAGATGAGTGATAAACACCGATCCTCCAAAACAATAACCTTTGAGAGAACCTATCGTTCGGGCATGTGTGACCATCCTGCTAAGTCCTTCCATTGCCAAGAGGAAGAGGGGGGGTGCTAGTGGGAAACCTTTCCTAAGCCCCCTACCTAGTCGAAAAAAACTATATGTCGAGCCATTTATAAGGACAACAAAGCTAACAGATTGCACACAGGAAAGAATCCAGTTTATCAGTTGTAGTTCAAACCCCATTTGCGTAAGGACCAGTATGAGATAATTCCAATTGAATCGGTGGTATGATTTTTTCGGATAATATTTGATAACCACCACATGAGTACAAGTCAATTTTGTAGAGTGTAGAACTTCTTGAGTGATAACAATAGCCTAGTGTATTTGTCTTCCTGGAAGAAAAGCAAATTGTTCTGGAAGGATAGCTTCGGAGAAGATCCCCCTAATCCTGTAGGCAAGCACCTTTACTATCATTTTGTGCACACAGTTGCAAAGAGATATAGGTATTATATCACCCATACAGTTTACCTTGTCCAGCTTTGGAATAAGAGCAAGGAAAGTCACATTGTAAGCTGCAAGGACTCTACCTTTTTGTTTAGATTCTTCAACCACTGCCGGGATATCTATACCAATATGGTCAAATAGTCTCAAGTAGAACTCTATGGGCCATCCATTAGGTTCGGTACTTTTGTCTTTTTGCAGTGTTCCCATCGCTGCCACTAGCTCGTATTTAGTAATAGGCTCTCCGAGGTGTGAGTTCTATTCTTCAATGAAAAAAGATGGAAAAAGTGCGATAGTCTCGAGCATGGGGAAAATCCTGCCTCATTGTCTTCCATGTACAAGGTAGGATAAATATCTCACGCCCACATTTGCAATATCTGTAAAGGTTGTAACCCATTGTCCATTTTCATCATATATATCCAAAATAGATTTCATATGCTCCCTATGTTTGATAAAATTGTGGAAGTATTTTGAATTGTTGTATTCCTTGTCAAGCCATATAGCATGACGTTTTAAACGTATATTTGCTTCCTCATCGCTTACAAGCTTTCTTCTTTTATGTTCTAAAATCAGAATCTGGGCTTTATGTTCTGGTGTAATCGTCTCTACTGGGAGAGAGTATAGGTAGTCCAACTATGCTTCCAATACCTCGATCTCCTTACTTCTCAATTTTCTATAGTATTCTACCCATGGGACGATTTTATCCTTCAACCGCTTTAGGTTGTTTAAGAATTGTGTCACTGCCTAACGAACTCAACATAATTTAGTTATATTATTATTATTAAAAGATAAGTGATCAAGGTTTATTTCATGAATAATACATCAAAAGTCTTTGGGGATTCTCGGGTAACAATTAAATGGGTGAAAGGAGATTACACACTCAATATTATCAATCTCATGCATTGGTGCAATAGAGTAAGCACAAAAATCAAATTGCTCAGAAATGTGGAATTTGAGCATATATACAGGCAGCACAATTCTCTGGCTGACAAGCTTTCAAAGACGGCAATGGATGGAAAAGTGGGTATTTTAATTTGGGAGGAATTTCAGAATTCTCATCTCTATGATATGAGAACTATGCGTTTTTATGACTAAAATCCATATATTGTCTGAGTTTTTTTTATATCATTGTTTTGACATATCTTTTGATCTATTAAGATTATCTCTGTTGTGGAAGGTGTTGCCAGGATTGAGCTCCACTCTTAGTTTTTTTGAATATCAGTCTTGTTAGGAGACACATATTATCGATGTACTATTTGATTCACTTTGAATATCGATAGTATGCTTTTTTTTCTTTTGAAAAAAAGAATAATACATCAATGTGCAAGAAATTTTTGTGTGGGTTGAGTATTATATTTTATTATAGGAGGTTGGCACCATCTTATAGTTAGACAAGAAAAAGTATTTTATAAAAGTAAGTCTAGTTTTACCATTTTAATTATCAAAATCAATTATGAATTAAAATAAAACATGGTATTATAGTTTGATTTTTTTCAAATACAAGAGGGGAGAGGGAAAACTCATTGGATTAGTTTTTTCTAGTGTCCACTATTTATTCATGAAGTGTTTGAACATATTATATTGAAAACAAATCTAAACTTTAGCTACTCCAATATAGTTTCAATAAAGCCAATATAAAACATGTATCTTTTAATTGCATTATTGGACTCGATTATCCAAGTTTTATGTAGTGATAAATGTGGTATATTAGAAATCAATGAATTAATAGAATAGCAAGATATAAGTACAATTTGATAGATAGATAGATATTACATAAAGTTGAAGCAAATATTCCACTATAACTTTGATTCCTTACATTATTTCTATTATCATCATTATATTTCTATATTAAAATCAAAGTTTATCAAAATTTGCCTCATGAGTAATAATAGAATGTGCAAAAAAATCTTACCGATAAAGATATTTAATGACATTAATACTTTGTTTGTTAATATTATTAACCATTTTAATTATTGATACTAAGTAACTACTATGTCTATATTTAGAATAAGTTATTACACTAGTTCAAGGGTAGCCCCACTTTAGAGTGACCTATGTTAAATCTATGTAATGGCAAAATATTGTGTTTGTTACTATAATTTTTTTAATTATTGACATAGTAAATGTTGTGTGTGTTGAGTATAGGTTAATATAAATGCTTGGATCCAATTTAGAGTCAGCAGGAGAATATTTTACAAGTCTAGATGTTTCATTTAATGATCCAGATCAAATTGTTATGAATTATAATAGCAACATAGTGTAAAATTAGTCAGAGCAGATCTATTGAACAAGAATATCAATCACAAAGATGTAAAACAATTTGGAATAAAAACTGTGCAAGAGAGATGCATCAGTGCTCTATAATCCAGAATGGTAGAATTACAATACAATACTGTCACAATGAGTGAGCAATTTGAATTAGCCAAGGAGGTCATTCGAATATACTGCATGGCATAGCTTGGATCCAACTAGGATTCCTCATCATCAATCAGTGGTGGTCATCAATGCACAAGTCACTATTAGCCAGGTGTCATATTGAGTCTAACTGAGTGTAATAAGTGTAAATGATGGTAAGTGGCACTAATGTAGGGATGGAGGCTAAGTGGAGGGCGCATGAGGAGTTAACTGCACTTAGAATAGGTAGTCAAGTCTCATCGGAGGTCAATCGAAGTGATAACCATAGTGAGGAGTCAGTCTAGCCTCAAGGAAAGACAACTTGCTAACTAAAGTGAACTGGAGTGGTAGGTGAGAAAAGGTGCCCCTCTCAGGTGGTAGGTGCATGATGGGTGCACCAAGCACTAGGAGGGCTAAAACTGAGTGGAAGGAAGCTCCCGGGTGCTCGCAGACTAGGGACTAGGTGCTGGAGGCATCAAAATGGTGATTGGGCAGCATGCGGATGCATGCATGCATGCATGCATGCATACAAAGTACATACTGAGTGATGAGATATCCTAACACCCCCCCCTCAAGCTATACTATGATGTAAAAAATAAATGATAGGGCCTTGGTAACTGAGACCAAAGGTCACCCCAATACAATAATAATCCAAATAAAGAACACTTCATGAACCGAGGAAATGGAGAAAACCTCATGGGAAAACCCCCCCCTCAAAATGGACTGTAACACACCAAAAGATTTAATTGCTCCAAACTCAAGTAGATATGTCTAGAGGTATCTTACTCTTGGGAGTAAATGGATCATGCTCCAAAAACATGTGCTTGAATTCTTCATCAGTGGATGCAAGTGAATGTGGAGACTTTATTAACTTGCTCTTCATACCGAAAATGGTGAGAACAAATTTGAAAATATGAGGATGATCCCAGAACCTGTGATTCGAACCAAGTGAGGTAGGAATAGCTCCAATCGGATCAAATAGATCTTGAAACTTGAACTTCTTATCAATGGAAGTTGAATCAGCTCCAAGATTTGAAAAATGGTTTCTTGAGATCTCCTTTGAACCAATAGGGGTGAGATCAAAACCAAAATTGCATGAGAATTAAACTCAAGCGAATGGTAGTGCTCTTCATCTTCAGTAAAACTATGAGAAACTATGCAAATGATAGAACAAAAGTTTATAGGAGGCATGCAATCAAGGAGGACGAATGCTTCACCTCCAAAATCAAATTTTACCTCCAAAACATCAAGTATATCATTATTGTGCATGCTGTCAAACTCATGTGAAAGAGAGGATTCAAGAACCTCTTCGGAATCTAGAGTATGAGCTAGTTTATCTTGCTCAGAATTTGAAATAGAATACTTTGAGAGAACGAGTGTTGAATCTACAGTTTCTTCTTCATCTTGAAGAATGGATGAGGCCAAGTCATAATCGGAGAGAGCACATAAGGAGATCTCACTGGGCTTGTTCTCCAAAAGGCTAGCATGATCCTCTTCTTCCTTCTTTCCAAATTCTCTATCAAGTTGGGCCCATAGATCTCTTGTATTTTCAATAGTAGTACTGAGGTATCACATACAAGGAGACATAGCAAGACATCTTGTCCCAAAAGATCTATCACAATCATTCAGCCAATCATTCTCCTCTTCATCGGAAACAAAATATCTTGTAATACCAATGAACACATCAAAAAGACATTGTCTCTTCAAACATGAAATCATGTTTGGTTTCCATTCATCATATTTTAATGGAGTAAGAATATTTTGTGAAGAATAATAATCCATCTCTGCAATATCGAATGCAAATGGAAGAAGTAAGAAACCTGCAAATCACAAGCAAACAATAACCATTATGGAGCAATAGCTGCAACTGCAGAAAACTGCTGCAAAGTGAGCAAAAATTGCTCAATATTCATGTAGAACACCTGCAGAAAAGAAATCTTGTCCCTGCCATGGCTCTGATACCATGTAAAATTGGTCACAGCAGATCTATTGAACAAGAATATCAATCACAAAGATGTAAAACAATTTGGAGTAAAAACTGTGCAAGAGAGATGCATCAGTGCTCTATAATCCAGAATGGTATAATTACAATGCAATACTATCACAATGAGTGAGAAATTTGAATTATCCAAGGAGGTCATTCAAATATACTGCATGGCATATCTTGGCTCCAACTAGGATTCCTCATCATCAATCAGTGGTGGTCATCAATGCACAAGTCACTGTTAGACAGGTGTCAAATTGAGTCTAACTGAGTCTAGCTAAGTCTAACTGAGTGTAATAAGTGTAACTGATGGTAAGTGGCACTAATGTAGGGATGGATTCTCAGTGGAGGGCACATGAGGAGTTAACTACACTCAGAATAGGTATTCAAGTCTCATCGGAGGTCAATCGGAGTGATAACAGCAGTGAGGAGTCAGTCTAGCCTCAAATCAAGGAAAGACAGCTAGCTAACTGAAGTGAACTGGAGTGGTAGGTGAGAAAAGGCGCCCCTCTCAGGTGGTAGGTGCATGATGGGCACACTAAGCACTAGGAGGGCTAAATCTGAGTGGAAGGAAGCTCCCGGGTGCTAGCAGACTAGGGACTAGGTGCTGGAGGCATCAAACTGGTGACTAGGCAGCATGCGGATGCATGCAATGCATGCATGCAAAGTGCATGCAAAGTACATACTGAATGATGAGATATCCTAACACATAGTAGTATAGTTTGATTTATATCAAATATAATTAGGAATACAGAAGACCCACTTCAGTTATTGCAAGTGTTCAATATTTTTCATGAAGTATTTGAACATATTATATCGAAAAGAATACTAATTAGCCACTCCAATATGGTTTTAAAAAACCAATTCTAGAATATGTTGTTAATTGCATTATTGGACTTGTTATCCAAGTTTGATATAGTGAGAAGTTATGTTAATCTAGACAAAGCATTGAAAAGTTAAATATTGAATGGTGATGTGTAATTTGCATAAAGTATTGTCACATGAAGATGTTGAATT
Source organism: Larix kaempferi (assembly GCA_027924585.1). Lineage (NCBI taxonomy): Eukaryota > Viridiplantae > Streptophyta > Pinopsida > Pinales > Pinaceae > Larix > Larix kaempferi. The sequence goes on from BSBM01000008.1 coordinate 11,734,819, forward strand.
TGAACCAAGTTTACATATATGTACTAAATAATATAAAAATCCTCAAAAAATAATATGAAGAGAATATTTTACATACAAAAAATTTGAAAGTTGTTTCTTCATGTATATTAATTGATCCCTGAAAGGATGAAATTACATTCATGAATCAAGTCCACTTAATATCATGCTATTTTCTCAAGTAAATAAATCATGCTATTTTCATGAATCAAGTCCACTTAATATCATGCTATTTTCTTCATGTAAGTACAAATTATACACCATATTTATTTATCTTGGTCTTCTTGCAATTTTCTTTATTTTCCATCGATGACGAAACTATGGTATTCATTGGAACAAATCCAAGTTTTGTGTCATCTAGACTTGGTACCCAATATTTATCTATTATTTTTTCCTTGTATTTCCCTAAACTAAGCTTCCATCAATCAACCTTAACATGAGGAGTCTAACTTTCATCATCCCCGAAGATACCTAAGGTAGCTTTTCCCATCCAAGTCATTTCCACTTAATCTTGATCATTTCCTAATATAACTAGCAACATATTTCCTTTCTCAACATCATTCATAAGATTGAATGTTGGATTTAGATTATTTCACTTGGTTCCTGGATAGACCAATTCACCTATCATATTATCAAAATCCTCATCCATAATACTTGAGATTACATGGAGTGCATTAGTGTCAGCATCGATATTTTTCATTGCCTTTGACCAAAAACCATCAAAAGATTAATCACTTCCTTCTACTATTGTATGATCATTATATATATCATATAAAGTATCAAGAAATATTTCCCAAAGATTTACTTTAATTTTCCATTTGTATTTAACAATTGGTGAATCCTCAGTGTCGATATTATCCTTTCACATTTTTATGTTGATTGTTATTCCTTCCTTTAGTTCTTTTAAATACACCTCATTCTCTTTAGGTTCTAATAAACATGGATTCCCCGTGGGAAATTTAGGTTGTCCTTCATCATTTACATTACATAACTCAATTGGTTCTAACCATTCAATATCTCTTATGGATTATTCACACCTTAATATAAAAACATCATCGAGTATTGGAAATTAAAATGTTCAACTTGTGCATTTTTTTCCTTCCTTGATGTATCCATTAAAGGAAACTTTATGCACCTTGTCAATCATTCTAGGTGGAAAGACTCATTTTTGTTCAATTGTGTGATATGTATCCATAATTTTAGGTAAAGAATCTACATCTTTATTTTTTTCATTGTAGGACATTCTCCCATAGGTGCCATCTATGTTTTCATGGGTGTTTCCCACAAGAAAGAACTCAGCATCAATAGTGATGAAGACACCAAATGTAGTTAAAAGTGATAGAAAAATGAAAAGATAATGATTATTATCATCACTCATTCAATTGTCTTGCTGTAACAACAAATTTGGAGGAAGAGATTTAAAATCAACATTTTGATTTTTTGATATTCCATGAGATAGAAAATCATCATTGTACACTCTACATTTTGAGTGAATAGAGGTGTCAAGTAATGCATCTACAAGTGGTTTTTTTGAACTTCCACTCTCATAAATAACATCACCATATATATCCAAGTGTGGGTATTCAAGGTCCCTCAAGGAATTTTCAAGGGATGTAATGGTGAATTGTGATCCCATATGTACAAATGATAGGGAGAAATAACCAAAAATGTTTGGCGTATGCCTATGTGTTAGCATGCCTATTAATGACAAACGGCAAGTGTGTTCTTGCAATAGATTTCAATTTGATATGTAGCCTTGGGATTGAATTATTTGATTTATCCATTCTATCATGGGTAATGCTCAAACACTCCTTTGGAAATATCCCTAACAAAAATCTATGGGAATAGTAGCAATATATTCCTTGCATAATGGTCTTGTTAGGTTTGTTGAGTATAGATCATTCCTTTTCTTCTAACTCTTTTGTAGTTGTTGAATTCATCTGTGCTTTCAACATTATACATTCACTAAATTTACTAAAGTTAGTGTTATTTGAGAATGACACATCTCAAAAATTAGTATTCCAGATCTTGCTCGTTGTTGGTTGTGATATTGATGGGTAATTGAGATTTTCAAGCTCCTAATGGATTTATTTTTGGAAAGAGATTTGTGTGTAATTCAAAGGAAACAATCTTAGAGGAGTACAAGTTCTATACTCTTTAGCTTGACATGTTTGGTTTGGTGGAAAATATGTATTATCCATTACAATTTTGTGTATTAATTCTATGGCCGCCACATTATGTACATGTGCTTTGCATTTTTTGGTTCTATCATGAATAGATTTCAAATATCCTTGTTTGAGCCTATAATATTAGTAATTATAGAAGGTGATTTGAGCAACATTATGTATCTAATACCATGATTTATTACAAATAGTGTTCCCATCAAATCTCATGTCCTTTACTTTGCTAACAATGGAAGGTAGGCCATGGCCATGTCTCTTTGACATGGCAACATTTCAAAGGAGTGAATTAAAGATAAATTTCCTAATAACATTTTTATATATGCATCCATACTCCTTCTAGCATCTTCAATGACATTATTTTCCACACGTTGAAGAAAATATTGTTGACAACATTCATCCACTACCAAAAGTTGGATTTATTTCTTTGTATCTCTCTTTGTTTGACATTTTGCAACTTTTTTCGAGACATATCTCATTTAACCCTTCTATATGGCCTCATTGCATGCATATATTTTAGGTTTGGATATTTTTCATTATAAATATCCCATCTCATTGGTTTAAGGGAATTTTCTCCTCTATAATTTTACATATCACTATTTTTTTAGGTGGATCCCTAAAATTTTCCTTTACCCTTAACATCTCACCTTTGTTTCCCACCAATATATTTATTGGCCATCTAACAAAACAGTGCGTAGACTTATACCGAATCCTACAATGTTTGCAATTTCTATGTATCTCTTCCACTCAAGCACTAAATTCCATTTCATCTAGTGTTTCACCCTCAACCTTGTCATCCTCATAGACATTCACTGTCATTCCTTAAGAAATGCACATACTTGTTATTATGCATTCATGTGTAAGGGAAATCCTTGTACATGTGAATGTACCCATATTTTGGGGAATACTTATTGCTAAATATTTAAAATGAGGTTCCAAATCTAATTTTGGCCAAATCTCATATGATTCCATTGCACCCCCTAGTGTATGGTCAAATTCGGCTAGATGTGGTAAAGGAGCATCATGTTTGAACACTTCTCAATTCCAACCACTATGCATCCTTTATTTACCATATTTCCATGAAACTTACACCCAATATATGTATTGAATATGAATCCCTCACGTACCTTCACTCCTGTAGTATCCCCCTATTTGATCTCTGAATATATCAACTCAATTTCAAACTTTAAAACAGAAAATTTGCAAGAAGAAACTAGTTCTCAAAACTAGTGAAGGAGAAACTAGACTAGGTCACCGATTAACCCACCAGGAGCTTGATAGATGAACACTTTTGGATATGAAAAATGTATTGGGGAGTGTGCAAAAGAAAGGATGTCAGATTCAAGAAAATGTTTTGAGTCCTATGCACAATGTACTGGGGCCATCTATGCTTTGACTTAGCCATTTATGCTTTGACTTAGCTACCACTGAAGTCTCTACAAGGCTTCCTTGACACACCACCATATGCAAACTGAACTCAGTCACTACACTTGAAATCAACCAGAGTACTGGATATTAATCCCTTAATTTGTGTCTGGGAAATATTTTCTGAGAATTAGGGAGGATTTGGCAGAGTTTGGGAGCAAAAGGGTGAAGTGCGCTAGGATGGACAACTCAACTAGTCTACTTCCAGGATCTCCCAAACAGGATGAGAGGCATACAAATTCTCAAGGAAATGGTTGGATTGTATTCAGTAGAGTCTTAAGAATCAAATATGATCATCAAAATAGAAAATTAACACTCAGGAAACTTTTAATAGCAAATACTGCAAAACTAGTCAAGAAATAGAGCCCAAAGAGCTAGTCTTGATAAAACTTAATGCAAACAGCCTCTAAGGATTCCAAATTCCTTTTATGAAGTACAGTGTGGCTCAAGAATGAATACACGAAAAAAATCAAACCACAATTAAGAGTATTTAGAAGCAATTGAATATACTTTAATCTCATACTTCTCTGGGATTCTATAATACATAAAATCCTTACAATATTGAGTGTAGAAGATGTCTAAGAAGAGAAGAAGAGAGGAGTTCTTCATTGGATCTGCAATAATGATGAAAATAGAGCATATGGATTCTCATGGAAGGCACACCAAGATTTAGGGATTCTCACAGGGCGCATTCACCAAACTAGATATAAAATCAATGGCACGTTCTTTACAGCTGGAACCCCCAGATCTAGTAGAATGGCCATAAATTGCTCATCCGGACACCTTTTTTTATGAAAAAAAAAATTCCTACTGGAAATGATGCTAGTTAATATGAAATGGGATAGGTCTCAAAGTCCATAAATGCTCAGAAAATTTGAAACCAAAACCTCCATTTTGGCCCTTCAACACTATTCTTATTGAATGAAGGAGTTGAACCGCACAATGAGAACACCAACCATTGGATCATACTTCAGCACCTGCAGTAAAATCAATGATGAAGACTCAATGTCATCATCCTCTCAGAGGAATAAGGGGAACATCTCACATCTTGGACTAGAGGCGCATCTACCAAGTCAAAGAGGCAAAATAGCTCTCAATTCAATTCTCAAACTGTCCAAAGATGGAAAGTGGTGTGCAATCCTTATTTTATAGATTTGAGGTGAATTGTTGAGAAATTCATCTAGGCTCATGCACCCTTATGGAATGGATAAGGATATATTTCTTTCAAACTTTTCTTTTTTCATTGCTTTCTTCTTTTTCTTTATCCTGCTTTTGCTTCTATATCCTATTTTTTTGTTTTTGACTGCTTTTCCCCACTTTTTTCCTTATCCTGCTTTCTGCTTTTATCTGCTTTTCTGCTTTATTCTGCTTTTCCTAATATTTTACTGCTTTTCTTCCTTGTGCCAACTTTTCCTTTCTTTTTCCTGCTTTCATATTTTCTTATTTTGCAAGTTATATCTTGGTCAAAGCTTATCCTCTAATGTTCCCTTGTGAATCAGTATCCACTTTATTTAATTAAAATAAATATTTATTAATGAAAAATAACTTCCATTAAATGCATCTCAAACTTAAGAAAATAAAATTGACACCTCCTAATTAATTAATGCCTTAACTTTCAAAATTGACCCCAAGTGTATGAAATTTTCTCCTCAACCCAAGGGATTGATTGGGTTAGGAACTCAATCCAATGAACATCAATGAGGGGACATGACAATCCTCCCCTCCCAATATTACTTGTTCCCGAGCAATTTCAAACTTGTATGCGATAAGATGCGTTCTCCTTCCCAAGTAGCATCCTCACTAGGCAACCCTTTCCACTATACAAGATATTTTTGGATGATTCTATTTCTCCACATGTGTAGAATCCTTTTAGAAACAAGAACCATGTGTCTCTCATTAGTTGGAAGGAGATCCTTTGATATGGTCACGTGTTGCACAAATGTTTCCATGAAATAAGAGATATAAAGTGTAACGTACTCCTTGCCTCCCTTGGGAATCCCCAACTCACAATTAACCTTTCCAATCTCATTATTAATTTTGCATGGACCATAGAGGCTTGTCCTTAACTTTGAATCCCCTTCCTCATTCAAGAGGGATGGATCATATGGCTGCAATATTTGATGTGACAAATCAACCACCTGGAATTTTAGCTCCCTCTTTCTCTTATCTTAAAGCACCTGCTGCTGATTTTGGACTGCTTGAAGAAGGATTTGGAGTGCCGCTTGGATTCCTTGATGCACTTGGATCCAATCCTTTTCTATTTGTGCATTACCATCCTCATAAATATGATCCATATAGATGTACATTTCATACCAATTCCAGGGTTGGAATTGTTAAATTTTCAGAATTTACTTCAATCTGATCTAGGATCTTAACTGAGAGAACAACATGTACAGCATATCTACAACATATCAATCATGGAGACAATAATGCAAGCACAAAAGAGACACAAAGATTTACTTGGGGAAAACCATAAAGGTGAAAAACCCCAATAACTTCCTCAGAGATAGATAGAGCAATGATACAACCCAAACATGAGTGATGGACATAACCTAGCAGCAGATCCTCCTCCTCCATAAGTGCGCCACTCCTCATTGAGTGCATGAGTGAGAAGTGAGTGATCAAATATAGTGCCTCCCGCACTCTATTTATACTTGACTTGACTTGCCTTTTACATAAATCATGTAGGCTCGAACTTAACCACATAACATAATGCTGACTGGGCCGACCCCCAATAGGGTGGTCTAATAACCCTTTGACCCACATGACTTATACAGGGCCGACCCCAACAAGGTGGTCTAATAACCCATCAAGTATAAGTTATGACATTTACAATATAAATGACAACACTTTCGTATAGAGGAATAATACCATCTCTATAGGAGTACATACAACATACATATATGAAATACATTCCGAAGTTGCATATACATCAACAGGAATAAATAAATTCCATTGGACACGTGGGAAGGAATGTAGGAGTAAAATTTTCCCAACTTAATTACTTTCTTTGGCCAATCACTAATGGCCCCAAACTACTCCATATGTGTCTTGGTACCATTTTTCTCATTTGCATGGCCAATATGAAAGATCCCCATCATTCCAAATTTGTATTTAGACAACTTTACATGTAAATTTGTCCCTGTCAAAAGGGTTAGCATGGTTCCCAAATGGTGCATGCATTATTTCCAAATCTTGCTACAAATCAAAATGTGATAAGAAAGTATTGGTACATACTTACAAAGCTGCTTACCAAACACTTCGTTCCTGCAAGAGTGGAGTGTAAATGGTGCATTATCCAGTTCAATTGGCATGGATAAGGTTCCATAATGATCACACCGACAACATCTATTTTCCTCCTCCAAAACTTCTCCCTTCAAGCTAAACTGGTGATGGAAAACGTGGGAATCAAACTTGGGGAGGTGCTTGTCCTTATGCATTCCCTTCCTTCCTTTTTTCAAGCTGATTTTGGATGAAATTGGACTCACATGGAACCTTTTGAATCTTGGTTCAAGGAATTATTGGATGCTCGTTCCATTTTCTCCTTTGCACCTCTTCATATGTTTGCAAGGTTGAGTGATATTTTGTGGAGATTCTACTCTCATTTTAAGGAAGGCCTCACTTAATAAAAATTCATGGGCAACCCCCATATGTTCCTTCATGCAAACTGACTTTGGAACCCAATGGATAACTTCTTCCCTTATCACCAATTGTTCCACTTGGATCGGCCCTTTTGAGACTCACATGCAACATTGCCATTGGAAAACTCTACTACTGAATGACTTCCCTAAACAATTGAATCTTTCAAAGAAATGAGATCATATTTCACTAACTTCTTACATACATGATCAACGTTATAGATTTTAAATTTAATTACAATTCTTGGTTGCCAATCATTATGCTCCTTTGGTGACATGCAATGAACCCAACTGTTGTGATCTACCTTGACCCCATAATCGTTCTCCACCAAGTGTTGTCAATATTTGGCCATGGTATGCATGATGGTGTGGATGGCTATTTAATAGATGGAATGATGTATCCCATGTGGCTGCAAGTTTCTTCTTCCCAAATCACTGAGATGCTTTGAAATTGGGCTCATGTTTGGTGGTTTACCCACCTTCAACTTAATCTTGCGGTTCTCTCTTTTATCCAGTGGTATGCTAGGTGGAAGGTATTTAGGAACCCTCTCATGATGTTGTAGTGACTTTCACGTCCCCTCCCACCGATCCAACTCAAGGAAGGGAACATCATACCGAAATATGGGGATTTTTCATAAACTCAGCCTGATTCATTAGATTCATACGAATAAAAAAAAAAGTGTGCAGATGCAACTCAAAGCAAACATGCACAGCGGAATTAAACTATCCACACCCATTTCTTATGCATATCGCATATCAATACACTCATCAAATTAAAACATTTCAAAAGTAAATACACACAAAGAATATACTCATCTTGATGTAAATTTGCCCCAAGCAACTAGCTATGTCACTGCAACGTTCCACCCAACCATAGGCTAGTTGTGTTCATCACTATATCAACACAATTGCCACCCCCCGAGGTGGTCATGATTTATACAAGGAAAAGGGGATTCTCAAGCTCATACACAGCCAAAAAAACATTGCATCTAAGCCAAGCCAGTCCACAGCTGGGTTTATTAGGCTAAATCCAAACCCTCTTCATTTATAGATGCTTGCACTCAAGATCAAGCCAAAGCAATGGATACCCATAAACCGTACCCCAACATACACAACTTACACACAACAAAACTCCATCATTGGGCATGGATACATGTTTTTGACAATGGGATTTAGAAACAAGATGGCCATGGGTTTTCCCCAAATCGTTTCCAGCAAAAAATGGATTGTGGGATGGGGAAAAAAATCACAAGGAGGAAAACGTTTTCTCCCCCAACTATCTAAGCATTCAGCGGCCAAAACGAGCTCTCTGGAACCCCATTTCGATTCCCCTTATTCCCCATTGGTATACAACACAAAAACGCCCTTCTCCCAACTGAGAATGAAGGAAAATACAGAATTTTGATGGAGAAAAACGCCTAGCCATCTCCCCCCTCGTGAGAGAGACAAACTGGTGAATGGATCATGGCATGGGGAGAAATTCCTGGCTCTTCTCTTGCCCAAGAAGCAAAAACATGATTTTCCATCCAAGGTGGCTTGCCCATACCCGAATTTGGACAGCCATACCTCCCATTCCCCAAGGCATTAACTACCTCAACCAACTCTTTGGAGAAATTAATGAGTGGCACAAAAGTCAACATGGGTAGTAAAGGGTTTTATAGGTTCTCTCATTGACACTTGGCTTGTCTTAATTGGCTCCAAGGGTTTGAATATTTCCCTCCCAATTCCTTGTAAAATCATGCCCCCAACTCTTGTTTCATTGCATAGCTAGTTGTGGGTATTTCATTAAAATGCATATTTACATGATATTTAAAATTCCATTGTGCCTGGCCAGCACGTAAACCATATGCATCACTAAATCGATGGTGGGGCCTTGGCCTTGAGCTCCTCACCACAATTTTATAACAATGTTACATCATTTACATTTTAATGCAATGGGGTCAAAATCGGGATATTACATGACTTCCATATGACCTCAATATGATGTAAGTAGTCCATACTTGTTCCTTGAATGGTGGTGACGCCCTCAATACCCCTCACAATGTCTCCATGCTTCACTATGAATATCATGCCATGAGATAACACCTCATCTGCTATGTAATTTTTTTATCCAAAGTATGAATGGAAATGTATGGAATGAATCATATTGCAGCCATAGATTCCTTGGATGTTTATCACTGAACATAACAAACTCAAATACAACAACAGATCCATCATTAATGCAAAATTAACTCTTACCAATGTGAGCTAGTATTGCACAATCTTGGGTCTCCATATCGGTGATGTATCTATACATTCAATTAAATGGTGAATAATATTATTTTCTTGCTGATCCAAATGGGATGTAATCAGCCACCTTCATTGGCGCTAAGTATCCCTTACTTGAATGAGGCTCATAATCTCTCTGGAGTGAAACAGGTGCCTCGTAATCATCCTGCAAGTCAATGCTTTCTTCAAGCACTTGTAAATATGAAGACTCCTCATGTTTACCTCGGACAAGATGTTGCTCCAAAATTTCATGTGCACTATTATCCACACACATCTGATCACATGTGTGCTCACACAACTCTTGAGATTCATGCAAACTCTCTTCTAAAAATTCAACCTTCTAAACATTTGGATCTCAACACTAGAAGGATATTTTATGCCAACCTTCTCACTGGAAGTAGTTGCCATATCAAGATGAAACAAAGGAATTTGGTGAATGAAAAAAACAGAATGCTTGTAATACCTTTGTGACACCTCAATATCTTCATAAGATGGAGTGGTGATGGAACACTCCTCCACCAAATATTCAAGTTCACTCTCAGCTAGAGTGTGGTTGTCTTTTTCTCCATAATAATGTTCTGAGACTGCTTGAAGGGTCGATCTTTTCTCTTCCTTCAAATCTGCTCCACAAGTGGTTTTTCCTCTACCAATCGCATTTTCCATATCCCTTGTAGGGATCTCAAACTCACCAACAAAGAGGCTTGGGTTTCCATGATTGGATTCAGTCTCAACACTGTGAACAACCTCTTGCATGATGGCTTGGCCTACCCTCTTACAGTGTTCCTCAATCTCTTTTGTGATTAACTCATTGGGATATTCTCCAAATTGATGCAAGAAGTAATTGTTGCTACCAAACTCATAATTACCTTTCTTCCTTAGCTTGAATTCTTCTTCTTCTTGCTCAATGCATTCATTAGAGAAACCACATGGCTCTTCTCTTGGAAGATTGTTTCTCCTCTCCTTTGATGGTTGAGTGTTACTGTGATTTTACTCCTTCAATCTATCTGATGCATCTCGATCCTTGGTATCCTTGGTTGTAATTTGTCTCATGAATCTCCCATAGATAGATGGTTTGTTATTCTTGAGAGAATTTGAATTTTGAGCAGACCTTCTTGATTCAAGATTGTCTTGACAAACACAGTACTCTATGAAGGACAGTTCCTTTTTGCAATCAAAACTCAAATCCATGTAGTCATTAAACCTTTTCATATATTTTGAAATCTCATCTATATTCCTCCCATCAGAAAAACCAAGGAAATACATGGTGGTGATTTCTTCAATAAATCAAAGAAGCTTGGCCTTACTGCAAATATTAACCCAAGTAGTTTCTAGTATCATGGCTGCAAATTATTCAAATTTAAATATTAATATCCATGAGAATAGAGGAAACTACTCTTATGCCACTTTAATATCCCCTGATCTAATCTCAGAAGATATCACCTCAATTTCAAATTTTAAAATAGAAAATTTTCAAGTAGAAACTAGTTCCCAAAACTAGTGAAGGAGAAACTAGACTACGTCATTGATTAACCCACCAGGAGCTTGATAGATGAACACTTTTGGATCTGAAAAAATGTATTGGGGAGTGTGCAGCAGCAAGGATATCATATTCAAGGAAATATTATGAGTCCTATGCACAATGTACTGGGGCCATTTATTATTTGGCTTAGCTACCGTTGAAGTATTTGCAAGACTTCCTAGGCACACCGCGATATGCAAACTAAACTTAGTCACTACACTTGAAATCAACCAGAGTACTGGATATTAATCCCTTAATTTTTTTTTGGGAAATAGTTTCTAAGAATTAGGGAGGATTTGGCAGAGTTTGGGAGCAAAAGGTTAAATTGTGCTAGGATGGACAACTCAACTAGTCTGCTTCCAGGATCTCCCAAATAGGTTGAGAGGCCTACGAATTCTCAAGGAAATGGTTGGATTGTCTTCAATAGAGTATTAAGAATCACATATGATCATTAGAATAGAAAATTAACTCTCAGGAAACTTTTAATAGAAAATAATGTAGAACTAGTCAAGAAATAGAGCCCAAAGGGCTAGTCTTGATAAAACGTAATGCAAACAGCCTCTAGGGCTTCCGAATTCCTTTTATGAATTGCATTATGGATCAATCATGAATATAATAACAGTATCAAACCAAAATTAAGAGTATTTAGAATCAATTGAAGATACTTTAATCTCATACTTCTCTGGGAGTCTCTAATACATAAAATCCTTACAATAATGAGTGTAGAAGATGTATAAGAAGAGAAGAAGAGAGGAGTTCTTCATTGGATCTTAAATAATGATGAAAACAGAGCAGATGGATGTTCATGGAAGGTGCACCAAGATTCAGGGCTTCTCACAATGCACATTCACCAAACTAGATAGAAAATCAATGGCGCATTCTTTATAGTTGGAACCCCCGGATCTAGTAGAATGGCCATAACTTGGTCATCCATACACCTTTTTTGATGAAAAAAAAGTGTTTCCTACTGTAAATGATTCTATGGACTCAATGGGACAGGTATGAAAGTCTAGAAATGCTTAGAAAAGTCAAAACTAGAACCTCCAGTCCAGCCCTTCAACCCTGTTCCTAATGAATGAAGGAGTTGAACCGCACAACAAGAACACCAACCACTGGATTGAAATTCAAGACCTTCAATAAACTCAATGATGAAGAATGGATGTCATCATCCTCTAGAGGAAGCAGGGGCACATCTCCCATCTTGGTCTAGGAGCACATCACCCAAGTCAAAGAGGCAAAATAGCTCTCAATTCAATTCTCAAAATGTCCAAAGATGGGCAAGTGGTATGCACTCCTTCTTTTATAGACTTAAGGTGACTTGTTGAGAAATTCATCTAGGATAATGCACCCTCATGGAGTGGATAATGATATCTTGATTTAAAGCTTTTCTTTTTTTTGCTTTTTGCTTTTTCTTTATCCTGCTTTTGCTTTTCTATCCTTCTTTTTTTGTTTTTGACTACTTTTTCCTGCTTTTCTACCTTATCCTGCTTTTTCATGCTTTTCTTCCTTATCGTGTTTTATACGTTTCTCCTTTATTATTGCTTTTTTCTTTCTTTCCTAGCTTCAACTGCTTTCAACTTTTCTTCTTTTGCAAGCTATCTCTTGGTCAAAGATTATCCTCTAATGCGCCCTTGCGAATAATTATCCACTTTATTTCATTAAAATAAATATTTATTAATGAAAAATAAATTCCATTAAGTGCATCTCAAACTTAAGAAAATAAAATTAACACCTCCTAATTAATTAATGCCTTAACTTTCAAAATAAACCCCAAGTGTATGAAATTTTCTCCTCAACCCAAGGGATTGATTGGGTTAGGAACTCAATCTAATGAACATCAATGAGCGGACATGAAAACTCCAAATTGCAGAATATTTACCTTGTCTCCAATAGAAAATGTAGAATAAAAATTCACACATGTATACCAAAATAAATAATATTAGTATTTTCTTGGACACTTAACACATGCTTCGACATTTTGATTCACCAATGTTGTTCCTCAAATCCACAATCTTCCATAGATGTGTGTTCCCTTCATCAACATCTTCCACAATCAAATGTTGTTAATGACATCAATCATCAAAACCATAGCATAGCCTACATTAAACCCTTCTCTACCATAATAAGTTCTAGTCCCTATAGATTCAACCCTTCCTAGCCTAATAAGTTGACCATTAATTAGGATGTCAACATAGTCCCTTTTTCTCATAATTATGTTTTCCATTGTAACTCCTATGAATTTTCTAACACACAATTGAATTGTAATTTGTTAGTAAGGTTAAACCATGTAAAGTATGCTCTTAATTTTTTTTAAACACGAGCAAGGAAACGTTGTTCCTCGCCATCTATCCCCCCCCACCAAAACGGAATTTACATATAAATTATGATGGAGCTACAAATCATAACTCAAAGAGGATTGATTATGAAGGTATATAATCTTAATACAACTGCTAAACTATTGTTATAAAACTTGTAAAAATGTTCAAAAAACTTGCCATACTAAAGAACTTGCAATAAGGGTGAAGGTAGTTATTAAGTAGGATGGAAATTAACCACAATTTCTTATGAAAATTTGTATAATCATGGTTCGGAAAAAGTTAGAATTTGTATCAATAATTCAAATAAATTTTAGATACCCTTGATTGGAGTCACCCCTATTTTAAGTATCCCTGGAAATAGTATTTTTTGGTATCATCTAATCCTATGTAGTAGATTACTAGGGCATAAAATCTATATAAAAGTATATGAATAGAAAAGACCAAGCAATACTTATTGATGCAACTCTTATTATACTAATACATAGTAGTCGTTGTTTGATTTCAGATTAATCTACATATTGCTATAGGGGTTATTGTTTCCTTATTGTTTTATCAACTTTGTAGTTGTTCTAAGGCAGTTCTACCATGTCAATAAGACTTACATGCAATAGAAAAAAATTACGGGACAAAACTAATTACATATGTATGGAATTTTGAAACTATTGGGAGTTCTTGCTTGTGTGTGTGTGTGTGTGTGTAATGTGAGGAGTTTATTTTCATTGGAAACAAATTAGATTAAATGTTGAATATGGAAGAGTTGTTTTTAGTCTATATCAAGAATGAAGATTAGAAAAATATTCATGATACAAAATTGAGGATGACAACGACAAAACTACAATGGAATGACAAATATCCTTATCTTCCATTCCAAGTAATATCGGAGAATGACATATATTAACTCATATCAAACCACAAAGTTCATATTTAACTATGGACATGGATTTTGCATCATCAATGTATGCGCATGAACCATGCTCATTAGAAATTTGTAGAAGTTGGAGAACCAAAACAAGGTCATTTGGAAAATCTGAGAAAGTCCTAGATGGATGCTATGTTAGATGCCAAAAATGTCCCATGAGGAGGAGTGATATTTATAACTATCTTTGTCAAGATGGAATAAAATATGGAAGATATTCAGATGTGTATATGGAAGATTGTATAAGACATAATATCTATATTATGTTGAAGACATATAAGGATAATGGAAAGGAAGAAGAGTCATAAACCTCTCCTTTTCATCAACCCAAGATAATTTAATGATTCAAAATCTCAATTTAATCCCATTAAAGTTGACGCTAGGATCAATATACCTCCATATGATGGAAGCATAGATATTTTGCAAGTAAATAATTGATTGATACATCATATAGTCTATTGTTTTCGTAATGTTCTACATGATGTACATATGAGTTATTTTCCAAACTCAATATAAGTGACTGTTATTTTTCATGGTTTGAGGCATATTGGAAGAGACTTGAGAAAGGTAGAGTAAATATTCTCACACACTAGGGTGGTTTATAGTTTAATGAAGAAACAATTTTATCCACTAGGATATGAAAGTGACCAACAATGGAAATACCCCAACAAAAAAAGTTTGGGTGTGGACGAGTACACTAACAAGTTTAGGTGGCAAGATGATTTGGCATTATGTAATGTGTATGCCATTGATGGAATCAAGGATCAATCCATTTATATTGATATTGAGATAGTCAGTAATAAGAAAGTTAATGTTGGTGAGATTTCAAATTTATTTGAATCAAAAAATTTAAAAGCTAGCCGTTATAAGAATAATCATAGGAAGTAAGGAGAATGCAAATACTACTAAAAAAACTAATAATCAATGTCACGAGAATGGACACTCAAAGGAATAGTGTTGGAAAATGCATCCAAGTGTTATTCTAAAAATTTACTAAGATAAATACCAAGGGATACATAAATACCAAGGGATACATTTTTCTAAAGGAAATATAAATACCAAGGGATACATATGAGCAAGAATAAAACATAGGGATGATGGAACTCTTACGAAAATTACCTATTTTTATCATAAATCAATAAGTGAGACGTTTGAACTTGATGAGTTGTAAGTGAAACAGTATATTTTCTTCCAGATAAAAGTATAGGTTATAGAAATACTAATTATCATTTTTATTCTGAAAGTGAGTAAATATCATTTTGAATCTTTATTTCAGAGGTTAGGACTTCTTATATTTACAGGTATGAGGACGGACTATTTAGGATGGTACGTAGGTATGTTGAATTTTCACATTCTCCAAACGGCAGATTTAAGTTTGCATTGTCATAGAGTTATGTTTATGAGGTAAGTTGTGATGTTATACTTCTAGACAATAGTGAAATTGTTTTTGGTATCTCTTAACTATACAACAAAGATGCCATATTATTTAGGAGAGAAAAACAATGATGGTAAGGACTTACTCTTGTTACTTTAATAGGTGCATACTTGTGAATTGAAAGCAAAATAGAGTATATTTTAATCATATCAAACTTCAAAATTGGACATGAATCTTATTATTCTGCATGACTCAAAATTTTATGATTGCATCATTTTTTTTTGAGATAGAGTAAAAGCTAAAAACCATATACTTCTAAGAAATAGTTGCATACTTGTGCTTCTTTTTGAACGAAGGCTAGCAACTACTAGTTTTCCTTCCAATGCAAGCACAGGTGCAAATCCAACAACAACATCAGATTTAAGTAATTTTTTTATTGCATCATTATGGATATTACTAGCTTAATACGAATATAATAAAGGTACACACAAAGGAAGAACACTAAACATGGTGATTTTAAAGACAAAGGAACCCGTATAGCATCGATTACATCCTTGTGCTTCTACTAGAATGAAAGCTATATTTCATTATAGCAGAAGAAAAAGCGCATTGTTGACAATAAAATCTAAACACTAAAATCAGTTAGGTTGAAATCACAATGCCCACATACTTTGAGAAATTATTTCATACTTGTGCTTGTCCCTATTGACAATATAGTCACCACTAGATTTCCATCTATGAGAAAAACAAGTGTAGAACCAAAAACGTCATCATATTTGAAAACATCTATTGTTTCACAATCATTGATCTTATTAGCTTGCTCCAAAGCCAATAAATAGGCACGCACAAAGTCAAAACTCTAAGCATGGTGATTATTAGGAGAAAGGAAACCCTACGCAATGATTTTATATTTTTGCTTGGCACTTAAGGAAAGATAGCAACCACTAGAATTCCATAACAAGTGTATAACCCATAACAACATTAGATTTGAATACATATCTTATATCATAATTGTGGATCTTCTTATCTTGTTCTATATCCAATAAATGGGCACACACAAAGGCATAGCTCTAACCATGGTGATTGTTAGGACAAAGTCACCCCCAGAGCATTAATTGCATCCTTCTAATCATGCCAAGAGGAAAGATAGTAACCACTATATTTCCTTCTAGCATAAGTACAAGGGAAAGACAAAAACAACATATTAAAACTAACATATTTTAGGATGAAATCCCAGAGAAAGAAAAATCTTGGAAATAGTTGCATACTTCTGCTTCTTCTAAAGAAAAGCTAGCAACTGGTACTTTCCTTCCAACAAAAGGATAAGTGCATAGCCAACAACAACATCAAATTTAAATACACTTATTATTGCACCATCATGGATCATATTATCTTTCTCCAAAGACAATAAAATGATACACACAAAGGAAGAACACAAACCATGGTGATTGTCAAGAAAAAGGCACCCCCATATCCTGGATTCCATCATTGTTCTTATTCTAGAATGGAAGCTAGTGATCTCTATGTTTCATTCTAGCACAAGCACAAGTATATTTTCAATAACAACATCAAAACACTAAACTTGGTTGGTGTGAGATCAACATCTTAGTTTTTATATAGACAAGCAATCATGGCTCATCATACAAACCGCTACATGTGAGGCATGTTCAAATCACTACATGGACTTGTGGTAAAAGGGTATGTGAGGAAAAAGGAAACCCTATGAAATGCTTGCATACTTGTGCTTGTTCCTCAAGGAAACCTAGTGGCAACTAGCTTTCCATATATGAAAAAAACAAGTGTAGATTTGTAAAGAACCGGCAATAATTAATTAATGAAAACACACGAGATAGCAGAAATAACGGAACCCATAATCACTTTT
Organism: Larix kaempferi; assembly: GCA_027924585.1. Lineage (NCBI taxonomy): Eukaryota > Viridiplantae > Streptophyta > Pinopsida > Pinales > Pinaceae > Larix > Larix kaempferi. The sequence continues at coordinate 11,752,337 of BSBM01000008.1, forward strand.
ATATTGATCGCAGGCCACTTCAAGGGGGGAACCTCATTTGATCAAGCTCAATACAAATAACTTCACTGTTCCTTCATAGGCCTCAACAAACACTAATATACTAAGTCTAGGCGCCAATACTATGGGTCAAAACCATGGGCCACTACAAACTATGGATCAACAATACTACAGGCGACTTACAAAGCATATGCGCCAACAACAATAACACAAACTATGGATCAACAAATACTACAGGACGACTTACAAAGCATATGCATCCAACAACAATATACTAACAAAGTAAATACATGGGTTCCTAACATCCCCTCCCCCTTAGAAAAAGCTTTGTCCTCAAAGCTTTAGATGTGGAAATTGTTGCTGAATCTGAAGGAGTGGTTCCCATGTAACATCCTCTGGTTGCATGCCATGCCATTGAATTAAGACCTCTTTGATAGAGCGAGAATGAAGCTGACGAGTGCGCCGATTGAGGACGGCCTCCGGCTCCAAAAGGATGGATCCTTCATTATCCAGTTCGAGTAAAATAGTTTTTCCATTGATGTTGGTGCCAAGAACTTTCTTCAGACAAGAGACATGAAATACTGGATGAATGCGGGAAGAAGGAGGAAGTTCCAATTTATAAGCAACGGACCCAATCTTCTGAAGAATCCGATATGGCCCATAGAACTTTGGAGCGAGCTTATGACACCCTTTGAGTTTCAGGGAGGATTGCTTGTACGGATGGAGATGAAGAAAAACCATATCGCCTGCTTGAAAAGTGCGCTCGGAACGGTGTTGATAAGCTTGTTGCTTCATGTGATTTCTTGCCATGTGAATATTGTCCCACAAAATGAGAAGAATCGGATCGCGGTTTCGAAGGACCGTGTGAACTGCCTGAACTGGTGAACTGCTGGGGGTGTATGGAAGAAGAGCTGGAGGTGCCTGACCATAGATTGCTTCAGATGGGGTCATTTTAGAGGCATGTAATATCCCGATTTTGACCTAATTGCATTAAAATTGTAAATAATGTAAATATTGTTATTAAATCATGGTGAGGAGCTCAAGGCCAAGGCCCCGCCAACGATTTAGCGTTTTATGTATCGGCAATTAAAATAGATGCCTATGGTTCTTGTGCTATATATACACAATGTAAATTAAGACATCATGTAAATAAGAATTTTAATGAAATACCTACAACTAGCTATGCAATGCAACAAAGAGATGGGGGCATGATTTCACAAGGAATAGGGGGGGGGGAATTATTCAAACCCTTGAGCCAATAGTGTTAAGCCAAATTTCATGAGAAAACCCATAAACCACCAACTACCCATTTTGACTTATACACCAAAATCATTTAATTCTTCCAAGAGTTGGTTGAGGAAGTTAATGCCTTGGGAATGAAGAGGTATGGCAGCCAATTTCATGCATGGGCAAGCTATCAACCTGGGAATTCGTATTTTTGCTTCTTGGGCAAGAAAACACCCACGAAATGGTGACCAAAGCCATCTTTCACCCATGGAATTTGCTCTCTCACATAGTCTGAACTAGCTGGGCTTTCCCCATCACATTTTTCATCATTTTCCTACATTTTTCCATGGTTGGGAGCTCGTTTTTTGTTACACAGTGGTTGGGAGAGGAGGACCACGATTTGGGGCCGTTATGGAGGTCGGTTTTGCCCCAGAATGTCCATGGACGTTTTTCTAAAAATGGATTTGGCTTCCCAGGGTTGTTTCCTCATTTAGCTTTTCGTTTTTGGCTGTCCACGTTTTTCTAAACTGGTAGAAACTCCATTTTGGGCATCTCACTGTAAAAATGTTTTCTTCATGCCCAACACTTGTGATTTTGTTGTTTTGTGCATCCCTGTTTTGGTTTGAACCTGTGAGCAAGAAATTTGGAGTGGAAGTGGACAGAATTGGCTTGATAAACCTAGTGAGGGGAGTAACCTCTTAGAAAGATCAAAAGGGCTGGCTACTATTCTATGCACACCTTGGACAACACTAGAATGGAAGGTATGGCCTAAGGGACTGTGTATTGGTGAAGGAAATACTTCCTTGAGTGGGGTGTGTAGTCATTGTGGGTGCTAAGCTAGATAGATCTCGTAGAGGTATCCATGGCTCTATGCTTGAGCTCACTAGCTTAGCAATTCATTCCCTCCCTTTGCCTTAGCATCCTGATAAACCCAACTGTGGATTGACTTGGCTGATTTTGGTGTATTTTGGCTATGTGTGAGTCTGTTGTTCCCTTTTTCCTTGTAGAAATCATTCCCAGCTCGGGGGTGGCAATTGTGCTGAGAGATTGATGAGCACAATTGGCCTATGGTTGGGTGGAACATTGCAGTTGCATATCCAGTTACTTGGGATTACTTCGTTTCAAGATAAGTACTCTCTTTTATAAATTATGCAATGTCTTTATTTAATGGTTGTCACAGAAATGTTGAATGTATGTTAGATATTAAACATTATTTTAATTCCGTTGTGTCTCTACAATATGCATATGTATATGTTTCTTATTATCAATGAGTTTTACTTGATAATCATGGGGCTAGATGCCCGGATTTAGTGTCATGTTCTCTCCCTTTCTTGGTCTAATGGGATGGGACAACGGGGGCTTCACTAGAAGGCAATATAATACCACGCTCATTCATATTGCGGTATTAAATATTCATGAAAACCTAAAAATTATATTGCTTATATATTAAGGGGCAAAGGGTTTTTTATTTAATGTAACAATACAAAAATACTTTGGGGTCTTTTTTATATGGGCGGGCTGACAAATATCCTCCAAATGGAGATGGCGGGATCACGGTCGGATGATAAATCGGGTTGAGGCAAGGCTCGGGCTTACCAGTACGCAGGGAAATAGCGTCTTGAGGCATGCTTGAGGCTAGGGGGTTTCATGGTGAAGTTGGTTTCCAGTCGATCATAGTCGAAAGACAGTGGTCATTGACAGCCAATTGTTACCAATAGCACTCAGCCAATTGTTACTAATAGCCTTGGGAGGCTCTAAGCCTCCAGGGATTGTTATAGGTCCTCGATAGGCCTTGGGGGCTTGAATACCCAACCACTCATTCCTATTACTGGCCTTGGGAGGTTTAGTCAACCTCCTAGAGCTTGTTACAGGCCCTGGGGGCTTGGATACCTAGCCCACAACAGGCTTAGTTAGCGATTGGGGAACTGTAACATGCAATCTAAATGTTGTACTATGTGCATTGGCTCTAGTGACATACAAGAAGTGATCTCCTATATCTTCATTAGACCATTAGATGTTGCAAATCATAATAATATGTGGTTGAGTAATTGGATTGTGGGTGAAGTAATGTGCATCCACAATATACATCGAAAGAAGCAAGGTGCATTGTAGAATGCATATGGAGTCATAAGAAGGGTATCATATCAATATACTAGGTAGAAATATAAAGGGGTATAAAAAATGTTAATGAAAAAATTGATACATACAATATGTAGTGAAAATAGGGTATTTTTAAAATTGGGAAGGCATATTGGGAGGGGGTTAAAAAAAACGACTTTGGAAGGTATTTTCCAATATTTAGTGAAATTAGGGGTATTGTTTCATATGCCACGATCGAATGTGCTATGATAGTGGTTTATTAAGTGAAGCACCCATGGAGGGGACTTGACAAGGCAGTGTGGTAAGAGGTATTGTATCACCATTCAACGAGAGGGAGCCACTTTTCCCACTGATGTTGTTGTTCAGAGGTGAAGCAACGAAGATAATTTTCCAAGCATTTATTGATAATTTCAGTCTAACCATCTGTTTGTGGGTGATACCCTGAACTCATCTTCAGTTTGGTGCCAGTGTGGAGAAATAGTTCTGTCCAAAAATGACTAGTGAAAGTCGCATCATGATCCAAGACAATGGAAGAAGGGATGCCATGAAGACGAAATATATGGTCCAAAAAAATTTGAGCGACTGAGGAGGTTGTATAGGGATGTATGAGAGCACAAAAATGACTATATTTGGAGAGGCGATCAACAACAACGAGAATCACTGTCTTCCCGCCAGATTTAGGGAGCCCTTCAATGAAATCCATAGAAATATCTATCCAAATCCGTGTAGGTATGGGAAAGGGTTTGAGCAATCTTGGAAGGAGTGTCCTTTCACCCTTATTGCGCTGGCAGGTATCACATTCAGCCACCATATGTTGAATTATCATTTTCATGCCCTACCAAAAGAAGTTATGCCGTGCCCGTTCATATGTTTTGAGGAACCCAAAGTGCCCTGCCGATGGATAAGCATGGAGTTCATAGAAGACATCCTGTTGAAGATCTTTGCTCTGGGGAAGCACCAGACGACCCTTGTATCTCAAGGAAGCACCATCCCAAGAGTAATGTGGTACAACAGAAGGGTTGGTGGTCAAGCGTTGGATGATTTGAGATAAGGAAGAGTCATTGACATAACCCTGTTGAACAGATTGCAACCAATTTGGAACAGGCATAGAAATAGATGAAAGAGAACCTTGGGCATCAAATGTTCGAGAAAGAGCATCTGCCACAATATTGTCCTTACCCTTCTTGTAAGTGATCTCATAGTCATAACCCATGAGTTTGCTAACCCATTTATGTTGTGTTGGGGAGGAGACACGTTGTTCCAAGAAATATTTCAGACCCTGGTGATCAGTCTTGATGCATAAATGATTCCCTAATAGGTATGGTCGCCACTTCTGTACTGCATGCAAAATAGCCATCATTTCATTGTCTTATGTAGAGGCAGCTAAATTCTTACCTGAAAGGGCTTTGCTAGTGAACGCAATGGGGTGTTCATCTTGAATGACAACATCACCAAGTACATTGCCACAAGCATCACTCTCAATAGTGAAGGGCTTGGAAAAATCGGGCATAGCTAGAACAGGTGTAGTACACATAGCTTGTTTCAGTTTGTCAAATGCACACTGAGTAACATGTGTCCATGTAAAAGCATCATTTTTCAATAGAGCAGTTAATGGAGCTGCAATCTTCCCATAATCCTTGACAAACTTGCGGTAGTAGCCAGTCAACCCCAAAAAACCACGAAGGCTCTTGAGTGTCTGAGAATGCGGCCAATTGTTCATAGCAGTGATTTTGGCAGGATCCACACGAACCCCTTGTGCTAAGATAATGTGCCCGAGATACTCAACTTCCTTCTGTCCAAAAACACATTTAGACTGATTGGCGTGTGTTGTGAGGAAAATGCACCTATAGTTCAGGGGAGAAACTACCAACTTCAGGTATGAAAGATAGACCTAAAAATGTTCTACAAGTACAACAAGTAAGTGAAGAGATTAAGGTTATAGATATGTGCACCTTATTCAGAAGGTTGATCCCATCTTTCCTCTTCCTTGCTCTTCGATGCTATTCAGTGTCGCAATGCCCACACCTGCAAAACTACTTCATACCTTTCTCAAATACATTTGACTACATATATAAGACTGATATCCATGACATAATAAGACATCAAACCATAATCAAACTGTAATCAAATCTGAGACACACATGAATAAGTCATATTTGGAAAGGGAAGAACGTCTGATCTTTATTAATGAATGGAGCAAGTACATAGCATTATACCTTCCTTCAAGCTTGGAACTTCACGAAACCTAGATTCAAGGTCTCCTGCTTTTGTTCTCCAAGGATCCCAACCTCTAATCAGCTATGCTAGGGTTTATCAGAAACTGAGGCACAAGAGAGGGGGATGAGGGTCTCCATTCCTCTAGCATAACATTGTTATGGACTTGGTCCCCTCACATGGCCCTTCTACCTTCCTTATATAGTCAATGAAGGAGAGGAAAAGTAGTTATAACTGATCAAGAGGTTTCCAAACCAACTCATTTCAACCAAAATTCGAGATTTTGACTAGTTCAGGAAAGTGCCCTACTCTTCCTACTGCAAACCAGCACATTTCTCAAGGTGTGTGCTACTTTATTGAAGTAGAGTTGAATATTTCTGAGGGTGTACGCTGCTTTATTGAAGTGGAGTTGCATATTTTCCAAGGTGTGTGGTACTCTATATGCATAAGAGTCGCGCACACATCCTAGTATACCCAACTCTATGCATAGGAAACCAGCGTTTTTGGAGAAAAATGGCCAAAAACAGGGTTTTCTGATGATTTTCAGGAGATGTTTTGGTCTGGAAAAATGTTCCTAAGGGTTATAACCATCAAATGGGCCAACAATGAGATAATTTCAACCATTTTTAATGTCCCAAATGACCCTTCAATCCACAAGTGTCCTGTTGTGTGACTAAACTTGATCTCAAGAAGTGCCGTCATGCGACCAAGCGATACAAGTGTCGTCACGGATGGAGAAGTGTCATTTTAAGCTATAAAAGATGCCCCCTAATGTATGAGGTCAGAGGGAGTGAGGGAACAATGGCCAAAATACATTATAAATAACAAAGAGTTGAATCATGGAGGAACCGGAGAAACCAAGAATCATAGGCTCAAATGAAGTACTTGAAAGCAAAGGCAATGTCAGACAATCTCATCTTTGGGGTAATTGTCCATGTTCAAATAGTGGAACCTGACCTCCAAGAGGATACACTAATAATCCGAATATAGATGCATATATCATGGCCACTAGAATACAAGCGTGGATCCATGAGGAACATAAGTGTAAACATAGCCACATAAATACAAGGTGGATCTATGTCAAAACGGGAGAACATAGCCATAGAGAACAATCTGGATCTATGTCTCATCAAGAGCCAAAAAAAAAAAGTGTGGCTCAGTCTTGCGCAAATTGGGCGATAACATAAATAAGGTGATGCTATCGAGGATCCCAAGGTCTTCATCCAAAAACAATCCAAGGTACAAACCTATCCATGCGAATAAATGAGTTGATGTCGAACATGGGAGGTATCGTTTGCTTATCGGTCATTGATGTATACCGTTAACAAATGCGAGGGTGTCCACCAATAATGAAAATGGAACCCAAGGTACCTAGTACATTCAAACAAGTGTGAATAAGTGGTCTTGCTGTCGAACACTTGAAGAATCCATCGGATAGGAAACATTGATGTATTCCCATCTATCCAATAGCGAGGGAAACTGCCACTAATGACTGCAATCCCCAAGGTACTAACCGAAACTCTAAACTTCATTCCCAGAGTACAATGAGTTGAAGTCAATGGGAAGAAGTCCGTTGGAAGGGAGGCCTTAAGGCATCCTCCATCATCCAACACGAGGGACACTCAATAGGTATGAGCTGATTTGGAGTAGGACTGAAGACATGATGAAACATACTGACACCAAGGAATGGCCAACGCATGAGGTCAAGGAAACTGCAGAATGGCCGACACAGGTTATATCCTTGAACGGTGAGCACGACACAAGAGTGACTTAGGCATCTTTTAACACAAAGAGACCATGATGCAAATCTGCAATGTAGGAGACATTAACAGATTCTCCATATGATTGGAAGACTAACCAAACGGAGGAGTAAGAACTCTGAGATCAGGTTTATTATAAGGCCAACACTAGAACCCAACTTGTTTGTTAGACTCAAAACAGGTGCTTTGTTCAAGGAGATAGTAGACTTGCTGCCATCATATTGAAATATATTTTAACATTCTTCCCTTCCCTTTCCTTTTTCATTTTTTAATGAGCTTGACAAAGAACTAAAGCATGCTCGACGGTATTTTCATATTTAAGGAGTCTGAAAAACCTAGAAGAAAACTCCATACACCTATCCGTGGATTTTATATCGAGCCCGGATTGGTCTGTGCTCGGTGGTGTTTTCTTGTTTATAGAGTCGAAAAACTTAAACAGTCCTCTATCAACCATCTCGTGGATTTCACATCGAGCCCAAGTAGGTGAATGCTCGCTTGCCGTTTTCACATTTCGAGAGTCTGAAAACCCTAAAGACGACTCCAAAGGTCCTTTTTCGTAAAGTTAGTCTTTTTCCCCGAAAAAGTGTAAAATAAATGAAGAAGAACTCTTCTAGCGCATACCAGAGTATACCTAGAGTATACCTTTTTTGTAAATTATCCACCCAGGCCTGAAAAATGGGTGATTCTATACCTAAGTGGATGTTGGTTCAGTTATTTTAACGAGCCCGAAAAGACAACTATGCTCGGCAAACTTTTCCTATTTAAGGAGTCTGAAAAGGGCTTAAAAGAACTCCATGGGGATCTTTTCCGTAAATGTTTAATGAGTTCGGAAAAGTAAACTCATGACCTCCTTACTGTTTTAATGAGCTCAAAGGAGATACAGGAAAAATGCTCATAACTTCCTTTCTGTTTTTAACGAGCTCGAAATGAAGATGAAAGAAATGCTCATAGCCTCCTTACTGTTTTTAACGAGTTTGAAGGAAAGGTGGAAGAAATGCTCAAAACCTACTTATTGTTTTTAACGAGCTCGAAGTAAAGGTAGAAGAATGCTCGAAATGGGAGGAGACGAGTGTCAGGGACATGCAAAACTATCCCCAAGCGCATGGAACAAAGCTATGCCTAATGCAAGAAACATTAGCAAGATAAGGACACGCAGGGTGTGTCTCCTCCAAGTAAAAGGTGTAAAATTGCAGAGGCAAAATGATACGGGCCTTAGCAGAAATGAGATCATAGATGGAGGCTTATATAACAAGCTAAAAGCGTGGAATCCGACATCGGGCTCATTTGCGCAAGCGATATCATAACAGATGCATATGAAACTTGAACACAAAGATGGGAGCCTTATCAGGGATGGCCAGAAATATATGAGGAAGAAATATATGAGGCTTCTTCTCAAATTCATGGTAAATCTAAAAAGGCTCCCAAGCCTATGAGAAAAACTCAGCATGGGCACCAGAATGGCATAAGGGTGCTGACTAGGGTGACCCATGTTACGTAGGCTCTGCTGTCGGACTGGTGCACAATGCATAAAGAGATGGCTAACACACCAATATCCAACAAGTTTGACCCTATGGCGAATTTCGATGCCAAAAGGTTCAAATGCAACATAACAGCAAGGAATCCTAAACCTATATGCAAGGTTCTGAATATACCTGACATAGTTGCATAAGGTGTCAAAAAGGACCAGTAAGCAAGTATAAATCTAGCTAAGAATCTTGTCTCCAAGAAACATTAGTACCAAGACCATTTCTAAAACATATGTAAAGAAAGACCCAATACAAGTCACTGTGGTAGAAATACTTTCAACTTCACTATCATCAACAACAAGCATAAACAAGGCAGAGTTTTCAAATGAAGACTCTATGGTATCCAAGCCCAGGTGTTGATGTATCTGTAACTTCGGAATGTATTTCATCTATGTATTTTATATATATTTATTGTACCCTTATTAGAGATCTGTTATTCCTCTATAAGGAAGTGTCATCATGTGGATTGACAAGTGTCACAAGTGTGTGTACTTGCCGATGGGTTATTAGACCACCATGTGTGGGGTCGGCCCTGAAATATATATTATATTGTGGATGTACCTAGCTAGACAAGTCGGCCCCATAAGGTCACTAGGCAAACAGGTTAGTATAAATAGAGATCAGGTGATCTCTATTTAGATCATTCAGAAAGTCATATCTCTCTGAGGAGGATCATCTGCTACTAGGAGACTATCTCAATGTATTTTGGTTGTGCTTTGGTTGAGCCATTGCTCTCTCTATCTCTGAGGAAGTTGTGGGCTTTTTCACCTTAGGTTTTTCCCCACGGAGACTCTGTGTCTCTTGTCTCTCATGCTTTTGATTCTTGTGATGCTTGTCATACTTATTGTGATTGTTATGCATTGATATACTATACATGTTATTCTCTCAGTGAAGATCCTAGAGTATTGTGAATTAATGCTCAAAATTTAACATGGTATCAGAGCTAACCTGAGAAGAAGACATTTTGCAGTGATGGAAACTTGAGTTTCTTGTTTATTGGGTTTCTCTCCACAGATTTTGGAAAAGAAGTATAGTAGATTGACTCTACTGATCAAGGAGAATCTATCTGTCCAATCAGAATTCAATTCTGAGTATTTTCAGATTTGGCCCTAAACATTAGGGTTTCCACAAAAATAGGAATTTTTGAAATCTGAAGACATAGCTGGAAGCTCCTTGCAAAAATCAAAGTTTAGAGCTTTGGATCGATATTTTTGGTTGGGTCGATCTCCAGGAAACTCAAACCCTAATTTAGGGCTTTCCCTAGTGAACCCGGGAGGACAAAAAGGAAAATCTGAAGGGTAAAACTTTGTTGATCTCAAATTCTGAATGCACCAGGCTGATCAGCTCATCAAAGTGCATCTTTCTATCCTTTCAGAAAATTGAAATTCACATTTTGAATTTTTAGGGTTTTTTCGACAAACCCTAATCCGGGACCAGATCCAGTTTTCAACATTTCAAGTGGTAAGACCTATATCTTTTCTATTTCCATTTGAAGTACTCTTTAATATGTCTCACCACACCAAGCTTGAGGATAAGATTGAAGGGGCTGATAACTTCCGAGCTTGGAAGTATAGGATTGGGTTAATCCTGGAAGAGAATGAATTGGACTCATATATAAAAGAAGACATCCCTATCCCAGAGGATGAAGAGGCCAAGGTATTGCATAATAAGAACTTGGTCAAGGCAAAGAGAATCATTGTTGATTCTATCAAAGACCATCTCATACCCCTTGTGTCTTCTCTAAAGACACCCAAAGAGATGTTTGACTCTTTGACCAAGCTATTTGAAGGGAAGAACATAAATCGGAAGATGACTCTGCGGAATCAATTGAAAGGGGTCAAGATGTTGAATGGAGAAACCATTCAATCTTACTTCTCCAAGGTCTCTCAGATCAAGGAGCAACTTGAAGCTGTGGATGAAGTAGTGGACAATGGTGAAGTTGTTATGACCACTCTGAATGGCCTACCTAGGTCATGGGACTCCTTTATTCAAGGAATCTATGCAAGAAAGTAATTGATCTCTTTCAGTAAACTATGGGAGGAATGCTCTCAAGAAGAATCTAGACTTGTAGCTCGTGACGAAAAGATGGGAGGTGAAGATCAAGCCCTCGCAACTCACACAAAAAGAAGCAATCCCAAGAAGGAGCACTCTCGCTACAAAAGATCCTATCAAAAGAATAAGAAGGATCTAAGATGCTTCACATGCAATGAGAAGGGTCACTTTGCTTCAGATAGTCCCAAGAACAAAAGGGATAATAACAACAACTTCAGCAAGAAGAAGAAGGGAAGCAAAAGAAAGTTCCATGCTCATGCTGCCGAGGATGATGAACCTCCAAAGAAGAAGGCTAGGGAAGAAAGTGATGATGACTCATCAAGTGAATAAGAGTATGTTCTAATCTCTGCTCTCACAAGTACTATCTCCCATGGTTGTAATGATTGGTTGATTGATAGTGGGGCTTCCAAACACATGACTGGGTTTAAGGAATCTTTTGTGAATCTATTTGAACATGAATCACCCCATAAGGTAAAACTTGGGGATGATTATCAATAACCAATCAAAGGAAGTGGTGAAGCCTCCTACAACCTAGATTCTGGAAAATATTTGAAGATGAAAGAAGTCCTTTATGTACCTGGACTCAAGAAGAACTTAGTCTCCATCACTGCATTGGATGCAAAAGGTATGAGGGTTGCATTTGTGGATGGCCAAGTCCTAATGTGGCCAAAGGGAAAGACCATAGATGATGTAGTAGTGATTGGAGAGCAACAGGGAGGATTGTATAAATTGAAGGGACAACCTGAACATGCCATGGTGCATGAATCCATGGAGCAAAGTGAACTTTGGCATAGAAGACTTGCTCATATGCACTATAGGGCACTTTTAATTGCAAGCAAGGTTGTAGAAGGTCTTCCTGAAATCAAGACCAAACATGAAGGTGTTTGCAAAGGATGTGCAAAAGGTAAGAACATTAAGAAGGCTTTCCAAAGCAGTGAAAGTAAGGCCAAAGATATCCTGGAAATCATCCACTCAGATGTATGTGGTCCTATGTCATCCAGTTCTCTTAGTGGGTATGTTTACTATGTCTCATTTATTGATGACTTCTCCAGGAAGACTTGGGTATACTTCTTGAAGAACAAAGATGAGGTGTTTGATAAGTTCAAGGAATTCAAAACTTTGATGGAGAATCAAACTGAAAAGAAGATCAAAACATTCAGATCCGACAATGGTGGAGAATTCACCTCAGGTGACTTCAAGAAGCTTTGTAGTGATTCAGGGATTAAGAGGGAGTTGACTGATCCTTATAATACTCAACAAAATGGAGTTGCAGAAAGGAAGAACAGAACTATCATGGAAGCAACAAGGGCAATGCTGCATGACCAGGATCTACCTATGCATCTATGGGAAGAAGCAGCTAGAACAGTTGTATATGTGCAGAATAGAACACCCCACAAGATATTGGACAACAAGACACCAAAAGAGGTCTTTTCTGGTAAGAAACCCGAAGTCAGCCATCTCAGAATATTTGGTTGTCCAGTATACACTCATGTCCCAAAGGAAAAGAGGACTAATCTAGATCCTTCAAGAAAGAAGGGTATCTTTGTGGGTTACAGTGAAAGCTCGAAGGCTTACAGAATATACTTTCCAGGGTTCAAAAAGATTGATGTCAGCAGGGATGTAACATTTGATGAAAACTCAGCATTCATCAAATCAAGGAAGGCACCTATCGAAGCTTATGAAGAACCTAAGGAAACTAGATTTCAAGACACTACCATGACTGAAGCAGTTCCATAAGTTGTTCGTGAGGTTGAAGACCACAAGAACCTTTAGATCCAGCCCATGAGGATAACTCTCACAAGAGGAAACCTGCATGGGCTAGAGAGCTCATTCAAAATGTAGAAATATTTGGCATTCCAGAAGAAGAACACAGAGCAAAGAAGAGAACCAGATCACATACCAGCTATGTTGCTTTACTCTGTGACATTATGAACAAAGAGCCTTCCAATTATGAAGAAGCAGCGGAAAAGAAAGAATGGAAGGATGCCATGGTTGAGGAATACCAATCAATAATGAAGAATGATGTTTGGGATGTTGTCCCAAGACCTAAAGAGAATTCTATTGTGACTTCCAAATGGATTTACAAAATCAAGCATGCTGCAGATGGCAGTGTAGAGAAATACAAGGCAAGATTCGTAGCTTGTGGCTTCTCTCAGAAAGAGGGAATAGATTATGAAGAAACTTTTGCACCTGTAGCCAGGTATACTTCCATCAGAATAGTACTTTCCCTGGCTACAATAATGAAATAGAAAATACACCAGATGGATGTAAAGACTGCTTTCTTGAATGGTGTAGTTGAAGAGGAAGTATATGTGGAGCAGCCACTCGGTTTTGAAATACATGACAGGGAGTCATATGTGTGCAGATTGAAGAAAGCCTTGTATGGCTTGAAACAAGCTCCCAGAACCTAGTATGGTAGGATGGACAGTTTCCTATCTAGTTTGGGCTTTACCAAGAGTAAAGTGGATTCCAACCTTTACTACAAGGTTGAGGAAGGGAATCCTGTGATTCTACTCCTGTATGTGGATGACTTATTTGTAACAGGAGATGACAGATTGATTGCAGATACTAAGAGGAAGCTTGCTGCTGAGTTCGATATGAAAGATTTGGGAATGATGCATTATTTCCTAGGTATGGAGGTGTGGCAGAGTGCAGGTGGGATCTTCCTTGGTCAAGGGAAGTACACAGTAGATATCCTGAAGAGATTCAGGATGATGGATTGCAAGGCCATGGCCACACCTATGGCATCGAATCTGAAGCTTCTATGTGATGCTTCATCTGAGTCGGTTGATGTCTCTATGTATCGTCAGATGATTGGGTCCTTGATGTACCTGACGAACACAAGACCAGACATTTTCTTTGTTGTGAACACATTGAATCAGTTCCTGACATATCCGAGGAGTGTTCACCTGGTTTCTATAAAGCATGTTCTGAGGTACCTGAAGGGTACAGTGGATTATGGGCTCAAGACATTTTATTTGTTGTGAACACATTGAATCAGTTCCTGACATATCCGAGGAGTGTTCACCTGGTTTCTATAAAGCATGTTCTGAGGTACCTGAAGGGTACAGTGGATTATGGGCTCAAGTATGAAGTGAATCAAAAGTTTAACGTGCAGGGTTATGTTGATTCAGATTGGGATGGCAGTGCTACAGATAGGAAGAGCACATCTGGGTGCTGCTTCAATATGGGATCAGGTGTGATCTCTTGGTTTAGCAGGAAGTAGTCCTGCGTAGCACTAAGTACAGCTGAGGCAGAGTATGTTGCATCCTATTCAGCTAGTTGTGAGGCAGACTGGCTATGGAAGCTACTGTCTGAGTTATTTGATCTCCCGTTGGATGCTACTGGTATCTTCTGTGATAACCAGAGTTGTGTGAAGCTGTCCGAGAACCCAGTGTTTCATGACAAGTCGAAACACATAGAGATCAAATATCACTATATCACGGATATCATGCAAAGAGGAGCTGTGAAGCTCTTATACGTTGCGATGGACGAGCAGATTGCATATGTGCTGACGAAGAAACTACCCAGGTTGAAGTTTGAGTACTTCAGGGAGAGGCTTGGCGTTCTTTAGATTGATGACACTTCGAGGAAGAAGTGATGGACACATTTACTGAATCCATTCCAAGCATGTTAGAAGGAGGATCCTTCACATGGCTGTGGATGTAAGCGTTGGATGATGAGCATCAGGATGATGTTCTGGTTTCTGCTTTGCATGATCAGTTGGATCATTTATATGTATGTACGCATCATGTTGGATGATGGATATGATCAGTCGGATCATTTGTATGTATTTTGTATATGCATCATGTTGGATGCTTGGACCATGTATCTGTATATGTATCAGGTGGATACATTGTATGATCAGGTGGATCATGTATGGTGATATGTATCATGTATTTGTATTTGTATCAGGTGGATACACTGTATGATAAGGTGGATCATGTATGATGATATGTATTAGGTAGCTACTTGGTATGCATCAGGTAGATGCATTGTATGATCAGGATGATCATGGATGACGAGCTTCAGGATGTTGCTCCAGATGACATGCAACAAGATGTTGCAGTGATGATGATCAGGATGATCATGTGTACATCAGGATGATGTATGGTGAGTATCAAGTTGATACTCTATGGTCGTGGATCAGGTTGTGCAGATGAGCATATAATTTGGCCCTGGGAGATTTGCAGATAGTCTTTTGAGGTTTTGCCTATGGCATATAATTTGGCCCTGGGATATCTGGCAAATGCTCTTTCGAGTTTTTGCTTTGGGAGGACATATAATTTGGCCCTGGGAGATCTGCAGATAGTCTTTCGAGGTTTTTCCTATGGCATATAATCTGGCCCTAGGATATCTGGCAAATGCTCTTTCGAGGTTTTGTCCTATGGCATATAATATGTCCCTGGGAGATCCGATAGGTTGAGCTGTGTGCTCGTAATAAGTCCTGTGATGCTCTTGCGAGGTTTTGCCATGACCACATATAATCTGTCCCTGGGAGATCCTATAGGTAGAGCTGTGTGCTCGTAACATCCTGGGATGCTCTTGCGAGGTTTTGTGGTGACCACATATAATTTATCCCTGGGAGATCCTATAGGTAGAGCTGTGTGCTCGTAACAACATGGGATTCTCTTGCGAGGTTTTGTGGTGAGGTCACATATAATATGGCCCTGGGAGATCCTATAGGTAGATCCGTGTGCTCGTAACAGCCTGGGATGCTCTTTCGAGGTTTTGTGACGCACGTAATAAGTCCTGAGGATTCCACAGTATGGACAGTGATGACGAAGACCTGTAGGTGGTGGGCCTACATCCAATATGAAAAAGGACTGGCTCTGTAGAACTTCCTATGACGAGTAGAGTCAGAGATTGATTGAGATAGCAGCAACAGTGACGATGACGATGATGATGATCCTGAGAAGAAGACTTGTCTAGCAGATCTGTGTCGAGAAATACCTTCCTAGTTAAGAGGGAGTGTTGATGTATATGTAACTTCGGAATGTATTTCATCTATGTATTTTATATATATTTATTGTACCCTTATTAGAGATTTGTTATTCCTCTATAAGGAAGTGTCTTCATGTGGATTGACAAGTGTCACAAGTGTGTGTACTTGCCGATGGGTTATTAGACCACCATGTGTGGGGTTGGCCCTGAAATATATATTATATTGTGGATGTACCTAGCTAGACAAGTCGGCCCCATAAGGTCACTAGGAAAACAGGTTAGTATAAATAGAAATCAGGTGATCTCTATTTAGATCATTCAGAATGTCATATCTCTCTCACTCAGAAAGTGGTGCACTAGTGAGAAGGAGGATCATCTGCTACTAGCAGACTATCTCAGTGTATTTTGGTTGTACTTTGGTTGAGCCATTGCTCTCTCTATCTCTGAGGAAGTTGTGGGATTTTTCACCTTAGGGTTTTCCCCACGGAAACTCTGTGTCTCTTATCTCTCATGCTTTTGATTCTTGTGATGCTTGTCATACTTATTGTGATTGTTATGCATTGATATACTGTACATGTTATTCTCTCAGTGAAGATCCTAGAGTATTGTGAATTAATACTCAAAATTTAACACCAAGGACTTACAATCAACAAGATCAACTTCAGGATGAAGATCAAAGTTGAAGGACGTGATGGGATCTGCAGAAACAAATTCATCATCACGGTAGTGGAAAATTCTAGAAGTAGAATCAAACTTAGCAGGAACACCGATTTGCTGATCTATAGGAGAGTTCAAAGACTCAACAGTAGGAAGATCATACTTTAAGGTCAAACCGGGGCTAGACATAACTGCGAATGGATCAACATCCAAATGAATGGAAAACTGTACTATGGACTCTAGGAAAACTTCATCAGAAGGAAGTATATCATCCCAGATAGAACACATATCTAAACATTCAGATGGAGGTGTCACTTGGTCAAAAGTTGGGACTAAGTCCCGAGAAAGTAAGCATGAATTCAGAGACTTCTTCTTAGTAGTAGTAGAAATCAAGGAACAATATGCCACATAAGTCCCATGTGACATAGTAGTTCCTGATGACGAAGGATCAGACTGGTCTACAGTTGGGTAATAAGGAGGATCAACGAATGCAAGTTGGTCGATTGTGACAATGCTTTTGTTATGAGGAAAATGCATCACACGAAAGAGTGTAGACACCACAGCATGCATAGCATAAATGAAATCATGACCGAGGATCATATCAAAGTCCATAGGGTCCTTTAAAACCATAAAATCAACTAAGACTGTTTTTCCACCCAAAGTAACAGGTGCCTGAGGGAGGAATCTGAACGGTTCACTACATCTTTTATCAAAGGTCAACGGCCAATTAACAACTGAAATAACATTAGGGAAACCCAAATCTCTCCAAGCATAAGTGGATAAGATACTAACAGAATCTCCTTCATCAACAATGCATCGATCAACCGTATGGTTCCCGATATCAACCTTTATCTGGAAAGGTGTTGAAGAAGGAAGACGAGGTTTGGATAGACTATTCCAATCAAAGGAAATGATCCTAGGGCTTGGTAGGGGTTCACATGGCACAGATGAAGTATCCCCTTTTTCAGGAACATCCAAACTGGAAATGTAGAAGACTTTAAGGACAGGTGCATCAGTCTCCAAAGGACTAATGGGATCGGTCGAAGATTGCATCGATTCTATCACTTCACTCCCAGAAGGAAGAGTGGGGTCAACCAAATATTGCATTGGTTCAACCACTTTATCAACCAAAGGTTGATCTAACTGTAGGTAATCTATAGACAACTCAGGAACAAAGGTTCCTTCATACATGGACCACACTCTTCGTGCCTCTGGAATGGCAGGGCATCGGTGAGTAAGGTTATCTCCCTTACCAAGTTTACAAGGGAACTTTGGTTTCCATCCTATAGGTCGAGACTCCTTTACAATGTCAATACTCTCAGCATGACTAGCATTGGCTGACAGCTTGCCCCCAGCATGACTTTCAGTGGCTGGTTGCTCAGAAGCAGAAGACTTTTGAACTAAGGACCACACTTTTTGCACTTCTGGAAGTACAGGGCACAAATAAGTAAGGTGGTCTCCCTCACAAAACTTGCAAGGAAACTTATACTTCTTTTTATTGGGTTTGTCGACAATGTCAAATCCCTCAGCATGACTTGCAGTGGTTGATCTGGTGTCTCCAGTATGACTCACATGAACTGGTGACTTGTCATTAATATGACTAGCAGTGATCAATGACGTGTCCTCAACATGACTAACAGTGGTTGAAGACAAACTTTCAGTGTGATTTTCAGTGACTAAAATTTTTCTCCCAGCATGACCTCTAGAGGCTGGGTAGGTGCCCCCTGCATGATTTGCAAAGGCAGGGTACTTTCCCCCAGCATGATTTCCAGAGGCTGGGTTGCTGCCCCCTTGTTTTGGCATCTTCTTCCTATTCTTCCCCCGTTTATTCCTTTTAGACTGCTAGTTACTAGTATTGCTACTTTCGCCAGATGAGGTAGAAGGAGGAGAAGATGTTACTGGCAAAGAAGGTACAGGAATCTGATGCTCTTAATTTGAGGTGCTCACAAAAGAAGTGTTAGGAGCATGCAAGGAATTCGGAATGGAGAACAACCAAACCGGAAACCCTATAGTGAATCCAGGAAGATTCAGAGTAGCCATTAAAAGAGTACCAATGTTTCCAATGAATGGAACAGCACAAGGATCCCCTGGAATAGGGGTACCTTGGTTGGCGCTCTCCGGAAAGCTAGACATCGTTTCCTGCTCAAATGAGCAAGAAGTTCTCTAAGGAAAACTAAGACAAGTAGCACAAAGAGCACACCACTAAAAAAAGGTCCTAGGTAAATCAAACCAGGCAAACAGATGCCTTCCGGAGAAGAGTCTAGGATGGTGAGGGCCCAGAACAGATCAACGAAGGAAGAAGAACAGTTACCCGGGGTCCACAATACAATGAATAAGGGTGCAAGCGTTGGAATCACCCAATCTCCCTCCCAAAGACCTGCAAGGGATTTCCTCCCACGTCTGTCCTAGGTACAACAGATATAACCCTACGCCGTCACCTGTGTATGATCCTATGGTCAGATACTAAGGATACCACCACACCGAAAATTCCTAGGGGAACATTCTCTGGTCGAATCAGAAGGCATGGGCAGGGTAGCTGAGCCCGAAACTCAAAAGAGTCCCCAAACGCGATCCAATCCTAGTATATGCTCGAAACCAAAAGTAGAAGGTTTATTCCCAACAATTTGATCTCACAAGACCTACTGCATAGATCCCAGGCAAGTTTTGAATGAGGTGGGTTTACCTACGATAGTCAAACTGCGATTTTTGCGTAATGTGTGATCTTGGATGGTTTAAGGTGTTTTAAACCCAAGATCCTAACCAAAACTAGTTGGTGAAAAGTGTAACCTAGAAAATAAAATGTTACTAGTACATTTTATTAGGGTTCATTTTAAAGGTTACTTGCTTACTCAAAAAGGTAGTGGGTGTGTGAGAGTGGTTATAACAGAGATAGAATACTGAAATGAAATGCTTACCACTAAACAAATCTTTTCTTTTCAAGGCAAGTCTTAATGATACAATCTAGAATGCATATGCAAATGCAATTTTTAGTCTTTCGAATGCAAAAAAGGTAAAAAATAAAGTCTAAATGTACAAAACTAAACTCAAAACCTAAGAATGCAGCTATTCAAACAAAATAAGTATGCAAAAGAAAACTTCTTATTTTTGATGCAAAGCACTCTTAAATCCTTTAAGCCACTTGAAAGGTACTCTACTAAGAAAATAAATCAAAATTTGTATGCTTCCAAAGGTGAGAAACAAAATTGAATTTGAAGGTAACCTACTATAAAAGCAAAAGCAAAGAACTTCCAGGTTTCCTTATTGAAACAATAAAAGCTACCAATATGACTTTCAGATTCTTATTGATGTAAGCATGCCAACCATTGGGAAAAGCGTACGAAACCTACTTTTATACCCAAACAAAGCAAATGACCTACAAAGAAGTATGGTTTGGTAAAGTCAGTCCTACACATAAACAATGCAGTCAAGGTCCCAAACAACAACAAAGACACTTGAGCTTTCACTACAAAAAGAAAACTAAAAGCATAAGGGAGGATAAGAAACCAATCTAAAGAGAAATTTCACTCAAATAGATACAAACAGGGTCAAGTAGACTCAGTAGGTTTCAATCCAGTGGAAATGGAGCAAGCAGGTTCAGTCAGACTCAAATTAGGGTACAAAACACCAAACTGGTCCACAACCCCCCAACTTGGGTCCACAAGCCCCAAAACTTTCCAAACAAGCCCAAATTGATCAAAGGAGGTTCAAATCATGAACATAGGATCAGTACAAGGATGAAAGACCACTTACAGTGGTTTAAATCAAACCTAGGGTCATTGGGGACCCCAAAAAATGTATCCACAGCCCCCCAAAACAGGTCAAACCCCAAAAAACTCACTCCCAGAATGTGTGCGCTACTATATATGAGGAAGACCAGTACACACAATAGGGTAATTTTCTATTGTACTTCACAACAGTAGCGCACATGTGGGAAAAGTTCAAAAAATAGGGCAAAACCCCCCCAACTTGGGTCCACAAGGGTTTGTAAGGGCTAGGAAGGGTTTGTAAGAGCCAAGGAGGGTCAAACAAAGCCTAATAACTGATTCTAATCAAGAAATTGAATAAATACCTTCAAACAAAACTGAAGAAATGACCTTGGATACCCCTATGCAGACAGGCTCTCCCCAGCGGAGTCGCCATTCTATTGTGAGGAAAATGCACCTATAGTTCAGGGGAGAAACTACCAACTTCAGGTATGAAAGATAGACCTACAAATGTTCTACAAGTACAACAAGTAAGTGAAGAGATTAAGGTTAGAGATATGTGCACCTTATTCAGAAGGTTGATCCTAGATTTCCTCTTCCTTGCTCTTCGATGCTATTCAGTGTCGCAATGCCCACACCTGCAAAACTACTTCATACCTTTCTCAAATACATTTGACTACATATATAAGACTGATATCCATGACATAATAAGACATCAAACCATAATCAAACTGTAATCAAATCTGAGACACACATGAATAAGTCATATTTGGAAAGGGAAGAACGTCTGATCTTTATTAATGAATGGAGCAAGTACATAGCATTATACCTTCCTTCAAGCTTGGCACTTCACAAAACCTAGATTCAAGGTCTCCTGCTTCTGTTCTCCAAGGATCCCAACCTCTAATCAGCTATGCTAGGTTTTATCAGAAACTGAGGCACAAGAGAGGGGGATGAGGGTCTCCATTCCTCCAGCATAACATTGTTATGGGCTTGTTCCCCTCACATGGCCCTTCTACCTTCCTTATATAGTCAATGAAGGAGAGGAAAAGTAGTTATAACCAATCAGGAGGTTTCCAAACCAACTCATTTCAACCAAAATTCGAGATTTTGACTAGTTCAGGAAAGTGCCCTACTCTTCCTACTGCAAACCAGCGTATTTCTCAAAATGTGCGCTACTTTATTGAAGTAGAGTTGCATATTCTGAGGGTGTGTGCTACTTTATTGAAGTGGAGTTGCATATTTTTCAAGGTGTATGCTACACTATAGGCATAAGAGTAGCGCACACATCCTAGTATGCCCTACTCTATGCATAGGAAACCAACATTTTTGGAGAAAAATGGCCAAAAACAAGGTTTTTGATGATTTTCAGGAGATGGTTTGGTCTGGAAAAATGTTCCTAAGGGTTGTTGGAACATTAAAAAAACCCACTATGTCATTCTAGACTTAGGATAAAATTAATTAATCATTTATGATTAATTTCCTGAGTTTTGACTAGGTAGAATAGGCTAGTTTTGTCTTTTAGTGGACCACATGCTATCCTCATTCTCAAAAACGAATTTGGATAGATTCTGGATAAGATTTCCTTGGATTCTGTCTGATTTTATTCCATTCCTGAATTAGAAAGACACTATCCAGTTTTAGTTAGCTTTGTCTTGTTTTTCTGCTTTCTAGTGGAAAAGATAAAGCTAGTTTACTTGGAATATTTTGCCACTTGACCAATTCGACCTCCACATCATATCTAACCTTCTAAATCCATCATTACATTCCATTTACCTCACTCATAAGCTGCCATACCATACTTTCCAAATTCGTGAGCCTCTAGCACAGTTTTGAAAACTGCTTTTACCACCTAGGGGCTTTTTTGTCTTTTCTAAGCCTTTTATTTTTGCTCTTTCCGTATTGCTTCAAAGAAATTCGATTTTCTCCATGGAGGATGTATTATATATTGTTACAATATCAATGAATAATATGCATATTGTTTTCCATAATTTATTCTCTCTATTCTTCTTCTCTCATTGTCCAAAATATTCCATGGTGAAATTGTCTTATGAATCTAGTTCCTAGTAATTGAAAATCTCGCGTGGTATCAGAGCTAGCTTGATTCAAAACAATTTCTAAGAGTGTTTTTTGCAGGTATTACCATTACCAGGAGCACATCAGTATGGAGCAAAATCAAGCCAAATCTACGACCCTCACTCCCTTCAATTTCTTTGACTGGAAGGCGCATATGATCATCCAGCTTCGGAGCAAAGGATTGTATAGAGTCACTATGGGGCTTGAAACTGAGCCAGGAGCTGTTGCATTAAAATCCAAATGGTTCAATAGGCTTGATGAAGCTTATGGGTTACTTTGTCTCTCTATATCTGCAGATCTTCTATTCCATATCGATTCTCTATCAACTCCAAATGAAGTGTGGACAAAGCTAGAGTCTCTCTTTGGAAAACAGGATGAGCTCAGAGGTCATTTGTTGGAGATTGAGTTGATCTCTCTTAGTCCAAGTAATTTCGATTCTATGGAGGACTTCATCTCAAAATTCAAGAACCTAGTGCTTCAACTCAAGCAATGTGGTATAGAGCAGAAGGATGAGCAATTAATCCTTACCATTCTTTCAAAACGGAGCTCTAAATACTCAGTATTTGTGTCTACTTTTCATTCTACAAGACTTGCAGTTCTTAAGTGGAAGATGCCAACCTTGGATGCATTCATTGATTCACTCACTCAAGAAAAGGACAAGCTGGTACAAATGAGGGATCAATCACCCTCCAAAGACTTTGCACTTGTTGCTCATGGAGCAAAGAGTTTCAAGAATGACAAATCCAAACAGAAGATATTGTCAGATGAAGAGGATTTTGATGGAGATCCCAAATCCAAGAAGATGAAGAAGGATAAGCCCAAGTGTTCTTATTGCTGCAAAGGCACTCATCCTGAGAAATATTGCTTCAAGAATAAATTGGAGATCATGGCCAAGATGCTTGAAGAGAATAACATAGATGTTCCTGACTTTGCAAAGAAAGAACAAGCCAAGGTTGTTGTAGAACAAGAACTCTGTCCCCAAGCCTCTCCCAAAGGTAATAATGTTTATGCTTTGAGTGCTAGAGTGAAATATAATTCTGATGTCTCTGATATTGATTCACATTCTGATATATCAGAATAAAAAACCTCCACCTCTTCCTTGGAACAATCTTCAGTCAGTTCATCCAAGTCTACTCTCAAAACTAGTCATTTTTTACTAGCTTCTGACTTGTCTTCTGAAAGGTATTTCCACCATCTTTCAAATATTTTAGATTCTGATTTAGAAGATGATTTACAGTTTGATATGCAAGTCATTACATATCCCACATCATATTCCCAACCTTTGGATGCACAAAAGACCCTACAAACCCCAAGTTCTCTAGTTAAGAAACTACACAATTCTATGTTTTCCTACACTGTGTCACTTGCCTCTGTTGCACTTTTGTCTTTCATATCTTTCATTGGTTGGAAAAACATTGTTTTGGAATTATTTGGACTGATATTCCACACATCTGGAGATGACCCCATCACTCATGGTTCAAAATTCAAGTCCTCGCACTCTCCAGGCTCGCTCAGCTGTCCGGGTGATCTAGTTTCTCAAATGTTTTCTACTGAAATTATGTTTGATCATGGAGACTCCACATATTTACTGGTTGCTGCTCCCTATGACTTACATTCTGATATTTTAGAGCTGCATGATCTCATTCTAAATATCAGAAAGGTTCTACATCAGTTTGAGAAGAAAGTACAAGAACTAGTACACCACATTGCAGCTACAGAAGAAATTGATCCTGTTGAGTTCATTGTTTCTCCTTGGGAAGGAGTATGCATAAATCTTCTTTCCATCATTGATTATTTTTTTAGATTTGATTATGTATGTTACGGCAGCAAGAAAAAATCATTTGATGCTCCTCCATCATCAGAAGAGGAACTTCATAGAGCTTCAACACATGGTTCTTGCCTACACAACATCGATGCACTGATGCATGATCATGACATCCACAATCTCTTCATCAAGTCAGTTACTCAGAAGCATCCCATTCATCTCATTCAATTGAGAAACATGACAGTATGAAGACATCAAGCATGTCCATTTTTGAGGGAGGGTTTTGTTCCCATGAGGTTTTCCATGTTTCCTCGGTTGACATGGACTAGTTATTTTTGTATTGGGGTGACCATAAGCCTTGTTGCTTGGGCCCTATATTTCTGATATTTTTCTAATTCCCATGACATAAAGTCAGGCTTAAGGGGGGGTGTTGGAACATTTAAAAAACCCACTATGTCATTCTAGACTTAGGATAAAATTAATTAATCATTTATGATTAATTTCCTCAGTTTTGACTAGGTAGAATAGGCCAGTTTTGTCTTTTAGTGGACCACATGCTATCCTCATTCTCAAAAATGAATTTGGATAGATTCTGGCTAAGATTTCCTTGGATTCTGTTTGGTTTTATTCCATTCCTGAATTAGAAAGACACTATCCAGTTTTAGTTAGCTTTGTCCTGTTTTTCTGCTTTCTAGTGGAAAAGATAAAGCTAGTTTACTTGAAATCTTTTGCCACTTGACCAATTCGACCTCCACATCATATATAACCTTCTAAATCCATCATTACATTCCATTTACCTCACTCATAAGCTTCCATACCATACTTGCCAAATTCGTGAGCCTCTGGCACAGTTTTGGAAACTGCTTTTTCCACCTAGGGGGTTTTTTGTCTTTTCTAAGCCTTTTCTTTTTGCTCTTTCCATATTGCTTCAAAGAAATTCGATTTTCTCCATGGAGGATGTATTATATATTGTTACAATATCAATGAATAATATGCAGAGTGTTTTCCATAATTTATTCTCTCTATTCTTCTTCTCTCATTGTCTAAAATATTCCATGGTGAAATTTTCTTATGAATCTAGTTCCTAGTAATTGAAAATCTCACAAGGGTTATAACCATCAAATGGGCCAAGAGTGAGGTAATTTCAACCATTTTTAATGTCCCAAATGACCCTTCAATCCACAAGTGTCCTGTTGTGTGACTAAACTTGATCTCAATAAGTGTTATCATGCGACCAAGCGATACAAGTTTCGTCACAGACGGAGAAGTGTCATTTTAAGCTATAACAACGTAGAGATGACGGTCAGAGAAAAGTTGCATGACAAGATCCAGATGCTGGAGATGTTCAGCCCATGTTTTACTGTAGATGAGGATATCATCAAAGAATACCAGAATGAATTTCCGCAAGTAGGGCCGAAATATTTTATTCATTAAGGCATGGAATGTGGAAGGAGCATTAGTGAGGCCCAAGGGTAGGACCAAAAACTCATAGTGGCCATCATGTGTGCGGAAAGATGTTTTAGGGATATCATCCTCATGAACCCAAATTTGATGATACCCAAAATGAATATCCAACTTGGAGAAAAATTGAGCCCTGTGAAGCTCATCAATAACAGGAATTGAAAACTTATCCTTGATGGTGAGGTGATTAAGTGCTCGGAAGTCAATGCAGAGGCGCCATGACCCATCTTTTTTGCGGACAAGAAGAACTGGAGAAGAAAAGGAACTAGTGCTTGGGCGAATAATACCTTGCTTCAATAAGTCCTAAACGAGCATTTCAATCTTTGTTTTTTGGTGAAATGGGTAGCGATACGGTCTGATGTTGGGAGGAACGCTGCCAGGAAGGAGCTGAATATGATGGTCTTCTGGACTTGAAGGTGGCAATCCCACTGGTTCAGCAAAGACACCTGTATATCGATCCAAAATTTGTTGTAAATCCAAAGGAGTAGTGGAGACCGCTAATGGTTGCATCTGAATGGAATGGATCTGAGCGATGACACCATGTGAATTCTTCTTAAGGAGTTTTTCCATGCGATGTGAGCTGATGATGCTGAGAGACCCTGGTTGTAATCCTGTCAATGTGTGTTTTTGTCCATTGGGGGGAAACTGCATCCAAAGTTCGACAAAATCCCATAAGATAGGGCCAAGTGTGCGTAGCCATTGAGCACCCAAAACCACATCACATCCGCCTAAGGTCAAGGAAAACATGTCAGAGCGCAGGGTATAATCTCCCATAGAGATACACACATTACGACACTTCACTTTGCAAGGTAAGGTGCCCCCATTGGCAACCATGACTTCAAAGTTGGATTAAGGATGGATAAAACAATCAGCTTATTTGGCGATCCGAGGGTCAATGAAATTATGAGTGCTACCAGAATCAATGAGTATTGTAAGAGGAAGCTTCTTGAAGTAACCCCTGACCCGCATTGTTTGGGGGGTGGTGATTCTAGCTAAAGCATGGAGAGATATCTATAGCTAGTCATCCTGAGATGGAGGGTCAATAGGTGGTTCCTGAATGTCGACCTGAGCATCCATTGTATTTGGATCTTTGTCACCAATTTCAGAGGCAGGCGAAGAATCCACATCCAAGAGATAGAGATTTTGTTGAACACATCTATGTCCCCGAGTGAATTTTTCATCACAATTATAGCAAAGCCCCTTTTCTCTGTGTGCTTGCATCTCTGTTTCAGACAAATGCTTGATAGGAGTTGGTCAAGGAGCCGGCGGTATGGGTGGTCGTTGAGAACCCATATTTTGGAAGGGAACAAAAGTGGGCTTGGAGCGTTGTTGGGATGAAATCTTGTCTTCTGCCAACTTAGCCAACCCCAGGGCTTCCATCATTGTGTTGGGATAGAACATTTTGACCTCAAAGCGGATAGCATCCTTTAGACCACTGATAAAACAACTCCGGTAGAAGTCATCAGACAATCCTTTAGTGTGGTTGGCTAGTTTCTCAAATTCGGTTTGATACTCTCTCACAGTGCCAATTTGGTGAAGTTTAGTGAGGGCTCCTGTGAAGTCATCAAAAGCACTAGGACCAAATTGTTGCAAAAGGAGCTGGCAAAAGTCTGGCCATTTTGGCTCTTCATGAGCCTTGATGTACCAACGGTACCATTGAAGAGCTTCCTGTTCCAAATGAAAGGATGCAAGTGGAACTTTGTTGACATCAAAAGTATTATGCAGACTGAAATACTGTTTTGCACGATAGATCCATCTAGTTGGATCAGTACCATTGAAGCGAGGAAAATCAAGCTTCGGACCATGGAAATTGCTGGAAGAAGAGAACCCATTATCTGATGAAGACTCGGACTGTCGTTTGTTGTTCATGGCTTAGTGCTCAAGATGGAGGATGAGAAATTTTTCATCCAGATCCTAGAGTTTGGATTGAATGGTGGCAAGTGCTTCCTCCATAGTTTTTGCTCCAACGTGGATGACAACCATAACTAGGAGTTTTTTTTTTTTGAGTGGGTAGAAAAACAAAAACAGAGATTGTTTCAGTAAAGAAAAATCTGGATTTGGGAAAAAATCAGAAGGGTAATTTGGGTTTGACTAGGTTTTGGACACTGTCGAAAGGATAGGGAAGCAGAAAAGGAGGATTTCAGAAGTGGGGTGAAAGAATAAGAAAATTTGGTAGAGAGGGACAAAGAAGCAGAATGAGGAAAGGAACTCTGTAGTAAAATTTGAACACGATCGGGCGAAAATCGAAGAAGTTATGGCAAACCCTAAAAATTGACAAATGTGAGATTTTGGGTGTTGGGAAGTGGAATTTGGGATAGGTTCCTTAGGAATGAAAGATGCAGAATGGGATTGCAAGGGTGTCAGAGAAGTTTCAAGGAAAATGGAGTTAA
Organism: Larix kaempferi; assembly: GCA_027924585.1. Taxonomy (NCBI): domain Eukaryota; kingdom Viridiplantae; phylum Streptophyta; class Pinopsida; order Pinales; family Pinaceae; genus Larix; species Larix kaempferi. Next base: position 11,780,210 of record BSBM01000008.1, read on the forward strand.
AACAAGGGAGATATGGCGGAAAAAGAGAATTTTATACTTTTTTTTTCTTTTTCTTTTTTTTTTCAGAAATGGATCGGCAACGGGGCTGAAGGGATCCGCAACAGATGGATCTGCAACGGCATGGAAGTGATTGGCAACATATTGATCTGCAATGGCACGGAAGTGATCGGTAACAAATGGATTTGCAACGGCGCAGAAGTGATCGACAACAGTTTTGGATAGAGGAAATCTGCAATGTATCAGCTGAAAATAGATACGGACCCCAGGTATGCTTGGCTTCCTAACAATTCAAGGGATTCACTCAGCCACCAATGTTGTCTGACGGCTTGCGTATTGGGGAAGTACCCCTCACTCCACGGCTCAGGTAAGACTGATAACCGCTTTGCCACAAACGACAACTGTTGGTTTACCTCACGGGTGGGAACTAGTCAATCAGGTACGGGTCGTTGCCCTTTTCGCTGGTAGGTCCTCTCAATGGGCCAGCTACTTCGGGGTTCCCGTGGTACTCCTCACAATGAGTCTTAGGGATTATGCCCAAGTACTTCCTATAGTTAAGCGGATAGGGATTATTCCCAAATCTGAACCTGCAACAGATGCGAAAAACAATTTGGCAGAAATTTCACCCAACGAGCCCAAGAAAGTGTTTTAATAGCAGATGTGAAGAACCTGCAATAATTAATTAATGAAAACACACGAGATAGCAGAAATAACAGAACTCATAATCACTTTTATATTGATCGCAGGCCACTTCGAGGGGGAAACCTCCTTTGAGCAAGCTCAATACAAATAACTTCACGGTGCCTTCATAGGCCTCAACACACACTTATATACTAAGTCTAGGCGCCAATACTATGGGTCAAAACCATGGGCCACTACAAACTATGGATCAACAATACTACGGGCAACTTACAAAGCATATGCGCCAACAACAATAACACAAACTATGGATAAAAAAATACTACGGGACAACTTACAAAGCATATGCGTCCAACAACAATATACTAACAAAGTAAAGGCATAGGTTCCTAACAAGATTAAACTATAACAACATCATATTTTATTACATTTCTTGTTTCAAAATTGTGCATATTCTCACTTATTCCAGAGCCAATAAATGGGCACACACAGAGGTAGAACATTAACCATGGTAATTTTAGGACAAATTTTCCCTCAAATAAACATAAAATTTGATTGAGAGATCCTTGGGCACACTTGAATCCATATTAGGTACATTGTGGATATACACTTGCAAATAAAACCCAACAATTCATAAACATTGAAATTGGACAAGAATCCCACTATTCTAATTGGATGAAAAACTTGTGATTGCATGATTGTGCTTCTTCATTAAGTAAATATAGGAACCACTAAATTTCCTTCCCAAGAAAACACAAGTGAAGATCCAACAACAACATCATATTTAATTTACATTTCGCATTCTTCCATTGTGTATCTTCTTAGCTTGTTCCAAAGCCAATAAAAGGGCACATGCGAAGGTAGAACTTTAACCATGGTGATTTTCAAGACAAAGGCACCCCTAAAGAATTGATTTCATCCTTTTGGTTGTTCCAAAAGGAAATCTAGTGATCATTATATATCCATCTAGTACAAGCACAAGTTCATTTACAACAACAACATATGAGAACTAACCTTGGTTAGGGTGAAATCACCTCCTTAATTTGTCGAGATATCAACAATCATGGCTCATCATGTAGGTGAATCAGAAGTAGGGTTAGGGTGAAACATGTTAAAATTGATACATGTAGTTGTGCTAAAAGTGCATGAGACTACAAAGGAAACCATGACCAATATTTGCATACTAGTGTTTTTACTTGAAGGAAATATAGCAACAGCTATCTTTCCTTCTAGCACAAGCACAAGTGTAGAGCCAACAACAACATAATATTTAAGTACTCGTGTTATTGCACCATAGTGAATCTTATTTATTTTTCCAAATCTAATAAATGGACATTCCCAATGGCATAATTCCAACCATGGTGATTGTTAGGACAAAGTTTCCTTAGAGAATTGATTGCATACTTCAAATTGTGCTAAAAGTAAAGCTAGTGACCACTAGATTTCTTTCTAGAACAAGAAACAGTGCATTTCCAAGAAATAAATTGATACAATAACATTTTTTAGGTTTAAATATAGAGACCAACAATCATTGCTCGTTATGTATGGAAATCATAAGTAGGGTTAGGAGAATCTTATTCAAATTGATACATGTACTTGTGCTAAAATTGGATTTGAGGACAAATGCAAACAAGAGCAATAGTTTCATACTTGTGCTTCTTCTAGAAGGAAACCAGACAACCGCAACCAAGAGAAATAGTTTCATACTTGTGCTTCTTCTTGAAGGAAATCTAGAGGATGATAGCTTTCCTTCCAATAAAATCACAAGTGCAAATCCAACAAAAACATCATATTTAAATACAACCATCGTAGATCTTCTTAGCTTGCTCCAAATCTAGAAAAAGGGAACTAACCATGGTTATTATCAAGACAAAGGAAACCTTGCAGCATCGATTACATATTCATGATTCTGCTACCATTAACATACCCACTGATAGATTTCTAAGACTAGCACAAGCACAAGCCCATTTCTGACAACATCATAACACTAAACTGGTTAGGGTGAAATCACCTCCTTACTTTAATACCAACAAGCATGGATCAACATGAAATGGAATCAAAATTAGGGCTAAGGAGAAACATGTTCATATCGCTACATGGGCTTGTGGTAAAAGTTCATTTGAGGACAAAGGAAACATTGAGCAATGATTGCATACGTGTGCTTGTTATTGAAGGAAAGATAGTGACCTTTGTCTTTCCATCCATGACAAGAATAAATGAAGAGAATCCTACAACAACATTAGATTTGAATACATTTCTTGTTTTAAAATTGTGGATCTTCCAAATTGTTCCAAAGCCAATAAATATGCAAACATAGAGGCAGAATATTAACCATGGTAATTTTTAAGATAAAGGTTCCCCCAAATCATTGATTACATCAACTTTTAGTGAGAGATATTTGGGCCTAATTGAATCCATCTTAGGTACAATGTGGATATACACTTCTAGATAACACCCAAGTGACCCAACAATTCATAAACTTCAAAATTGGATAGTAATCCCACTATTACTCCTGGCTCAAAACCTTATGATTGCATCATTATGCTTCTTCCTAAAGTAAATCTAGTGGACTAGTCTAGCTCTCCTTCTGACACAAGCACAAGGCCAGAGCCAACAACAACATTGTATTTAAATAATATTTTTATTTCACCATAGTGTATCTTCTTAGTTTGTTCCAAAGACAATAAAGGGCACATGCAATGGCATAACTCTAACAATGGTGATTTTCAAGACAAAGGAAGCCATATATAATTGATTGCATCCTTTTGATTGTGCCAGAAGGAAAGCTAGTGACCACTAGTTTTCCTTCTAGAACAAGAAAAAACACATTGCAAACAACAACAACAAAAACACTAACCATGGTTAGGGTGAAATCACTTCCTTACTTTTTCTAGATACCAACAATCATGGCTCGTTATGCAAGGAAATTAAAAGTAGGGTTATGGAAAATCATGTTCAAATTGATACATGTACATGTTCTAAAATTGAATGTGAGGAAAAAGGAAACCCTAGTCAATAGTAGCATACTTGTTCTTCTTATTTAAGGATAGATATTGATCACTAGCTTTCCTTCCAACACAAGCAGAAGTGCAAAGTCAACAACAACATCATATTTAAATACACTTGTTATTCCACCATCATGGATGCTCTTAGATTTCTTCAAAGACCATAAAATGGGACACAAAAAGGAATAAATATAGAACCATGGTTATTTTTAGGACAAAGGAATCTCAAAAACATTGATTTAATCCTTCTAATTTTCTAGAGCGAAATCTATCGACTCCTAGATTTTTTTCTAACACAAGCAAAAGTGTAGTGCAAACAACAACATTATAGCACTAGTGTTAGTTGCGATGAAATCACTTCCTTCCTTTGCATAGAAACCAACAAGCATGTCTCATAATGAAAGGGATTCAGAAGTATTGTTCAGTTGAATCATGTTCATGTCACTACATGGGATTTTGGTCAAAGGTGTGTGAGGTTAAAGGAAACCCTCATGAATGATTGCATGCTTATGCTTGTTCCTGAAGGAAATCTAGTGAAAGATATATTTCTATATATTACAAGAACAAATGTAGAGTATCCCACAACAACATCATATTTGAATACATTTCTTGTTTTAAAATCATGGATCTTTCATCTTATTCCAGAGCTAATAAATGGGCACACCTAGAGGTAGAACATTAACGATGGTAATTTTTAGGACAAAGGTGACAACAAATCATTAATCACAAACTTTGATTGAGAAATCCTTGGAAACACTTGAATACTTATTAGGTACAGTGCTAATAGACACTTCCAAATAAGACCCAATAATTCATAACCTTCTAAATTGGATACAAACCCCACTATTTTACTTGGCATGAAAACTTGTGTTTTCATCATTGTGCTTCTTCATGAAGGAATGATACAGAGCAATAGTTTTCCTTCCAACACAAGAACAAGTGCAGAGCCAACAACAACAAAAATATTTAAATATAGTTCTTATTAAACCATCATGGACCTTCTTATCTTGTTCAAAATCCAATAAAACATGAAAAGGAAAAATTCTAACCATGGTGATTGTCAAGACAAAGTAATCCCTACACCATTGAATGCACCCTTCTAATTCTACCAGAAGGAAAGATAGTTATCGCCAACTTCCCTTCCAGCGCAAGCACAAGTGCATTTCCAACAATAACATTAGAACACTAACCTTGTCTAGGGTAAAATCACCTCCTTACTTTTTATAGAGACCAACAACGGAATCGGAATTAGGGTTAGGGTGAAGCACATTCAAATTGATACATTTACATGTGCTAAAAGTGCATGAGAGTACAAAGGAAACCTTGAGTAATAGTTGCATACTTGTGCTTCTTCCTAAAGGAAAGCTATCAACTACTAGAATAAGTGTATATCTAACAACAACAACATCATATTTAAATATCCGTGTTATTCACCATCATGGATCTTCTTAGGTTGTTCCAAATATAATAAAAAGGAACACATAATGACATAACTCCAAACTTGGTGATTTTCAGGAAAAAATTTCCCCTAGAGAGTTGATTGCAACACTCTGATTGTTCCAGAAGGAAATCTAGTGATCATTATATTTCCTTATGGTACAAGCACAGGTGCACTACGATAACAGCATTGGAACCCTAACTTTTATGGTTAGATAGATTCCTTACTTTGTCTAGATACAAACAATCATGGTTCATCATGAAGGGGAATCAAAAGTATTGTTAAGGTGATTTATGTTCAAATTGATACATATGCTTTTGTTAAAAGTGCATGCAAGGAAAAAGGAAACCAAGAGAAATAGTTGCATATGTGTGCTTATGCATTAAGGAAATCTAATGACCACTATATTTCCTACCAACACAAGCACAAGTGTGGATCCAACAACAACATCAAATTTAAATAAAATTCTTATTGCACCATTTTGTATCTTCCTAGCTTGATACAAAGACAATAAAAAGGGACACACAAAGGAATAACACTAACCATGGTTATTGTCAAGACAAGTGCACCCCCATAGCATCGATCACATCATTGTTATTTTTTAGAATCAAAGATAGTTAATTTTATCCTTCCTTCCCGCACAAGATCAAACACATTTCCAACAACAACATCAAAATACTAAACTTGGATAGGGTGAAATCACAATTCCCAACACACCCTAAGCAATAATTTCATACTTGTTATTTTCCTTGAAGGAAGGATACTGACCACTATCTTTCCATCTATGAGAAGAACAAGTGTAGAACCAAAAACAAAATCATATTTGAGTACATATCTTAATTCATAATTGTGGATCTTCATAGATTGTTCCAAATCCAAGAAATGGGCACACACAAAGGCATAAATCTAACCAATGTGATTGTTAGGACAAAGGAAGCTATGAGCAATGATTTAATACTAGTGCCTCTCCCAAAAGGAAAGCTAGTGATCATTATATTTCCTTACAACATAAGAAAAAGTGTAGAGACAATGACAACATCAAATTATATTATTTCATAATCATGGATCTTCGTATCTTGTTCCAAAGACAATAAATGGGAACACACAAAGGAAGAGCTCTAACCATGGTTATTATTAGGACAAAGGCACCCCTGGAGCATGGTATGCATCCTTCTTATTATGCCAAAAGGGAAGCTAGCAGTTGCTAGCATTCCTTCTAGCACAATCATGAGCATATTGATGACAACAACATATGGAAACTAACCTTTATTAGGGTTAAATATCAGAGAAAGGAAACTCTAAGCAATAGTTACATACTTGTGCTTCTTCCTAAAGGAAATATAGAAACCACAAAATTTCCTTCCAACACAAGCATAAGTGCATAGCCAACAACAACATCATATTTAAGTACACTTATTATTTCACCATCATGGATCTTATTAGATAGCTAAAAATCCAATAAAAGGGAACATGCAAAGGAAGAACACTAGCAATGGTGATTGTCAAGACATAGGCACCCTCATATCATAGACTACATCCTTGTGCTTCTACTAGAATGAAATCTAGGGGGTGCTAGATTTACTTATAGTACAAGAATGAGCACATTACAAACAACAACATTACAACACTAAAATTGGTTTGGGTGAAATCACCCCCTTACTTTTTCTAAATACCAACAAGCATGGCTCGTCATATTTTAGGTCCTAAACTTCTAAGGAATTTTTGAGGCCCCGAACAATGTGTTTTGTCCCTAGAATGGATTTAAATTGCTAAAGGCATACCTACTACTTGACCAAAATTGTTCTTCTCTTTGAGATATTTTCAACGGGGTATCATGAGCCCTATACAAAGTTTGTATGTGGAATATGCAAACCCATGAAGTTGATGTATCAACTAGACTCCTCAAGGCCCACATTACTTATTCTACTTCATCTCATAGGGATAGAGTTTTGAATATTTAGAGTTTCTTCCTCATTAGGTTTGGAAAACTATGTTAAAATTCCATTTTCAACCTCTTGTAATGGCATTCTTCTAAATAAGAATAGCTGGCACATCTTTCTTCAGAGATAATCTACCATCATTCTAGCCAATTTGTATTGCTTTGTAGTTTACAATATTTTTCCATTTCATTCATTAATAGAATTTTGGTTTTGTTGTACTACATATTTGTATGTCTGTTTTAATTTTATATTTATTCCTTCATTTTGTTCTCTAGAGAATCCATATCAGTGGTATCAGATCAATCTTCTCTTTGTTGTTTCTCGGTGCATGTCCCCGACGATATCTTGGTATTAGGAGTTGGGTTTCGAACTAAAGGAGCTTGGGGAAATCCCCTCTTTCTATCTTAAATAGGCTCACATAGTATAATAAAAGAGAGATGAAGGAGCAATTAATCTCAACAAAGAAATGCCAGAAGGTAGTCTCTCAAAATGGGATTTTTTTTTCTCTTTATGGTTCGTCAAAAGGTAAACGAAAGGTCACAATGACTACCATGGCCTCAACATGAGGTATCTCTACATATAAATGTAGATGGACAATGTTGTAGAGTAATATAAATATATATTTGCCTCACCTAAAGGGGTGCCTCTACACTATTTGGTCAATCAATCCATTGATTTGATACTTGGTGCTCCTTTACATAATGGCCTAATATATAGATGCTCTCTTTTGGAGGTTGAAAAAATAAAACATCAAATTTAAGAGATCATTCAAAAGGGATACATTCACCCAATATTATCACCTTGTAGGATCCTAATTGTGTTGGTGCATAAAAAAAATGGGACATGGTGACTGTGTATCAATTACAATTCCCTAAACAAAATCACTATCAAGAATCAATACCCATTCCCTCATATTGATGATCTTCTTGATCAACTTAGGTGTGCCAAGTTTTTCAGTAAGATTGATCTGAATTCAAGATACCGCGAAGTCCTAATTGAGAAAATTGATGTGTGGAAAGAATCCTTCAAGTCTAAACAAGGTATTTTCAATTAGTTGTTCATGCCTTTTGGCTTGACTAATACTCCAACAACATTCGTGAGGATGATGGAAGATATCTTAAGTCCATTCATAAACTCTTTGGTGGTTGTATATTTGGAAGACATCCTCATCTTCAACAGAACTTTAGAAAAACATTTGTAGCACATTCAACAGATCCTAAGCACCCTGTGACAACACAATGTACATGCCAATTTGCATAAGTTCGTATTCGCATTGGGGTCAAAGACAATTTCATTTGGTTTGAGTCACAATAGAAATTATTCAAGGATCTAAAATATCATCTTTGTTCAACACTAGTATTGACCCCACTAGACCTACAACAACTCTTCTAGATTGAGAATGATGCCTCCAATTATACTATCAGTATGGTTCTCACTCAAGAAAGACATCCAATGGCCTATCATAGTCAGACACTCTCTAATGCGGTTCACAAGTACCCCACCTATGACAAGGAGATGTACTCCATTATATAGGCCTGTCACCAATGGAGACACTATATTATCTTGGGGAATGAGATTATCATCCACACTAACCACAAGCCCTTATAGTTCTTGCAGACTCAGGGGAAGTAACAGAATGACCACCATCATAAGTGTCCACATAACCTCAACGGTCCAACCTAAACATTAAGTATAAGAAGCGCAGCACAAATCATGTTCTAGACTACCTCATTTGGCTTCCAATCACAACGTTAACTACCATTCTCAACTCTTTTGTACATGAGATATATAGGTAGCTAAATTGTATCATAATGACCCTAATTTTTTTTATTACATATTATTCATTGCATGTAGGAAAACCAGACTCAAACTTTCATCACTAGAGTAAATTTTATCATCTAGGCCACCTCTATGTTCCTTCAAATGAGTGTGAGAAGATTATTTTCAAGGAAAATTGCAGTCGATTGGAAGGTCACTTTGGCATGGATAAGACAACGGTAGTTTGACAAAAGTAACTATATTGGCCAAATCTATGACAGGCATCGACAAGTATATCAGATCATGCACTACATGTGCCATTTCCAATCCTACCATTAAGAAGAAAACTATGTACACTATTTTTCCTACCCCAGATAGACCTTGGGATTCTATCTCCATGGAGTACATGTTCAGTATGCCTTAAACTAAACATGGAAACAATTATGTATTTGTGGTTGTTGATAGATTCTCTAGAATGGCCATTTTATTTCCTTGTAAGAAGAGCATCATAGTATAGGCCACTTATAAGATCTTATTTAAGCATGTTTGGGTTCATTTTGGGCACACATAAACCATTATTTCATATCGAGACGATATGTTCCTCAATACTTTCCAGTCCAGCCTATGGTCAATGATGGACAAAAACTGACCAAATTGACTACCTTCCACCCACTAACTAATGGATAGACAAAGGTATTCAACAAGATGATTGTACATATATTGAAAATGTACAATTCCAAGAATTCATGCACATGGGATGAGAGCCTTCCTCATGTTCAAATAGTTACAATAGAGACCTTCGTAACTCTATTGGTCACAACCCTTCCTAGGTGTGATTGGGGTTCCAGTCATTAGCCCCAATTGACATAGCATTTCCCATCACATATGCACATGAAGAATCTTCCCATGATCAAACTTAGACTAAAACTATATCCAAATTTTTTGGAAGGATCCATCATTTACAACAAGCTTGTGATATTGTGTAGAAATTCAATGCCAAGTACAAGCAACACCATAATAAGCACCGAGTTCCACACAAGTTCCAAGTGAGATATAAGGTATGAATGCATTTGCAGAAAGAGTGCCTTAATATACCCAACATGAACCTTATATCCCTTCTATATGGGCCTTACACCATCACAAATTTTGTGGGTGAGAATGCTTTTGAATTGAGTATACCCCATTTACTTAGCTTTGTTAGAAAAACAGGATCGTAGATCAATAACAATAAACAAGATGCAAATATAAATCACATAAAACACATTACAATAGACACCAATATATGTGGTTCACCCAAACTAGGCTACGTCCACGGAGAAATTTCCATTCCTTTTATTATACCATCCAACAAAATGAAGGGATACAACCTGCAACAAATCCACTGCAAACTTCTTCTTCACTTTCTCTTTGTCTCTCTTACACAATCACATAGATATTTACAAAGCTACAATACATTACACATCCATATTATAATGTATTCCTTTTAAATTGGAATTACCATGGGAAAATACTACAGGCTACCCAATACCATGGGCCCGTAAACTGTTGTCCAACAAATAACCCAAAAATTTCTTCTGGGGGCCCGCTGGCCCCCAAACCCCCATGGGGGGCGATGCCCCCCCACACCCCCCGATGTGATGAGTGTATATTGCACCTGCACAGCATATAAAATTGGGGTACAAATACAGCTGAAACAACAACATCTTTGAATTAGGAAGATCAGGCTCCACAACCAACAATATCCCACTTGGAGACTGATCACAACAACTCCACCACTGTTACACTTGATGGACTATGCTTTAAACCTTGGAACTGGAAAATTTCTCATCTTCACCTTCATGCTTGAAGGCCAACTAAAACTTAGCAGGAACTCATTTTTTGTCTCGTTACTACCAATGTCAACATGTCTGGAGGATTCTGGCTAGTGTGTATCGTTTCTAGCTTCAACGGTTCATATTCCATAACATACCGTATGAAATGGTGCTTGAGATGTATATTTTTAGTCTTAGAATGGAAGGCTGAGTTCTTTTCAATATGAATGGAACTCTGGTTGTCACTGTACAACATGCTATTCTCCTGCTTCTTACCAAATTCCTCAATGAACCTTTGTAACCAAATCATCTCTTTACAAGCCTCTGTAGTGGCAACATACTCTACTTTCGTTGTTGAAAGTGCAACAACCTTTTGTAGCTCAAAATCCAACTTACTGTTGTTCCACCCACAGTAAAAACATACATTGCGGTGCTCCTCCTGCTATCTTTATCACCTGCCATATCTACATCAACATATCCCTGTAGAATTGTTTCTGAACCTCCAAAACATAATGCATGAGTAGTAGTACCTTTCAAATACCTGAGAATCTACTGTACTGCCTTACAATGTTCTTTACCTGGATTGTTCATATACTTGCTCAAGACTCCCACTGCATGTGCAATATCTATTCTTGTGCACACCATGGCATACATCAAGCTGCAAACAGCTCATGAATAGGGAACCTTTGACATGTAGTTTATATATTCTTGTGTCTTGGGACACATCTCTTTAATTAGTTTGAAATGGCTAGCCAAAGGTGTACTAACCGGTTTTGCATTCTCCATTCTAAACCTCTCCAACACCTTTTATATGTACTCACCCTGAGACAATGTCAATTTGCGATTTTTCCTGTCTCTTGTTATTCTCATACCAAGGATTTGCTTTGTGGCACCCACATATTTCATTGCAAATGAATTAGCTAACTTCCTTTTGATCACATTTATATTCTACATGTTAGACCTTGCAACAATCATGTCATCGACATATAATAACAAGATAATATATCTTCCATTATCTAGCCTCTTGAAATAAACACAGTAATCAGAATGACGTCTACTATAACCATGTTCTTCCATAAACCTGTCAAATTTCAAATACCACTGCCTTGTAGCTTGCTTCAGGCCATACAAGCTTTTCTTCAACCTGCATACTAAATTCTCCTTCCCTTTGACCTCATACCCCTGTGGTTGTTGCATATAAATATCTTCCTCCAAATCTCCATGGAGAATGGTTGTTTTCACATCTAATTTTTTAAGATGAAAATATTCTACTACCACTAGACTTAAAATAGTCCTAATTGAAGTCATTTTAACAACAAGATAAAATATTTCATCAAAATCTATACCTTTCTTCTGTACAAACCCCTTTACAACAAGTCTGACTTTGTATTGATTCTTGCCTCCATGTTCTTCATTCAACCTATAAACCCATTTATTATGTAATGCTATTTTACGTGCGAGCAATTGAACCAAATCTCAAGTCTAGCTTATTACCAATGAGTCCATCTCCTCATTCATGCCTTGCTCCCACTTCTTTCTAGTTTCCACCTACATTGCTTCTTCATAACATTTTGGTTCACCAGAGTCAATAATCAATAAATAATGCATTGAAGGAGTGTATCGTTCAGGGGGTCTACTTGACTTGGTAGATCTTCTAACACTTGCAGGAGTTTGAGGTACCTATTTAGGGTATTTTTTAAGGATTGTAATACTATACCTAAGTATAGTATTCTAGGCGATTATTTTTTATCGAAAAAATCATATATATAGATAAGAAGGCGAATATTAAATTTCAAACATACAATTTACTACCAAAATATGTAAATTTTGGCGAATATTATAGTAAAAAAACATATTTTATGTAAATATAGGCGATATTAGAGCTTAAAAATGAACAAATAGCGAATTTATTTTTTGAAAAAGGACCTGAAAAATAGCCAATTGACGAAATTTTGCCCCTAAAAATTTCCCTGGTACCTACTGTTGTTCTTGATTTTTCGGCACCTTTGGAACTTCATTTTCTTTGATTTCATCAAGCACTGTGTACTTTGTGTTTTCCTTTTCCCATATCTTTCCCTCCAACTAATATTTATAAATGACATTTTCATTGAATACCACATCTCTACTCCTAATGATTTTCTTATTTTCATAATCCCATAAGTGATAACCAAAATCATCAATCCCTTATCCAATAAAATTACATTTCTTGGATTTAGCCTCAAGATTTGTTCTATTTTCTTTATCAATATGGACAAATGCTTCACAACCAAAATTTCTTAGAAATGAGTAGTTTAACTTTTTACCTATCCATGCCTCCTCTGGAATACCACCATACAAAGTACTTGAAGGCCCTATATTTTTTAGGTAAACAACAATATCTACAGCATATTCCCAAAACTGTAAGGGAAACCCTATATGCAATCTCATACACCTTGCACACTCCATGATTGTTCTGTTCATCCTTTCTGACACACCATTTTCTTGTGGTGTTCTTGTCTTCTCTCTATGAATCACATGGTATTAACAATAACTATCAAAATCCTTGCTGCAATACTCACCTCCATTATCATATCTCAGACACTTCAACTCTTTTCTTGTCTCATTCTCAACCAAAGATTTCCACTTCTTAAAAGTAGCCAACACATCAGATCTTTGTCTAATGCAATAAACTCAATTTTTTCTAGTTGCATCATCAATAAAAGTAACATAATAACGAGAGCCACCAAGAGATTGTACCTAAGTCGGTCCCCATACATATGTATGCACAATCTCTAACTTTTCACTCTTCTTCTGTTTCCCAACCCTGAGAAATATGACTCTCTTATGTTTTCCATAAACACAGTTCTCAGAGAATTCCAAACCTACCTTCTTTAGATCTGGCAGCAACTTCCTTGAGTGGAGAATCTACATCCCCTTCTCACTCATGTGGCCAAGCCTATGATTCCATCATGCTGTATATATTCACGTGGAATCTAAAGAGATAGAACAGACAGTATTATGAGGACATAAATACAACGTACCTATCTTGTCTCCTTTTCTATCACCATTGATACTTTAGTGATATTCCACCATATTTATCCAAACGTAGATAAAGAACTACCATCTCCCAAATGCCCTATTGAGATCAAATTTACTTTCATAGTAAGAATATGCCTTACATATTTTATATCCATTCACCTCCATTCTTTAACTTTATCCATACCTTACCCATTGCAACAATTTTACATGGCCCATCATCACCCAATAAAACATGTCCAAAATCACCTTGAACATAATCATAAAGAAATTTCTTATGGGGTGTAGCATGACATGAATCCCCTGAATCTACTACCTAGTAATCACTAGTATTATCTAATGCAAGAATCAAAGCATCTTGTAGCACATCACCTGCTACATTTGCTTCTTGAGTAGTCTCCTATTGTCCATCTCCTTTCTTCTTTAGAGATCTGCATTCTTTCTTCAGATGTCCTTTTGTTGGCACAGGGTTAGAGCACAGAAGATGCGAAGCCGACAACGACAAAGGGGTTATCAGCGAAGGAAAATGACCATTCGCGAAGGATAAAAAGCCGACGAAAGTGGAATTTTTGGTCCTTGTTAGTTAGAATTGGTCATTTGGACCATTTTGTAACCGCCATGGGCGTCTATAAATAGAAACACAATTGTAATAGATAGGCATCAAAGTAAGATTGAAGAATCATCGGATAAGTCAATCAAGTCTGATGTATTTTTCTTGCCTTCAACAGTTTTTTCTCTAAGTATATGAATCTGTGTTAAGTTGTTGGGAAATGTTTTCTGCGAAGTTCATTCCACAGTCCTTTTGATGAGTTAATGAATGAGGATGTTTGGCTATGTCTCTACTTGTCGACATGAGTTATACTATGTGTTTTATGTTTTTCACTACATTATGAAGAATGAATGATATATTGTAATGATGTAATTTTTCTTCTTTTTCGATTGATCAATAATGTTGGTTGATATGATTTATATTGCACATTCGAATTGCTAGTACAATGCGAAGACAAATCTCTGGTTTCTGTAGCGAATGAGTAAGAGTTAACGCATGTCTTATCCCTACTACGGAAACTTGGTTCCTGCAAGCCCCCTTAAACATCTCGGGTGAGACTTCACTTGCTCTACGGGTGTTCTGGAAAGGGTAAAACCTTTCTGGGTCGATGCTTAAGGGTGTCTGGTTGGTTTTTGTTGATAGTAGTGAGAAGTGAACCCCTGTCGACAGAACTGTGTCGACACCTTTCTTTCCACAGTTCCAACACTCTATCTTTCCCATTCTGGACTTGGATCTACCCTTCCTATACTTGCTATGATTACCTGGGCTCTTTGCTCTCTTTGTTTGTCTTCCCCTTCTCTCCATGGTCAATGCATTACCTGATGTCTCACCTGTGCTTTTCCTTCGCATTTCCTCACTAAGAATAACACCAACAACATCATCAATTTTCAAAGTGTTTGAACCAGAGACAGAGTTATTTACAGCCATTCCAACTTTATAGCAATTAGCACAATATTAGAAGAGCCCTAACCTCATCATCAAATTTCACTTTTACAGAACTTATCTGATTTGCAATCCTATTAAATTCATTTAAATGATCAGCAACATATCCACCTTCTGACATTTTCATATTAAATAAATGATTCATTAGAAATACCTTGTTGGAGGCCGATGGTTTTTCATATAGCTTACCCAATGTGCTCATCAGACCCTCCATTGTATTTCATTTTGAGATATTGAAATCCATCAACGAATTCAGGAACAGCCGTATTGTTCCCAGTTCCTTTCTGTCAAGAACCTCCCATTCTTCTTCCTTCATAGTCTCTAACTGTTTTGATTTTCCTCCCAATGGTAGGAATATATCCTTTTGATACAGATAGTCCTCCATTTGCATCTTCCATAACTGGTAGTTTTGGCCGTTAAATTTCTCAACCTTAAATTTTCCTTCTTCCGCCATTGCTCCCACTCGAATTAGGAACCCTTCTTACCTGCAAGTTTATCTGCAAAATAGAACTTTGGCTCTAATACCAATTGTTATAAAAACAGGATCGCAGAGTAATAACAATAAACAAGATGCAGATATAAATCACTTAAAACACATTACAAGAGAGACACCAATATACGTGGTTCATCCAATCTGGGCTACGTCCACGAAGAAATTTCCAATCCTTTTATTATACCATCCAAAAAAATGAATGGATACAACCTACAACACCTCTGATGCAACTTGCTCCTATTCTCTCTCAGTCTCTCTTACACAATCACAAATATCTTTACAAAGCTATAATACATTACACAGTCATATTACAATGTATTCCTTTTAAAGGGTAATTACCATGGTAAAATACTACAGGCTACCCAATACCATGGGCCTATAAATTGTTTCTTAACAAACAACCCAAAAATTTCTTTTGGGGGCTTCACCCCTGAACCCCTATGGGGTACATTCCACCTAAACAGTATATAAAACTGAGGTAAAAAAATGGTTGAAACAACAACATCTCTGAATCAAGAAGATCAAGCTCCACAACTAACAAGATTGCACCCAATATTTAACATGGAGCTACTTCGACCATATTTTCCACCTCAAAGGTGGAAGAGGAGCACTTGTTCCCTATAGATATAAGACCTGGATGCATTGAGAAATCTATAGTGGACTGGATCATGGACATCCAAATGGGGGGAACCCACCAACAGAACATACAACTCTATTAGGTGGTCAAATTAGGACTACTTATTCATCAAGGCAAGTGGCTCTCCAAAAGTTAGATTCAACAAAAGTATCTCCATATGATGGATGAACTTGATTCAATGGGGGAAAGTTTATTTCTAATGGGAGATCATTGATCAGATGGAAACTGGTGGCCACTTACTTATTCCACTAGCTCATAATAGTTCTCCATCTTCGCAGCTTTTCTACAATTTTTGGGTCTTGAACTTCTGAGACATTTTTCAAGCCCTAAACAATTGTTTTTTCCATGTGATGAATTAGGGTTGTATAAGGCCTCCAAAATCCTTAACCGAAATTGTTCTTCTCTTTGATATATTTTCAATGGGTTATCGCATGCCCCAAATGGAATTTGAATGAGTAATTTGTGGCCCTGAGAAGTTGATGTATCAACTAGACTCCTTGAGGCCCACATTTCTTTTACTACTTCATTTCGTAGGGTTAGGGTTTTGGATATTTAGGGTTTTTTCCTCATAGGGTTTAGAATTGTATTTTAAAAGTCCATTTTCAAACTCTTGTAATGGTATTCTTGTGAATAAGTATAGCCAACACATCTATCTTTCGAGATAAGCTACCACCAATCTATCCAGTTTGTATTGCTTTTTTGTTTACAATATTTTTGTATTCATTCATTAATAGAATTTGTGTTTTATTGTACTACTATCCTCTTTGTAACATTTTTGTGTGTGTATTGAAATTTAGATTTCTACCTTCATTTAATTATCCAAATAATCCAGATCAGTGGTATTAGATCAATATTCTCTTTGTTGTTTCTCAATGGATGTCCCCAACGAGATATAGGTTTCTAGAGTTGGGTATCAATTAATTGAGCTTGGGAAAGTCATTCTTGCTACCCCAAGTAGCCTGGAATAGCAAAATAATAGATATATGGTGGAACGGGAATTCCTACAAAATTTTTTCTCAATGAATCCCTCACGCGACAAAGGAACAAGATGATGAATAATTTCATGCATATCCTTCGATGATTGCCAATGGTGGTGGAGACACCTTCAAAAAGTAGCCATTTTGGAGGTGCAACACTTTTCAAGGTACAAGTTCTCTTTTAAATTCCTTTACTTGAAGGTTATATAGATGCGTATTCTTTTGAGATATGGTTAAAACCATTAGATGATTATTACTTTGTTCAAAAAATTTCCAATAGCTAAAATATCACCTTTGCACTTCTGAAGTCCCTCCCCAATGTCAAGGATTAATGGGATAGTTAATGGGAGATACATGTCAAATATGAGGCTACAATGTACAATATAGAACTTGCTTGGGAAAATTTTGTTAATTCCCTCAAGGGGGAATTCTACCCTGTTGCAAAATATGATGACCAGTACATAAGATGGACAAATTTGTGCCAAGAGATAGTCCAAACGGTGTCAGAGTTCACCAATATATTCCATACCTTGTGCTAAAATTTGGGTATCAAAGACTCCAACTAACTCTTGGTATTGAGATACCATGGTATCCTACATAGGTACACCCAAGAAGAGATGAAATTCTTGTACATCTCCTCACTAGGAGTTGCTTATCGATATGCTATCAAAATTGAGCAAAAATTGAAGTGGAAGAATAAGTAGGAGTTTGGGACTACAAATCAACCCTAGAAGAATCCCGGAAAAGGTGGCCCTAACTCATAGAAAAAAGGATAAATCAAGGATATCTAACCTCACTAAAACCATTCCAATCCATATGTAAGGAAGGGTAATAGGAATTTGAAGAAGGACATTGGAAAGTGTTGTGAGTTCCACAAAATATCCTAGCACAACACAGATGAGTGTCACTCAAAACAATCATTGTTAACTGAGATGAAAGCCTTGGAGCCAGTCTCTGGATCATGGTCTAATTCAAAGTAAGAAAAGTATAAGAACAAAATTGATGTGAAAACTAGTGCCCCTATCGCAACTACAAAGGTCCAACTAGAAGAGCCAGAATAGCCAGATAAAAGGGAGCACCTATTCCATTCACATATGTGGGTGAAGGGGACTCTGTTAGATTTCATTTTTGGCATTGAGTACTATAATAACCTCATATTTCTTGAGGTTTTCAAGATATTAAATCTACTAATAATTTCACACTACCAACCATACACCATCAATTGGTTGAGTGAGGGTTGAGACATCTATGTTAGTCAACAATATCGCATATCCTATGGCATCAAGCACTTCAAACATGAGGTATTGTATGATGTTTCCCCATTTGATGTTTGTGAAGTTCTTTTAGGACAAGCCTATATGTGGAAACATCCTGATATTTATATATCTAGGCCCAATAGTGTCATTATTACATTGGGAATCCAACTCTACAATGACCACAAGGTAGTTCTAACTACCATGTTCTCCTTGATCTCAGCAAAGAAACTTTGGAAGGAAATCTCTCAAACTAGGAAACATGTCCTCCTAATGGTTTGGTAAAAAGGTGAATGGAAGGTCACAACAACCATTATAGCCCCATATCAAGACTTATCTACACAACAAAAATAGGTGGACAATATTTTAGAGGAATACATAGATATATATGTCTCACCTAAAGGGATGCCTCTATGTTGCAAGGCCAAGCATTCCATTGTTTTGATGCTTGGTTATCTTTTATCTAACGGCCCAATATAAATATGCCCTATTATAGAGAATGAGAAAATAAAATATCATATTCAATATCAAGCATCCAAAAAGGACACATTTGTCCAAGCTCCTCACCTTCTGGCAGACCAATTATGTTGGTGCAAAAGAAGGATGGGACATGGTGACTCTGTATCGATTACAGATCCTTGAACAAAATCATTGTCAAGAATTCATACCCAAACTCTTAAGTTGGTGATATTCTTGATTATATTAGGGGTCCCAATTTATTAAGTATTGATCTAAAGTTAGGCTAACACCAAGCCCCAATTTAACAAATCGGTGTATAAGACAGCCTTCAAGTATATAAAAGGATTTTTTTAGTGGTTGGTCATGCCTTTTGGCTTGACTACTTCTCAACAACATTCATGAGGATTATGCATGATATCTTGATGCCATTCACAACCTCTTTTGTAGTCATATATTTGGATGATGTCCTCATCCTCAATAGAAATCAAGTGGAACAATTGTAGCAAACTCAACAAATCTTGAGCACCCTATGACAATGAAAGTTATATGCCAATTTGAAGAAATGTTCATTTATCTTGGAGATAATTTATTATATTGGATACATTATGGATGAACATGTGGTGCATGTGGACCCAACAAAGATCCAAGTCATTTGTAATTGGTCATCATGATGATTTATAACATATTTTTGTAGCTTCTTGGGCTTCACCAACTTCTATCGCATGTTCATCAACTTGGGGTCCTCTCATATCACTTGGGACCTAACCCAAGTTCCCAAGGGTGGGGCCAAATCCAAGTTCTTTTGTTCTAATTCATAACAAAAAATATTCTAGTTTGAAACATTTCCTTTATTTGGCACCAATATACACCCTACTAGACATGCATAAACCCTTCAATATTGAGACTAATTCCTCAGATTATGTTGTTGGTTCCATCCTCACTCAATATGGACATTAAGTGACATATCATAGTGAGACACAGTCCTATGTATTTTGCATGTATCAAGCATTTGAAAAGTAGATGTAATCCATTGTGCATGCCTATAACTAATGGAAGCATTACATATTAGGGAAGGAGACAATCATCCACATTGATCACAATCCCTTCCAATTCATGCAAAGACAATTAAAGTTAAAACACGATCACCATCAACAGTGGTCCATAGACCTGAAATTGTTCCACATGAACATAAATTATAGGACGAGTACCACAAATAATGTTGAAAATTTCCTCAATCAACTTCTGGTCACAGCATTGACTACCATGCTCAACTTTGGTGGACATGAGACCTATAGGAGACTTGAATTCTATATGACAATCAACTTTGTCATTATTTATCAGACATTGTGTATCAAAAAATAAATATTAGACTTTCATCTACAAGATTAACTTGTATTCCATATGGACCACCTCTGTGTTCATTCAAGTGAGTGTGAGAAGATTATTTGGGAGGTAGGGCACTTCGACATGGAGATGGTAGCGGAAGTATTGAAAAAGTACTTCTACTAGCCAAAGATCTAGCAGGATGACAACAAGTATATTAAATTGTACACCACATGTGCATTTTCAAACCTACCATCAAGAAGCAAGGCTTGTACACTCTTTTTCCTACCGCGGATAGACCTTTGGGGTCTATATCCATGGAATACATGTCTAGTATACCTTCAACAAATCATAGCAATGATTGTCGAATTGTGGTTGTTGACTCGTTATTGAAGATGGCCATGTTAACAACTTGTAAGAAAACATTGTAGCATATGCCACTACTAAGCTCTTATTTGAGCATGTTTGGGTTCATTTTGGGCTCCCATGGACCATTATTTCAAATCAATATAGTATGTTCTTGAGTAATTTATATTTCATCCTATGGTTGATGATGGACACCAATCTAGCCAAATTGGCTTCCTTCCACCGACAAGCCAATGGACAGAAAAAGCTAGTCAATAGGTTGATTGTGCATATCTTGAGAATGTATAACTCCAATCATCCACACACATGGAATGAGATCCTTCCTTATGTTTAACATAGCTACAATATATCCCTTCATAGCTCTATTGGTCACAACGATTTCTAGGTGTGCTTGGGTTTCCATCCATTGGCACTAATTGGGGTAGTGCTACCCATTGCATATGCAAATGAAGAATCCTCCCATTCTCAAACTGAGGCTAATCAAGGAACCATATTTTTTGAATGAATCAATCATGACCAACAACAAGTTCATGATATTTTGTAGAAATCCAATGCCAAGTATAAGCATCACCACTATCAGCATCAAGTTCCACACAAGTTCCAGGTGGGAGATAAGGTAAGGATTCATTTGTAGAAATAGTGCCTCATATACCCCCATAAGATGCTTACCCCCATAAGATGCTTAGACCACCTTTTTATGGGCCTTACACCATCACAAAATATGTGGGTGGGAGTTATTTCAAATTGAGTATCACTCATTTCCTTCACTTGCACCCAGTATTTAAGGTGGAGTTTCTTCGACCATATTTTCCATTTCTATTGGAAATCTCAAAGGTGGCAGAACTTGGCCCCTACACATTGAGAAATATACAGTGGGATGAATCATTTACATCCATACAAGGGAAACCCGCTAGTAGAACATACAACTCTATTGGGTGATTAAAGTAGGACAACTTATTCATCAGGGCAAGTGGCTCACCAATTGTCAAATTTAGTAGATGTCCCCCCGTCTGATGGAGGAACTTGATGGAATGGGGTATATTCATTCCTATGTGGGGACAACTAATATAAGTGGATATTGCTATCCACCCACCTATTCCAATGAATTATAACGTTTCTACATCTTGGTAGCTTTTCTAAAAAAATTCAAGTCTTGTACTTCTGAGGCATTTTTGAGGCCCTAAAGTGTGTTTTTTTCCCTTGCGGTGGATTAGTATTTTTGAAGGATTTCCAAATACTAGACCAAAATTGTTCTTCTCTTTGAAAAACTTCCAACACGTTATCATGAACTCTAGATAGAAGT
This sequence comes from Larix kaempferi, assembly GCA_027924585.1. Lineage (NCBI taxonomy): Eukaryota > Viridiplantae > Streptophyta > Pinopsida > Pinales > Pinaceae > Larix > Larix kaempferi. The sequence continues at coordinate 11,802,116 of BSBM01000008.1, forward strand.
TGTATGTGGAAGTTGTAGCTCTGGGAATTTTATGTCTCAACTAGATTCATAGGGTTTGTCACTTTATATTAAAAGGCCATGTTTAGCCTCTTATAATACTCTTGTTGCGAATCAGTGTAGCCAACACATCTCTCTTCGAATATAAGTTACAACCATTATAGCTAGTTGATATTTATTTACAGTTTACAGTATTTTTTTCATTTCATTCCTTAATAGTATTTTGGTATTACTTTATTATTGTGCTCTCTACAACATCTTTGTATGTTGGTTTTCATTTTATATTTATTCCTCAATTTCATTCTTAAAGAATATATATAAGTGGTATTAAATAAATATGTTATTTGGTGTTTCTCAGTGCATGTCCCCAATAAGATTAAGATATCAAGCATTGGGTATCAAACTAACCGATCTTGGGGATAGTTTCTCTCACCAACCCAAGAATCCTCACATGGTAGAAGAAAATAGAAATGACGAAATATGATATCCTATAAAAAATTTCTTGAGGAATCCCTCGAATGACAAAGGAACAATATGATGGATAATTTGACCCATTTCCTTTGAAACCTACCAACAATAGTGAAGACAAAACACCAACATCTATTTTAGAGGTGCAACACCCTTCAAGGCATAAGTTAACTTTGGTGTTCCTTTATTTGAAGGTTGGATACATGTAGATGATTTAGAGAAATGTTTAATATGTTAGAGGGTTATTACTCTTCAAAAAAATTCCAATAGAAAAAATATCACCTTCACACTCCTTAATTCCCTCCCCCGTGTGAATGTTTCATGGGACAGTTAAGGGGAGGGACATGTTAGATATGATTATACAACATATGGGATGGAACCCAGATGGACATATCCCATCAATTCCATCAAGGAGGAATTCTACCCTATTAGAAAATATCATGACCAATACACGATATGGACAACTTTGCGTCAAGAGAGAGACAGTAAGTGTCAAATTTCACCAATATATTCCATACCTTGGGCTTATTGATATGATGTCAAAATCGAGCAAAATTTTAAGAGGAATAATAAAGGGGAGATTGGGTTCACAAATCAACCACACTAGAACCCTAGAAAAAGTAGCCCTTATTCATAGAAAAAAGGACAAATAAAGGATAGAAAACCTCATGATAACCATTCCAAGCCATAGGTAAATAAGGGTAACAGGAAGTCGAAGAAGGACAATGGAAAGTGGTGTGATTTTCACAAAACCCTGGGCACAACATTGATTAGTGTCATTCGAAAAATTCATCCTTGGTCAAGATGAAAGCCTCAGAGCCATACTCTTGCTTGTAATATGATTCAAAGCAATACAAGGGAAAGAAGGTCATTGATGTAGAACCTATTTCCACCATCACAACCACAAAGATCAAACCAGAGGATCCAGAGGAGCCAAAGGAGTGGGAGAACCTCTTCCATTCATATAAGATGTGGGTGAAAGGGACTCTATTGAACTTCATTATTGGAAATGGGAACCAAGAAAATTCGATATTATATCGGGTCATCAAGATATTGAAGTTGTCGATAATGGCATACCCCCATTCATACACCATTGGTTGGTTGATCCGTGGACAATACATTCACATTAGTCAATAATGGCGCATGTCCTATGGCATAAAACCCTTAAAAGAAGAGCTATTGTATGAGGTTTCCCCAATTGAAGTTTTTTATGGTATTTTAAGAAAACCATGTATGTGGAAACATGGTGTTGTTTATGATTTTAGGGCCTACAATATCATTATTACTTTGGATGCCAACTCTATAGGATACCCAACGTAGTTCTGACTACCATGGTCTCCTTGATCTTGGAAAATTAATGATGTAAGGTAATCTCTCAAAATGTAAAAAAAATCCTCTTCATGTTTCGATCAGAAAGTCAATGGAAGGCCATTAAGACCGCCAAGGCCTCATCCGGAGGCCTCTCTACACAGCAGAAATAGGTGTAAAATATTTTAGAGGATACAGATATATCTTCACCTCACCTAAGGGGATGCCTCTACACTACCACATAAATCAATCCATTGATTTGATACCTAATGCTCCTTCACATACTAGCCCAATATAAAAATTCTCTCTTCTAGAGAATGAGGAAATAAAACTTCATATTACAGAGCTCACCCAAAAGGGCCACATTTGGCCAAGATCCTCATCTAATGGGAGCCCATTTGTGTTGGTGTAGAATAATAATGGGACATGATGACTCTATATCGATTACAAATCCATGCACAAAATCATCGTCAAGAATTGATATCCGATCCCATGGACTGAATATCTTATTAATTATATTAAGGGTTCCAAGTTCTTCAATAAGATTCATCTGAATTCATGGTACCACCAAGTCCCGATTGAGGAAATCAATGTATGGAAGAAAGCCTTCAAGTATTAATAAGGCCTTTTCAAGTGCTTGGTAATTCCTTTTGGCTTGACTAACATTCTGAAAACATTCATGAGGATGATGGATGATATCTTGAGTCCATTCAAAAACTCTTTTGTGGTAGTATATGTAGCTAGGGTTTTACCCCTAGCTTGTGCAAATGAGCACCTACTAAGGAGAAAGGACTCCTTAGTAGCAGTTCAGTAAATTGTAAATTAAAATGCTAAAACAGAAATGTAAATTACTCTAAACATATGCATGAAACAGAAAAAACAAGATATAAAGAATGGTTTTGTATTGATTTTACCCCCAATGTGAAGGTTGGTGAAGCTCTTGCAATGGCCCAAGAGGGTTGCTCCAAGCTCCAACTTGCTCCTTCTCTTTCTCCAATGGTGGGAATGGGCCAAAAGGGGCTCTCAAGGTGAAAGTAGCTCAAGGGTGAGCTAGGGTTTCAAGAGCTATTTTGGCAGAGTAAGGGTGCTTATGATTGTGGATATGAAATGAGGGGTCTCCATCACCGATTTATAGTTTTTTGGTGGTGGAGTGCTGGCCCATGGTTTTGGGAACCAAATGGTTTAGGTCAGCTGTATAGGGTTTTTCCCTCCTTTTTCCTCATTATTTTATATTTTTTATTCTCTCTTTAGAGGGTTTTTGCTATTTTGGAGGAATTTTGGATATTTTTGGAGGGAAAAGGGGTTTTTTAGCCTTTTTTGAGGCTTTTTGATGGTTTTGTGGCCTTTTGGAGGCATTTTAGGCCTTTTGGAGGCTTTTTAGTGGGATTTTCAGGGTTTTAAAGGGAAATATGGTAGGAAAATGAACAAATGAGTCATGTAATGGGGTAGATGAGGTAGTGAGCACTTTTTGGGTGTTAACAGATTGCCCCTTGATGTGTGAGGGCAGGAGCTCATCGTATGGCCGATAGATGTCATAAGTCCTGTATGGTTTTCCTAGGGTGTGGAGAAGAGAAGAAAAAAACTGGAGCCCGGAACAACGATCCTGAACCAACTGCAAAAACTAAAAGTACATAACCTCAATAATGGATGAGGAACAATCTGATCATATGGACGAGGCGGGCATCCCCATGCTCGTATCAAGATATAAAACAATAATAACAATGTGGTCCAAAATATGGGGACCTGACATATACATGACCTCAAATAATGAATGAGGAAGAATCTCAATATATGGACGAGGTGGGCATACCCATGCTCGTATCAAGATACATAAAAATAACTGTAAGGCCCGAAAAAGGGGGACCTGTAGGATACATAGAGAACCACTATGTACATCATAAGGGTCCAGAGAGGACACAAATCTGGGACATACTGCTGGGCTGACCATGTCTGAGCTGAAGTACTGATACACTGGAATGACAACAGTGCTACTGAGTGTGGTACCAAAGGAACTGATGAGCTGATGGATCAGAGTGACAAGGGGTTATACTCTCAATGGTACACTGAACTGGGACGGAATTGGGACTGAACTGGGTACTCAAAGAAGCATATAACTGGATGGCTTCCAAATACAATCGCCAACGCAACCCGGACATCCACAGGAACATATAACTGGGTGTTCCGAAGTGACTTACCAATGTGCTAGAGTCGGGGGAAATCCGGGGTCTTCGACCAAAAATGGAGGGGATATAAACCCTGCGCGATTCTCAACGATGCAATCAAGGTGCTGACGTCGAGCATGTGAGAAACAACCATTCGGAGAGGCAATGATGACTCCTCTCAAAATGATCCGTAGGCACTCACCACAGATGGTGATGGGTCCAAGGAGCAGGTACCTCTGGGTCTATCCTCTGGAATAGAGGGGCTGTCGTCGATAGAGGGAGACCTGCAACTATCAAGGCAATGATGTTTCCTTGACAGGAGTGTGAGGTGGAGAACCAAAGTGTGATAGTACTGATGGTAGGACTAACAAACTATGGGGTATAACTGGGCAAGTAGAGCGGGGGGGGACTCAAACTTCCTTTGTTCAGAGTATAATGGCGGGGATGATCGGGCAGCATATGAAACTGACTGATGGGAAAGGGATCACAGCTGTAATGGATCAAGGATAGTGACTGGGATGAGGGATAGTCAAGCTGGTGTAACATGGCAGGAGACTGCAGACTACTCTGAACAAAGGCGACCTGATTGGGGGTGCTACCGAGATGATCGATCATAGTGCCAGGAGGCACGGGGTGACTTCTTCATGGGTTAAGGAACTAGAAGAAGTGTGTGTAAAACTATACTGTCGTGTGGATTTATACGAGCCCAGGACAGTTCATGCTCGTGATTGCTTTCGATTTTAAGGAGTCTGAAAGCGATAAGAAGACTCTAAAATGATGGAATGGTACTGTCGTGTGGATTTTACGAGCCCAGGACAGTTCATGCTCGTGGTTGCTTTCAATTTTAGAGAGTCTGAAAATGATAAGAAGACTCCAGGGGGTTGCTTTTTTGTGTGTTAGTCTCCAAGGCCCAAAGAAGCATAAAAGGATGCAATGAATAACTCTTCTAGCCGGTGTCACTAGAGTATTCCTTTTTCATAATTAGTCTACCAGGTCCGGAAAAGGGGTAAACTTATACCAGATAGACACCCTTTCAGGTACTTTAATGAGCATGAAAGGAAGCAAGATTGCTCGACGATCTTTTCATTGTTTTAGGAGTCATAAAAGAGATTAACAGAAACTCCCTAAGTGCCTTTTTCGTAAAGGATTTGTCCAGCCCGAAAAAGGGATAAAATTATACCGAAAAAAAGGAATGGCCAGGCAAGGAGGAAGTGATCAATCAAGGGACATTTATGATAACCAAGAACAAGGGTGGGGGGGAACACTGGTGGGCCTCCTTGCGGGGTAATGAACGGTGGAAAAATAATGAAATATTTGCAGTATGACAGGAGTGAATGGCTCATGTAAAAATGTGGAAGAATCCGATGGCGGCCGATGTGGCACGCAAATCGAGGCAGCAAGGTGTCGGGACACAATGTTGAAACTGTACCAAGTGAGAGCGAGAAATGATCTCAAGCATCATCACAAGCTCGGAAAAATGAATCCGACGATATAAAGAGTGTCAAAAACGGATAATGGTCGATGTGGCACGCAAACCGAGGCGATGGGGGGCATTTTGGAAAAAATACCCAAAAAATCTGGGGGTGAGAGTGAGAAATGATCTCAAGCATCATCATCGGCTCAGAAAAATGAATCCGATGATATAAAATATGCGAAAAACGGAGAGCAGCCGAAGTGGCACGCAAATCGAGGCGACTAGTGGCGTCTAAAAAATGTGCAAAAAATGACATGGAAAAAATAATGCAACGAGGTGACCATCATGACGGTCTTGTCGTACTGATTCCAGTGGTGGAAACGGTTCGAAAAACGGACTCCGTAGGGGTTCAGAATGGCCAAAACAAGAAAAAGTCAACGGACTATAAATAGTGAGTGGGTCCAATATGACAAGTGTCATTTGTACTATTTGACTTTGACTAGTGATCAGAGTTGACCAGAGCTTAGTTGGTGTTTCTAGATGATCCGATCGGTCGATTTCAGATACGGGAGATACAAGTATTCCGTCAAACTCATACCTGCATGTTTTTTGGGTTCGGGGGGTGGGTAGTGGGTCCCAGGGGGTATTTGTACTGTCCACGTGGGGTGGACTGCGGGTTTGTAGGAGGGAGCCACGGTCAGAGACTGCGGGTTCCACAGTGGATGACGCACGTGGAGACCGCGGGGTTTGACTCAGAACACACGGTCTGGGACCGCGTGTTTCGAGGCTGAACACGCGGTTTGGTACCGTGTGTTTGGCCTCGACAGTCGCAGTTTTGGACCGCGATTGTGGGCCATACATCTGCGGTCGAAAACCGCGGCAAGGGGGCCTAAAGCCGTGTTTTGGAGCGAGCTGTTAGGACTTCCTCGGGGGGGGGGGTTTATTTTATTGACATGAGTCTGATGAGTTTGCCTTGCGTGTTTGACAGGATGCCGCTGGTACTATGGAGAGAGCAGGAGATCCCAGATGAGATAGTGGCTTTCATCTGGGATGATCTTCATGTGTGGGCGGTGTTGGGATTGTGCGGACTGCTGAAGTTCACGTAGGTACCTATGATGCATTCGGCAAGGTTGCTGCTGAACAGGCTAGTGAGTTTCTGGGAACCAGACATACAGGCATTCAGGGTGCAGGGTGAGAGGGTGGACCTCACCGTGACAGATGTATATTTCCTGACGGGGTTGCCCTGTCTGGGTAGGGTGGTAGATACGCAGTCGCGAGTATCTGCGGATGTAGATATGGAGGACATGCTGGAGCAGTACTGTGCTCCAGAGGCGAGGGTGCATAGGAATGCACTCCGGGTGATAGACCTACAGGAGCCGGATGTACAGGCTATTGCAGCATGCATGGTTCGCGTGTTGGGGTCCCAGTCACCTGAAAAGGTGTCCGGGGGCCAGATGCAGCTTGTGGACCGCGTACTGGATGGCGTATACTATGCATGGGGCCAGATGTTTCTCACCTATGTGCAGCGGCAGCTGACAGCGGCGAAGGAATCTGGCAAGGGGTTTTGCTATGGTTCCTTCCTATGTGCGTTCTTCATGGAGAGGGTCCCGACATTGCGGCCGCGGGTACCGGTCCGGGCAGGAGGGATGAGGGAGCCGCGTATGGTGTGGTGGGGGGAGATGATGCATCGCCGGGGTGGCGGTGAGGTGGGTAGGTACTTTACCCAGGAGTTATACCTGCAGTGGCTACATATGCCACTGCCACTGGACGACTATCCGTATAGGGATATGGATTACACGGGAGACCCAGAGGCACCGCGGGCATTAGGACAGGCATGGGGACCAGACGGTACGTATTGACTTCCTTGCATGTTAGGGATGTCAAGATTTATGTATGATGTGTGTTATGATATATACTGTTACTGACTAATGTGTGATCTACAAATGTGGGTCCGAGACCACCGCCAGGGCATGTGGCGCATATGGGACATGTGGCGGTACCAGCCCTGCCCGGCCGAGGCGAGGTGCGTCAGTGGGACGCAGAGGGGACTTTGGAGTCCGTACGAGTTTTGCTGGATCGGTTACTAGTTGGAGTGACCGACGAGGGATGGCGGGACGTGGATCCAGATGTAGTTCAGGATTGCATGAGGGCGCCCCGGGAGTTCCGGTCGATTACGATCCGAGTGGCTATCCTAGCAAATAGGGCTCGGGCATAGGAGCCCGCAGGGGATGAGGAGCTACCGGAGGAGGAGCGAGGGGAGGACTCGGAGGCAGGTGATGCAGGCAGTGATGCAGGGTATGACTCTCATTAGGGAGTGCAGGGGACTCCCCTCGATTTTTGTAGCTCCGGCATGTATCTTATGAGATCTATAGATATTTTTTGTATATAGATGAGTATGGGGGTACTCAGGACATGTATAGCCGATGAACATGTATTTTTTGATATATATATATGCACGTGGATGCACCTTTTTACGATGATGTTTTAGTTGTACGCACGTGGATGCACTTGTGCGTTGTGATATGTTTGTACTGCACGTGGATGCAAGTAGCATAGGATGTTGGGCACATGGATGCCCCTTGAGTATGTTATGTGTTTGTATTTTTTATTGCACATGAATGCAAATGTTTATGTGATGATAGGCACGTGGATGCCCCTTGCAATCTTTTTGGGTTTTATATATTTTTATGAGATGCTATGAGATGATAATGCATGATGGAGGTTTTTACATGGTGTGATTGATGTGCCAATCTAGGATGTTGTTAGCCATTTGATCTGCGACACTATTTTGAGCTCTTGGGACATGGGTGAATGTTATGGATTCAAACTGTCGGCTGAGTTGTTTTGTGCGCAGGAATTTTCTAAAGAGGCAGGGATCACGCACCTGGTAGCAGTTGTTGAGCTGGGAGACAAGTAGCTGGGAGTCAAGGAACACATGAAGGTGACATATGCCCATCTGGAGGGCAGCAGTCAGGAGACCGGTCACAGCATCAGGAGATCGGCTAAAATGTATGCCCCCTTGCCGAGACAAGTCTGCACGATGTAAGGGCCTTGCCACATGGATTCGAACTTCCCTTTGCCGGTTTTTTCATGGGCTTGGTCATAGGCGAGGACAAGGTCCCCTTCGTGGAAATTTCGAGGGTGTACGTGTTTGTCGTAACCAGCTTTGGAGCGGTTCTTGGCAGCTTCAATGGTCTGGAGAGAGGCACGACAGTCTTCATCAGCTTGTTCGAGGGATAGCAGACGTTGCTCGAGTGGGGAGGTATCGAGGAGAAGCTCAACGGTGATATGTAAGGCAGGTATCTGACACTCGATGGGGAGGACAGATTCGACACCGTGAACTAAATGAAACGGGGTAAAACCAGTGGCGGTTTTAGTGGATGTACGGTAAGCCCATAAGGCGGGGAAGAGCATGTGGTGCCAATTGGACTTATGTCGGTCAACAGTGCATTGGAGAATGGTTTTTAAGATTTTGTTATTGGCCTCCACTTGGCCGTTCCCTTGGGGGTAGTAAGCAGAGGAAAATTGATGTTCAAACTTGAGGAGGGTGGATAACTCGCGCCAAACGGAATCTTCGAAGTGGGAACCATGGTCTGAGACCAACTGTTTAGGAACCCTGAATCGAGTGATAACGTGGTTAAAAAAGAAACGGGCGGCGGTGTCAGCGGTACAATTGAAGGTAGGCATGGCTTCGGCCCATTTGGTGAAGTAATCGACGGCGACAATGATGTATTTGTGGCCGTTGGCAGACGGGGGTCTACACTCCATGAACTCGACGGCCCACTTACAAAAGGGACCAACGGTGACGACTAGGTGTAATGGAGCAGGAGGTGTTCGGGCCTTGGGGGTGAAAAGTTGGCAGTTATGGCAATGCTTGACCGCTGTGATGCAGTCGGTAAAGAGTGTGGGCCAGAAATATCCGGCGCGGATGACTTTCTGGGCGGTGGCCATACCAGAGAAATGGCCGCCGCAAGCACCGCTATGACAGTCATTAAGGACGTGTTCAGCTTCCTCGTGTGTAAGGCAACGACGAAGAATTGTGTCAACCCCCCGCCGGTAAAGGACATCACCTAAGAGGAGATATCGCGAGGCCTGGTGACAGATATGACGACGTCCATTACGGGTGACTTTGGGTCTGAACTTCTGCGTGCGCAGGTATAGCAAAATATCACCGTACCATGGGTCATCGGACGAGATGGTGAACAAATGATTGTCGGGTAACTCATCAGAAATTTGGGGGGACGGTAGAAGGAAGGGGAGATCGGTGATGAGTTGGGCAAGTGCAAGGGCTTTGGTGCTCTTAGGGTTTTTGAAAGTAAGGTCATATTCCTGGAGGATAATGACCCATTTAGCAACACGACCTTGCAGTAGTCACCGGTTTAGGAGATAGACCATGGGGTTGGAGTCGGCAATGACTGTGGTATGACTAAGTAAGATGTAGTGTCGCAGTTTTTGGATGGAAAAGACCACAACTAGGGCTAGTCTCTCCTCATATGGGTAACGTAGGGGTGGACCAGACAAGGTCTGGCTGACGTAGTAAACGACATGCTCTTGGTGAGAGGCGTCTTCTTGAACCAAGACTCCGGACACGACATGCTCGGATGTCGAGAGGTATAGGATGAAGTCCTGAGAGAAATCCGGAGGGGAGATCAAAGGGGCTTGTGTGAGAGCTTTCTTGAGGGCTTTGAATGTAGCTTCTGCTTTCTCATCCGAGACGAAGGGTATGTGGGTACGGAGCAGGCGCAAGAAACCGTGAACGGTAGTGGTGTAATCAGGAACGAAACTACGGAGGAAATTGGATCGCCCCTGCAGAATTTGGAGCTGTCGGAGTGTACGAGGAGAGGGAAGGTCTAAGATGGCTTGGACTTTCAGGGGGTCAACAGTAATTCCTTTCTGGGAAACAATGAAACCCAACAATCATCCTGCCGAAATGCAAAAGACACACTTGTGTGGGTTCAAGCGGATTTGGTATTTGCGACAACGCAGAAAAACTTGCCGAAGGTCGTTAAGGTGGTCTGATCGTTTCTGGGAACGAGCTGTAAGGTCATCAAGGTAGACTAGCAAGATATGGACCAAGTCGTGAAAGAAATAGGTCATGGCCCGTTGGAAGGTGGCACCAGCATTTTTTAGGCCGAAAGGCATGACGCGATAGGCAAAGGTGCCCCATGGGGTGGTAAAGGCAGTTTTGTACTGATCCTCCTTTCGGATCTGAATCTGATTGTATCCGAAAAAACTGTCCATGAAAGACAGGACTTCATGCCCCGCACAAGCATCGATGAGCTAGTCAATAAATGGCGTGGAGAAATTGTCTTTGGGACAGGCACGGTTTAAATCTCGGAAGTCAATGCATACTCTAATGGTGCCTTGTTTTTTGTTTACGGGAACGGGGTTTGAAGCCCAGGTGGTATAAGCAATAGGATAAATGAATCCTTCCTTGCGAAGTTTCTCAATCTCTGCTTTGACAGCTGGGAGCTTTGAGGGATGAATGGGACACTGTTTCTGACGAATGGGGGGTACATCAGGCCATGTGTCAATGTGGTGCTCTATAATGGTGGGGTCCAAACCAGGCATTTCGGTATAGGACCAGGAAAAGACATCACGGAATTCCTGGAAGAGTTTTTTGTACTCCTCAATCTCATGCTCACTGCAGGATGCTCCTAAAGTTATGAGTTCAGGTGTACCTCCTGGGGCAGCGATATCAATTTGGATGACGGGTGAAATATTGGCCATGTTACCTTCCTCAAAGGCATCCGGAGCAGGAATAGGGTCCTTAAACCAGTCGACCTTGGTAGGAAGGAAATATTTGGATTCAACCACAAATTGGGTAGCGGTGCTAGAGGAAGATGCTTCTGGGAGGAAATACGAACGATGGTGCATGTCATCCCAGGGATACTCCAGGGCAGTGAGTGCCTCAAGAATCTCCTCATCAGTACGGAAAGTGTGGGTCGTCAAATCGGTTGACGAGGGAATGGTAGTTGAAGAGATCATGTAAATGGTGTTGATCTCCCCGGATGGGGGTGAGATCGGGGGGTGAATCTCTTCAATGGTGGGTGGTGCCGTCTCAAGATCCAGATTGTTCATCTCATAGAGAGCTGCTCTGTAATCGGGGAGATCGGGACAGTGATGTGAGTAATGCTCGTAAACACCGCATATGGCATAGGGGTGGTTAGTGTGCAGGGACTTATCGCGAGGCTTATGGGTTGGATCTAGTTTGACAACCGGGATATTGGGGTCATCGTCAAGCATCTGCATGTGTTCCTGTAATGCAGGTAACTGTGGACATTGATGAGTCGCATGGCCTAACTCATCGCACAATGAGCATTTGGGAGGAGCACAAAACAAAGGGGGGTTTTTGACTGTCTTGGGAGGTGGTACAGCAGTGTAAGGTTGGGGGCCTCTGGCCCCAGTAGATTTGGGAGGAGGAGGGGGATTCGTGGAGGACGAAGGGTTAGCGACACCGGGGGGTGGCTGAGTGGTAGTAGCCATGGGTTGCACCGGTTGTAGGACAACACTTGGTGTCGGCGGGGGAATGGGAGGAGAAAGATACCATACATGTAATCCCAAGGTTAACCCAGGGAGGCTAAGGGTAGCCATAACCGGGGCGCTTACTACTCTCGATGGAGGGACTAGGAAGGGGATTGTGTGGATAGGTGTAACACCAATGTGGCTAGGTACCAACGGTGGTTTAGGCAACAAGGGCGGTTGATTGTTAGGTGTTTGTGTATCGTGGGAAAGGGTACATAAGTCAGACATTGTGGGCACAGATGACGGGGGAGGAATGGATTGGAAGGAGGATGTCATCGGCGGGTCTGAGTAAACTCCAGGTCCCAAGGAGGAAACGAACGAGGTAGCGGCACCACTAACAAGTTGTTCAACCATGGGGAGAACATTTTCGGGTGCAGCGGGGGCATTTGGATCATAGTAAGTGAGTTGGTCAATATTGACCATGCGTCCGTCATGGGGGAACATCATGGTACGAAAGACAGAGGAAGCTACCGCCCGCATAGCATACATGTAGCTGCGACTGAGTAAGAGGTTGTAATCAAGTTGGGCATTGATGACCTCTATGTTAATGAGGACGGTTTTACCACCTAACTGGATGGGGACATTGTCTAGGAGACCTTGGGGCTGAGCCGAACGACCGTCGTAGGCGCGTAATGCAGTGGTGGACTGTTGAAGGGTAGGGGATCCCAACTTCTGCCATACGAATGTGGACATAACGCATATGGAGGCACCTTCATCAATGATGCACCGATGGATGACAAGATTCCGAACGGAAACAAAAACTTGGAATGCTAAAGTGGAAGGCAGGTGGGGTTCGGACTAGTCCAAATCAAATGCCATCAAATTCGAATCATTTGGGTCAATAGCCCCAATGGATGAGAGTAAAGTCTTGCGCTGGGAAGGGCAGTTTTTCAAGACTTCTAACGCAGACATGGCTACGAGAGATTGGGATAAGTCATCTACAATGTTGTAGTTTGATGCAGCGAGCGCATTGGGGTTATTGTTGATACGGCGAAGTGGGAAACGAGGTGCTTTGGGAGTGCCATCTAGTGGAGGCGGAGGTATACGTAACGCCTGATCAGTGGGATAAGCGTTAGTGGTTTTATCAGTGGGAGGGGTTTCGGAGGTGGAGCCATATTGGTTCCGACGAGTTTGGAGGTTGACATCAGCGGATGACATCATCAACAAGTGGTGGGTACCTGAGTCAAACATGGGTTGATCAGGAGCGGCGTAAGTGATATGTTGTTGCGGTGGCATGTTAGCTTGAGGGGGAGCCAATTGCTGAGTGTTTACTACGCCTTGGTTTGGTAAGGGGTTTTGCAGCACCAAAGGTGGCTGCTGAGGTTGTGGTGGGTTGGGCGGTGCTTGAGGAGCCGCATGCCCTTGGCGATGGGCATCATCAACCCAAAGTTGTTGAGCTCGCTCCAAGTGTGGGAAAGCATGTGTGTAGTGGCCATAGACCCCACAAATAGAACAAGGATGGTTTGTTCTCAAATGAGGGTTTTTAGCCTGCTTGGGTGGGAGATCAGGGTTTTGGTTAGCGGGGGCCGCATTATTGTTGTCTGGGGGATTAGGCGGTTGACCACCTTGGTCAGGAGGCAGGTTGTTTCCATGATTACGGCCCTTGCCGCGGTTTTGTTGGCCCTGGTTGCGTTGGTTGTTTTGGTTTTGCTGCGGGTTGTGTTGGGCGTAAACATTCCCTTGAGTAGCAGGTGGGTTTTGGGGTTGTGCAGGTGCGGGAGCAGGCTGCGGTGGATGATATGTAGGTGGAGGCTGCGCAGGTGCGGCACCTTGAGGGGGTTGCTGATATGTCTGCGGAGCAGGTTGTGGGTTTGCCGCAGGGGCTTCCTATGGCGGGTAATAAGCTGGTTGGGCTTGGGAAGGTGCAGGAGCTGGTGCAGCCTGTTGGTGGTAATAGGGCTGAGGTGCGACCGGGGGGGTGTAAGCGGGGGGCGCATGACCGAAGCACTGGGGTGGATAGGTGGGTCCATGGGAATGGTGGTGATGTGTCATAGGAGCATACGAGTTGGTTGCTCCAGACTGTGAGGTAGCCCACGAATGGTCGGGCCAGGGTTAGGACGTGCTATGGAAAAGGGTTGGGGATGTGAAGAAACATGGTCGATGATGCCGTCTGCAGCATGGGATGCCCCCGTCGCATCGTGCTGGGAGGAATCGCCACGAGGGGCATCAGGTATAATGGTATAGAGATAACCCGACTGGGCGTAAATGAGGTCGAATTGCAGGGCCTTAAGGATGGCCTCTTCTTCAGACTGGGGTCTTTCGGATGCCACATCCTTAGCAATGACAGGAAGAAGGGATTTGAGGAACCAATCTAAGAAGATACGGTCGTCTAGTTTGATCTTGTAGAGGCTGCGGCGTTGACGCCACTCATGAATGTGGTCCGTGATGTGGGTAGCCATGTTTTGTCTGCAAGACAGGAGAATCTCAACTCCCGCGTCATAGCGGACAGGTAACTCGAAGAACTGCAGGAAAGTCAAGGCAAGGAAAGTAAAGGTGGCATGGGTCCCATGGGGTTGCTCGATGAACCACTTAGTTGTAGAGCCAGTGAAGGTGCGCTGTAACAGACGGAAGCGAACAGAGTCATCCACTATGGAGTTGGAGGAACACCATAGATGGAATGACATAATATGGTTTTGAGGGTCCTCACCTGCCTTGCCCTCGAACTTAGGGATGTCAGAGGGGAGCTTGGTGGGCATGTGAGGCCATGCAGGGTCGTGTCGGATGGGATCGTTAGTCAATCTGGTTAGTTCAGGCAGGTTGAGGCTAGCCATGAATGGAAAATTGGAAGAAGGATGCGACACAGTAGTGGGTTGGACCAAGTTGGGGCCAATTCCCCCAAGTGGAGGGACAGGGTTTGGGATATTGCCCCCAAGTGGGGGAATTGAGGTATAGGAGGGTCCTGCGCCACCATGGGTGGTGTAAGTCGCTGGTGGAGTGGTGGTAGGTATGTCAGGTATGGGAATGGGTATGGTAACCAGAATGGTGGTCGCGGCCCCCATGGAGGGTATACCCAAAGCAGGTGTGGTAACTGGTGTAGTGGTGGATGTGCCACCAATGGTCCCTACAAGGAAAGGAGTGGAAGTCACGCCAGCCATGGGGCTAGTAGGGGCAGTGTAAATGGGGTTCTCAGACTCTTCCTCAGAATCAGAGGTAAAGTAAGGGGCTTCAAGATCGGGTGACGGAGTCCTATGTCGCTGACGAGTGGAGTCAAATGACAAGGCTTGAGATCTATGATAAGTGGTATCAAGTGATGAAGATCTGTGTCTATGACGGGTGGTGTCAAGTGAACCGTGCTGTGGGGGCTCGCCCCTGAGGCACCGAGAATGTCTCGGGGACTCAATGGTGACAGATGGTGTCAAATCTCTGGGGGTTGAGGTGAGTAAAAAAAACAGCTCAAAAACCCTAATGCAACCGAGTGTTCAGAAGGAGAGCTCAAAAAATAGGGCACTCAGGCCAACAACCAACTCAAAACGCCCACTATAACAGCTGTGCTACAATAGGTGGAGTATCAACAGAAATGGTCAGAATACCAACAAGCAGCAAGTTTCCTAAAAATAAAAAATGGTGGACTCACTAGACCAAAAGGAGGTAAGGGACCAAGCAAACACCTAACTAAATAGTATTCTGACTCAACTAGACATATCCTCTGCAAGGTGATGAAATCCAAGTCAGAAAATATGGATAGGAGAGCCAAGTGGCTAAGATATCCCCCTACCGGGAGGGACACCGGGTAGTCAATCCTAGAAGAATGGAAACTAAGATACCCCGTTCATGACACGTCCAGAAAGGTGAATCTGCCGTTTGCTCCTTTTACCGCAGTACCCCTATAGAGGGATACTCCGAGAACTGCGAAAGGTATCCCTTCGGTTACTAAATGGAGTGCGGTATTCCACTCAGGCCTCCGGAACCATTCTGGCAACTTCAACCCTCCTGGGGGAGATGCCCTCTGATAAATTGGTCGTGACCGTGCCAAACAATACTAGGGGATTTTGGTTCCCTATTTGGACAACAACTATGTCTCAAGTGTAAGCAACCGAGGGGTGTTATTGGAAGCCTATCCCCCCGATCCTACCTAACTACAAAAATTCTTTTGTGTTCCCCAAGTGGGGTTAGAATATTGGTTGAGTTAAGTAGTTTTTAAGGCTCACTTGAATTAGGTGACAGAGTGTGTGCATGTGAGATGATGATGAACCCAAGTAAAAGGTGCCACTGGGGAGGGAAAATTTCTAACTAGCAATAACAAGACAGAAATTAACCTTTGAAATGCACAATTTTATTTTTTCAATTTAAAGTGTTGAAAATGTAAAAACGATTCTGTAAATGCAATAGAAATAAAACTGCAGAAAAGGCTGTAAGGAAGGGTGGCTGCAGGTAGGACAGATGGCTGTGCTGGGGCAAAAAATAGTGCAGCAAAGTGCTGGGTTCAAAACAGAGAAAAATGCAGAAAACAGACCGCAGGTTTTTGGCAAATCTGAGCGGTCGGACCGCGGAAAACAGTTGAACAGTCGCAGGCGGGTTGCGGGTTTTGGGCTGAAAAATGCAGTCGGGACGCAGGAAAAACGCCGAAAGTCGCAGGCGGGTCGCGAGAAAATGGCCGAAAGGCGCAGGAAAAATGCCGAAAGGCGCCAGCGGGTTGCGGAAAACTGGCCGAAAGCCGCAGGTGGGACACAGGAAAAACGTCGAAAGGTGCCAGCGAGTTGCGGGAAACTGGCTGAAAGCCGCAGGCGGGACGCAAGAAAGACGCCGAAAGGCGCTAGCGGGTCGCGGGAAAATGGCCGAAAGCCGCAGGCGGGACACAGAAAACAGGGTAATAGCCGCAGTCAGACCGTCCCAAACAGGCTAATAGCCGCGGTCGGATCGCAGGTAACAGACTGAAAACGGCTGGCAGGTCGCCGAAAACAGTCTGAGAGCCGCGGTCGAATCGCAGGTAAGTTCCTGAAAGACGCGGTTGGAACGCGACTGCAGGGGGAAAAGACGCGGTTTATGGCGGCCGAAAGAGACAGCCGAAAACAAAAAAAAAAAAAAAAAACCAAAAAAAAAAAAACAAAAAAAAAAAAAAAAAAAAACAAAAAACAAAAAACTTGTAACCAGAAATTCAAACCTAGGGGAGTCGCCAAAACTATAGCTAGGGTTTTACCCCTAGCTTGTGCAAATGAGCACCTACTAAGGAGAAGGGACTCCTTAGTAGCAGTTCAGTAAATTGTAAATTAAAATGCTAAAACATAAATGTAAATTACTCTAAACATATGCATGAAACAGAAAAAACAAGATATAAAGAATGGTTTTTGTATTGATTTTACCTCCAATGTGAAGGTTGGTGAAGCTCTTGCAATGGCCCAAGAGGGTTGCTCCAAGCTCCAACTTGCTCCTTCTCTTTCTCCAATGGTGGGAATGGGCCAAAAGGGGCTCTCAAGGTGAAAGTAGCTCAAGGGTGAGCTAGGGTTTCAAGAGCTATTTTGGCAGAGTAAGGGTGCTTATGATTGTGGATATGAAATGAGGGGTCTCCATCACCTATTTATAGTTTTTTGGTGGTGGAGTGCTGGCCCATGGTTTTGGGAACCAAATGGTTTAGGTCAGCTGTATAGGGTTTTTCCCTCCTTTTTCCTCATTATTTTATATTTTGTATTCCCTCTTTAGAGGGTTTTTGCTATTTTGGAGGAATTTTGGATATTTTTGGAGGGAAAAGGGGTTTTTTAGCCTTTTTTGAGGCTTTTTGATGGTTTTGTGGCCTTTTGGAGGCTTTTTAGTGGGATTTTCAGGGTTTTTAAGGGAAATATGGTAGGAAAAAGAACAAATGAGTCATGTAATGGGGTAGATGAGGTAGTGAGCACTTTTTGGGTGTTAATAGTATATTTGGACGACATCCTCATATTCAACAAAACTTGGGATGAATATTTGTAGCACATTCAACAACTCCTAAGAACCTCTAGTGACACAATTTATATACCAATTTGGATAAATTCCCGTTGGGCATGGAGAGAATTGATTAGCAATGATACATTATGGATGAACATGGGGTGCATGTGGACCCATCCAAGAATCAATTCATTTGTAATTTTCCATACCCGATGAATCTAAGAGAGGTTTGTAGCTTCTTGGGACTTACCAAATTATTTCACATGTTTGTTTTGGGGTATTCTCATATCACTTGTCCTTTGACCCAAGTGACCAAGGGTGGGGAAAATCTAGGTTCATTAGGTCTGAGTTAGAACAAAAAGAATTAGAGGATCTAAAACATCATTTTTTTTGACACCAATACCCACCCTACCAGTCCTACCGAAACCATTCAAGATTGATAATGATGCCTATGATTATGTTTTTGATGCATTCATCACTAAATATAGACATCTAGTGGCCTATCATAATGAGACATTATTTGATGCAGTTCACAGGGACCCCACCTATGGCAATGATATGTACTCCATTGTGCAATCCTATTGCCAATGGAAACATTACATCCTGGGGAAGGAGACAATCATCCACATTGATCACAAGCCCCCATCATTCATGTAGACACATGATAATTTTTATAATAACCACCTTCAAACATAGATTTTCCAATTGCATATGCACATGAATAATCCTCCCATGCTCAAATTGAGGTTGATTGGGAAGCCAAATTTGTTGAATGGATCCATCATGTCCAACAACAAGTTCATGATATTTTGTACAAATCCAATGCCAGGTAGAATCAATGCTAAGATCAGCATCACATTCCACACAGGTTCCAAATGGATATAAGATATGGATACATTTGTAGAAAGAGAACCTCACGGGGCCCCATGGGAATCTTAAACCACATTGATATTTTATGTACACCATCACAAAGTTCGTGGGTGAGAATGCTTTTTAATTGAGTATCCACCCTTTCGTTGGCTTGCACCTAGTATTTAACATGGAGATAATTTGACATATTTTTTACCTCTATTAGACATCTTGAAGGTGGAAAAGCACTTGGCCCCTACAAAACTCAACCCTGAGTGCATTGAGTAATCTATACTAGAGTAGATCATGGACATCTAGATGAGGCACACCTGCCAGCAAAACATACAACTCTATCGAGTGGTCAAAGAAGGACACTTATTCATCAAGGAAAGTGGATCAATAGAAGTCAGTTTCAACATAATTTTCCCATGTGATGGAGGAACTTGATGCAATGGGGGGCATTTTTAACCTCTTGTAATGGTCTTCCTATGAGTGAACGTAGATGACACACCTCTCTTCTGAGATAAGCTACAACCATTCTAGCTAGTTTGTATTTCTTTGTAGTTTATATTCTTTTTACATTTCATTCATTAAGAGAATGTGGAATTTATTGTATATTATAGTCTCTCTAATATTTCTGTGTGTAATTTTTTTCTACCTTTGTTTTTTTCTCTAAATAATCCAGATTAGTAGGATAAATGCAATCTTCTCTTTGTTGTTTCTTGGTGCATGTCTGTGACAAGATCTAGGTACCTAGAGTTGGGTCTCAAACTAACTGATATTGGGGAAATCCACTCTCACTATCCCAAACAACCTCACATGGAGGAAGAAAAGAGACATGATGTAGTAGGAGATCCTATAAAAAAAATTCTAGAGGAATCCTTGCATGAAAATGGAACAAGATGATGTATAATTTCACCAACATCCTTCAACAGCTGCCAACACCTTCGAAAAACAACCACTTTGGATGCACAACACCCTTCAAGGTACAATTTAACTTTTACATGGATTTATTTTGAGGACAAATACATGCTTTGGAAAAATGGTTAAATCTATTAGAGGTTTATTGCTCTGTTCAATATTTTTTTGATAGCGAAAAAATCGTCTTCACACTTTATAAGTCCCTCCCCCATGTCAAAGGTTGGTGGGACTGTTACTAGAAGTACTTGCAAGACATGTTTCTACAATGTACTAGATAGAACCCACTTTGATGGATTTTTTCGATTCCCTCAAGGAGGAATTATACCATGTCAAAAATTATGACGACTACTACATGATATTAACATCTCTACACCAGGATAGAGACAAGACGATGTCAAAGTTTACCAATATATTTTGTACCTTGTGCTCAAATATGGATATCAGAGACTCCAAGAGGCACTTGGTATTGAAGTATTATTGTTTCCTATGTAGTTACCAAAAAGAGATGGATTTTCTATACATATTCTCACTAGGTGTCACTTATCAATATGTTGTCAAAATGGAGAAAACATTTAATTAGAAGAATAAGAGGTAGTTTGGGTGTACAAATCAACCACATCAAAAGCCTAGAAAAGGTGGCCCTATCTCACAAAACAAAGGATGGACTAAGAATATCCAACTTCATGAAAACAAATCTAAGCCACATGTAAAGAAGGCTAATGGAAAGTTAAAGAAATACATTGGACAGTGGTGTGAGTTCCACAACATCGCCTAGTGCAACATTGATGAGTGTCACTCAAAACGATTATTATTGGTCAAGATGAAATCCTTAGAGATAGACTCTAGTTTGGACTCTAATTCGGAGCAAGATAAGGGAAGTGAACAATTGATGTAGAACCTAGTTCCACAATCACAACAATAAAATACAATTAGAAGAGTCTGAGGAGCTAAAGGAAAGGGAGCACCTCATCCATTCATAGATGTGGGTGAATGGGATTTCATTGCAATTCATTGTTTACAATGGAAGATAGAAGAACCTGATAGCAACTTATGTTATCAAGATATTGACTTTTGTAACAATGCCACACCCCCAACCATACACTATCAGTTGCTTGAGCCATGGAAGATACATCCATTCCAGTCAACGATGATGCTTGTCCTACAGTATCAATCCCTTCAAAGATGAGGTATTGCATGATGTTTTCCCACTTGAAGTTTGTTATTTTATTTTAGGACAACCCTATGTGTGGAAATTCCATGTTGTTTATGATTCTAGGCCCCATAGAGTCATATTTTGTTAGATAGTCCAACTCTACAAGGTAACTAAGGTGGTTCTAACTTCTAACTATCATGGTCTCCTTGATCTCAGAAAAACAATGTCAAAATCTAGTCTCCCAAATTGGGAATTAATGTGTCATTTTCACGGTCTAGTCAAAAGGTGAATGAATGGTCACTATGATGGCCAAGGCCTCAACACAAATCCCTACATAGTATAAGTAGGTGGACAAGATTGTAGAGGAATATATAGATATATTCACATCACCTAAAGGGGTGCATCTACACTTCCAGGTCAAGCATTCCATTTATTTGACACCTGGTTCTCCTTTACCTAATGGCCCAATATACATCTGCTCTCTTCTAGAGAATGATAGGAATAAACTGTTAGATTAAATATCTCATCTAAAAGGGGCACATTCGACCAAGATCCTCACCTTTTTGGAGCCCAATTATGTTAGTTCATAAGAAGGATGGGACATGGTGACTCAATATTGATTACATATTCTTGAACAAAATAACCATCAAGAATTGATATCCAATCCCCTATATTGATGATCTTCTTGATTAGACCAAGGGTGCCAAGTTCTTCAGTAAGATTGATTTAAAGTCAAGTCACCACCAATTCTTGATTGAGTAAACCAAACTATGTAAGATCACATTCATGAAGTATAAAGAAGGCCTTTTCAAGTGGTTGGTCATGCCTTTTGAATTGACTACTACTCAAACAACATCCATGATCATGATGGATGACATATTGAGGCCATTCACAAGCTATTTTGTTGTAATATATTTGTATGACATCCTCATCTTCAATAGAACATGGGTGGAACATTTTTAACACATTCAACATATCCTTAACACCCTTCAATAACACAATTTATGCACCAATTTGGAGAAATTATAATTTGTCATGGAGAGAATTCATTATCTAGGATACATCGTGGATGAATATGGGGTGCATGTAGACCCAACCAATATCAAAGTCATTCACGATTGGCCATCCCCAATGGCTTTAATATATATCTGCAGCTTCTTGGGCCTCGATAACTTCTATTTTAGGTTCAAGTTGTTGTTCTCTCATATCACTTGGCCCCTAACCCAAGTGACCAAGGGTGGGGACAAAGCCAAGTTCATTTGGTATAAGTCACAACATATATCATCTAAGGATCTAAAACATCACCTTTATTTTGCACTGATAATCACCCTAAAAACCTACAACAACCATTTGAAATTGAAATTGATGCCTTAAATTATGTTATCTATGTGGTCCTCACTCAATATAGACATTCGACGGCCTATCATATTCAAACGCCACCTAATGTAGTTCACATGTACCCCACCTATGACAAGGATATGTACTCCATTGTGTAGGTCTATCACAAATGGAAACATTACATCCTAGGGAAGGAGAGGATAATACACATTGATCACAATCCCCAGAAATTCATGCAACCATAGGGGAAGTTACTGAATGACCATCGTTGGAAGTGATCTGCATAGCTGCAACAGTTCCAATCATGTTATTGAATGCCTCATTTGACCTTCAACCATGTTATTGAATTCCTCAGCCGAACTTCGGCCATAGCACTAAAAATTGTCCTCAACTCTTGTGGGTGTGATACCTCCAAGTGGAGTGAATTGTATAACAATGAACCCAACTTTGTTGTTACTTATCAAACATTGCATGCAAGAAAACTAATCTCGAACTTTCATGTCCAGAATTAACTTTTATGTCATATAGGACACCTATCTTTTCATTCAAGCGAGTGGGAGAAGATGACCTAGGAGGCACATTAAAGTTGAGTGGCAAGTCACTTCGGTGTGGAGAAGACAATGGGATTCTTACAAAAGTACTTCTACTAGCCAAGGCTCCAATAGGATGTCAAAAAGTATATCAAATCATGCACTGCCTATTCCATTACTAAACCTTTCATCAAGAAGCAAGGGTTGTGCACTCATTTTCCTACCTGGGTAGACCTTAAGAGTGTGTCTCCTTGTACTACATGTCCAGCATGCCTTCAACCAAGCATGGAAATGATTGTGTATTTGTAGTTGTTGACCAACTCTATAAGATGTCCATTTTAACGCCTTGTAAGAAGAGAATCACAATAGAGGACACTATTAAGCTATTCTTTGAGCCTGTTTGGGTTCATTTTGGGCTCCTTGATCTATAAAATACCGTAGATATTCCACTAGAACAATTCATCACAACGGACCTTATAACTTAGCTCATTTTATTAGCTTATTTCCATTGAATCCTAAGTAATTGGAACTAAAAGTAAAATAACTAGAGCAAATAAATACACAATAATACAACATAGACACTAGGAAAACCCACTATGGGGAAAAACCCAACCAGAAATGAGGACTATGCCTTGCTATTTTATATACAATGCAAATACAAAAGAATGGACACTCTCTATGGAGGTACCTATGACTTTACAGCCAAAATGGACTACATGATCTCTTGCTTCCTTTGTTCTACTCTAATATCCACTTATGTGTTGTTTCTCAACTATGGAATATAACAATAATATAAAAATATTGGCACCCCTCCTCCACCTAATGGCCCGGTAATTAACATATCCTGATAGCAGTCTAGGGTTAATTTTAGGTTTTTGGCATGCCCCAAATCCCAATTAGGGTTATGGTTTTGGACCTTCTAGAATATTTTTGAAAGTACACACGTGAATAGCTCTGCATGTGTGAGAAATAAGAGCTAACGTGGAATCCAATTGGTACCATGGTGGTTAACTGGATAGGTCAACTTGTGGGGGGCATAACTTCTTCATACGGACATCGTTTGAGGAATTTCTTAGACTGTTGGAAAGGTATCAGAGTGTAGAATCACATGAATGGCCATGGAATGGTGATGGACTTTTTGACACCAAAAAACATCATTTAGACTCTCAAATAGGCCTCAAAATTTTTGGATCCCAAATCTGTAACATGAGACCTACCCCTAAAATGGGCCCTACAAGCCAATTCATCTAATATTTCGACCCCAAAAGCACCAAAATAGATGAAAAATTATATATTTAACCATTTCGAAACACTCTCACAAAGCAGTATTTCATATTGGGAAAGTAGGTTGTCGAGTACTTTATTATTATAACTTATGGCCGATTATGGACACCAAGCTAACCACATCAACTGCATTCCTCCTACAGAATGATGGATAGATAGAGATAGTCAACAATATAACTATGCATATACTGATAATTTAAAGATCCAAACATCCATGCAAATGGGATGAGAGCCTTCCTTATGTTCAACATAGCTACAACAGATCCCTCCATAACTTTATTGGTCACTGCCCTTTCTAGGTGTGCTTGGGGTTCTATCTATTGACCCTAATTGATGTAGCACTACCCATTGCATATCCAAATTGATTGAGCTACAAAAAAATTTTGAGTGGATCCAATACGTCTAATAACAAGCTCATGATATTTTAAAAAAATCCAATACCAAGTAGATGCAATGTCACAATCAACATCAAGTTCCACACAAGTTCTGAGTAGGATATAAGGTATGGTTGAATTTATATAAATACGACCACTTAGGCCCCCATAGGAATATTATACCACTTCTATAAGTTCCTTATACCATCACAAATTATTTGGGTGAGAATACCTTCAAATTGAGCACCCCCCCTTTCCTTGGCTTGCACCTAGTATTTAGCATGGAGCTACTTCAATCATATTTTTCACCTCTATTTAACACCTCAGAGTGACAAATAATATGGCCCCGAAAGAACTAAATAATGGATATATTTATCAAGAAAAAGTGGACTAGATCATGGACATCCATACAAGAGGCACCTTTCAATGGAACATACAACTCTATTGGTTGGTCAAAGCAAGACAATTTATTCAATGAGGCAAGTGGCTCACTAGCTGAAGTCATATTCAATAGAATTTAACCCATCTGATGGATGAACTTGATGCAATGGGGATGACTTCTTTGTAAGGGGGGATGATTGATACGGGTGGATACTAAATGCCACCAACTTTTCAATGTTTCTACCATTTTCTGGGTCTTGAACTTCCAGGGCATTTTGGAGGCCCTAAACAATTTTTTTCGCCCTGGCATAGATCGAAGTTGCCTAAGGCTCACCTAATCCTTGACTGAAATTTTCCTTCTCTCTGAGATCATTACAATGGTCTATCATGAACCCAAATCAAATTTGTATGTGGAAGTTGCAGCCCCATGAAGTTTATGTATCAACTAGACTCCTCGGGCCGACATTACTTTTTCCACTTCATCTCCTAGGGTTAGGGTTTTGAATATTTAGGGTTTTCTCCTCATAGGGTTTGGCACTTAATATTAGAAGGAATTTTTTCAGCCTCTTGTAATGGTCTTGTTACGAATGTGCATAGATAACAAATATCTCTTAAGAGATAAGCTACCATCCATTCTAGCTACTCTGTATTGCATTGTAGTTTACAGTCTTTTTCAATTTCATTCATTAATATGGTTTTGGTTTTACTATACTACCGTGATTTATACAACATGTTCATATGCGTGTTTCCATTTTATATTTATGCCTTCATTTCATTTTCTAAATAATTTAGATCAGTGGTGTTAGAAAATTCTTATTTTCATTGTTTCTCGATGCATATCCCTGATGATCACTGAGTTTGGGAAAATCCACTCTCACCGACCCAAGTGGCCTCACATGGTGGAAGAAAATAGAGACAATTATTTTCAGAATAACCCATGAATAACTAGGGATGACTATCACAAAGCAAGGGAGAGATAACTAATTAAATTTCTCTATTATTGTTCACTTAGATTCAATTCATTAATTAAAGAAGTGATAGAAATGTTGAACTATGGTTGTCATTGATGTCAAAAATAATCATGATTTCAAAGATGACTTAGTATCCATGTGTCAGTTTGAACAAGTATATCAAATCCAGTTTGAAGAAGTACATAATAGAAAGTCTAAAGTGGTACATAAGGCATGTGCGCAAGTCACCATCCATCTAGTTGTGACACTTCAAAAGTAATGTCAAAGAGATGGTTAGAAAATTATCAGGAGTGCATAAGAGTCTCGAAAGCAAGAACTGGTTAAAGATGTATGCAAGTCTTGAAAGTGCACAAGAACCACCAAGGGGAAGAAGTATACAAGTCCCACAAGCGTGCAAGAGTCTTGGAAGCAAGAGGTGGTTGGACAAGTCAAGTGCACAAGACCCAAAAACGATGGTACTTCAAGTGAGAAAGACCCAACATGTATTTGGTCCCATGTGCACAAGTCCCACTTTTCTAAGGACCAAGTGTGTGCAAGACCCACAAGGCATAATACCTCAGTCACGGAGATCATGACAAGTGGCGGATGATGATGAGCAAGCTCAACCATTAAGAAAGGAAGAAGGTATGCTAAGACCAACTTGTGGACACATCGTCTGACCAAGTCGAGTATAAATAACAAGCCAAGTTGGTGAGCAAAAATCAGCTTGAAGATGCAAAAGAGATAGGATTCTGATTTGGCAAGCTTCAAATTTTTGGGTATCAATGGATCATTGAATTGGAACAACATGATCTAGCTGAGAGCTAGTTGCACAAGTACAAACAAGCAAAACAGATGATGTTGTGTAGAATGATACAGTTTGTATGTAAAAAATGTGCAAGAATAGAAGAGTAGCACAAAATATGATGTGCATAATGATATATTATATGGTCCAAGTGTGCAAGAACATAAAGGCAATGTCACAGATGGTGCACATGAGGTCATAGTTGTGCAAGAACAGAACAGGAGTACATTAGACGATGTGAAGAAGTGGTTTGTAGATGCGCAAAAGCATAACAACATGTTGAAACAATGCGCAGATTGAAAAAGGTTATGAAATACAAGAACCAGTGTGCGATTGCAGAAGGTTATGAAACAAGAGAACTAGTGTGAAATATTGATGCAGTGATGTGGAGTAACTTTTGAACTGATGATACAGTATAGAAGTTTCAAAGTACATAATAAATAGGAGGTGCATGCAAAGGAAAGTACTGCAGTAAATCTAAAAACTGCACAGATCAACAAAAAGTAAGAAGATCTATTACAGTCATATTAGGGCAGCGGGACAGGGAAAGGAACAGGTCGTTGTGAATCAATGATACAATACAGCAGTTGTGAAGTACAAAATAAATAGCAGTTGCATGCAAAGGAAAGTATTGCAGTAAGTCTAAAAAGTGCACAAATCAGCAGAAAAGTAAGAAGATCTACTACAGTCATATCAGGGCTGCGAGATAGGGAAAGGAACAGGTATTTGGTGCTTCCTTTAGGTTGGAGCCTGTAAATATTAGGTGTCGATGCCTCCTTCCAGTCGGTGCTGGTAAATCAGGGATTCGTTCTTCCTTCAGGTAGCCTATAAATTAGGGCGTTAGAGCCTCCTTCCAATTGGTGATAGAGAACTTTGGAAGTTGGTATTTCCCATGAATGTAATATTCATTATATAAAAAATCATTATGTGGTTTTATCCCATTTGGGTTTCCACATTAAATCTTTGTGTTCTATGTATTGTGCATGTGTTGATGCATGACATTGTTTATTATGAATGCTTAATATAATATAGTTTGAATGTGGTAAAAGTGAAAAAAATTCATAATTGCACATAAAATTGATTCACCCCCCCCCTCAATATTGATAAGATTTCCAACAAGAAAAAAATAATAAATTGAGTGGGAGAGTGAACAACGAAACTATATCCTTTAATTCAAACTTAAGATTCCTCCAATGAATAGCTCTAAAGCACTCTAATTGATGGATCTTGAATCGTGCATGCTAGAAAGACAAAGACCCTTCTCAAAACTTATAATACCATGAAAGCACGAATCTAAACATGAACCAATAGTAACATTGATCATTCCTAATTATCTTATCAAGAAAACTAAACCTCCTACACCAATAGGAATCAATAATAACAAATATTGAACATCGTATTTAGGGGGGAGATTATAGATCTTTAATAATCCATGAAAGAACAAGTATATGTTTACTTGATCTTGTTTTTGACACCTATGAACCATTTCTTGAGTCCATATGAACTCGAGCCACTAATTTCTTCGATCCTCCAAATATTTCAAACTCCCTCTTATACAAAGTATGGAATCCAAATAAGTAAATGGACCTCACTAATCAAGGGGGAAATGAGTTCTCAAAAGTAGGGGTTTCTAAAGGGGAATGGACATAAAAACTCTAGAATTCAATACCAACTCTCCCATAATAGCCTTATTATCAATGTTGTATTCCCCTTTCTCTTCATTATATGTCTCATTTATACTTTTGGACATGATTGAGATAGTTGTGAAGGTGGTTTCAAGGAGTTACACCCGAAAAAACTACTTTTCCAACCATTCAATTTTGTAATTTTCGAGCTTTTTCTTGTATTTTGAGTATTTTTCAGGGCACACACTCCTTACAAGAAGGAAAGGAGTATGTAAACGCACATGTCATGAAGGAATGGTGCATGTTCCTTCAAAACTATCATTTATAGTGGAAAATGAGCTAGAAAGAGCTAGTAGCTTGTCCTGGGGTGGATTCATCACTAATGGATAGCCCCAACACCTTATTCAAGGAATATAACAATGATTAGGGACTCTTTAGATAAAATTAGGGATATTCAGAGACTTCTTATGGATATTTAGATGTTTTTTGGGAGCATTTTATGTCATTAGGGTCACCCATATGCCATTAGGGTCATTAGGGTCATTGAAGTGCATATTTATGCTATAATAAATGCCCCTAATGTGTGAGGTTAGAAGGGTAGAAAATGGACAAAATGCATTATAATACTTGGAAATATCTATCAAGTGGGATTAGCTAGAGGTTCTTCGACATTGACCCAAAAGGTACCTTCAACATAGACCAAAGTATTATATCAAAATAGTTCCCTAAGGTGGGCATACCCATACTCAGGTGTAAATAAGCGTGGCCACCAAATCAAGTACACTACAGATCCATGAAATATATAATATGTTGAATCATTCGCATGAAAAGGTACACAATGGATGCATGTCAAAATATAAATCATAGCCATGGGAAAATACAATGTGGATCTATGTCTAGAAAATCATCAGGATAACTGAGATAAGAACAACTTGGCTCTCCATGAAGTACCATTGTCACAGAGTGTGTGGTGTAGTCTTGTGCAACTCGAGAAATAACATAAAATTGGTAATGCTACTACTACTCAAGGTATTCAATCCAAACTATCATCATGTACATATCCTTACCATGTGAATAAATTATATGAATTCAAACATGGGGGATGTCATTTAATTATTGGTCATTGATGTATATCATTAACAAACATGAGACAACCCACCGAGGATGATGACGTACATCAAAATAATCAGTACATTATAGCAAGTGTGGATAAATGTGTTTTTGTTGAACAATTGTAAAATCTACCAATCAGGGTACTTTGATGTATTCCCGCTATCAATAACAAGGGAACCAACCATTGATTACTCTAAACCCCAAGGTGATGACAAGGTATCTAAATCCCTCTACCATAGAAAAATGAGTTGACATCATTAGGATGAGATTCCTTGTAAGGAAGGAATTAAGGAATCCTCCATCAACCAACATGAGCACAAGACAAAAAAGTAATTTGTTTTGAAAAGTATTGGATAAAAATTTTGCACAAACACCACTAAGTATGTCTCTCACATGCACCAAAAGAAGATAGCACATGAAAGATACCCTCTGATCAA
Organism: Larix kaempferi; assembly: GCA_027924585.1. Classification (NCBI taxonomy): domain Eukaryota; kingdom Viridiplantae; phylum Streptophyta; class Pinopsida; order Pinales; family Pinaceae; genus Larix; species Larix kaempferi. The sequence continues at coordinate 11,831,606 of BSBM01000008.1, forward strand.
AAATTAATAATGAAAGTTTTTGAAAAAGGTGATGAATTCCACCAATGATGAGAATGGAATCCATGGTATGGCACGAATCCTAAAATGTGAATAGAGTTCTTTCAATCGAACATATGGTAAATCGCTTATTCAACAACCAATGATGATATGTCATCTTCCAAGAACAAGGTAACCTAGCAATAAGGAAAGTAGGATTATGGGGCCAATGAATCAACTAGGTCAATTCCTCATATCAATGTATCATAGTCGATGAGAAATGACCTGCTAATGAGAACTCAATGGGGACCTTCTATACTAGCACGAGTAAGAAACTAGTTGTGATAATGAACTGAGAATAACTTGATAATAGGGATTGCTGACATAAATAGTTAAGGATACTATGTAATGGCTGACACAAGTTAAAGACAACCCTTGAAATATAGCATGACATAATGGTGACCTACGAAGCATTTGATGCAAAGGGGACAATGATATAAATATGGAACACAAGAGGCATTAATAGATTCTCCATCATGATTGGAAGAGTAACCAACTAGAGGATTACAAACTCAAAGATCATGGTTTGGATTCATAACGTAATACTAAGACCCAAATTGTTGAGAATACTCAATTAAACCAGTGCTTTGTTCAAGGGTGACACGACTGACATGCTACCATAATAGAAAAGGAGATATAAGATCAATACTCTCTCTTTTTATAATTTTTTTTTTCATATTAATAAATACTGAAAAGGAGTAACAAAACGCCATAATACAATGGAGGAGATGAGAATCACATGGCACAAAACTATGTTCCAAGCACATAGAACACACCTATGTAAAAAATGAAAAAAAGATGTGCAGGATACAAACAATAAATTAGCATGTCCCCTCTTAGAATAAAGGTTTCAATATGTGTCTACAATAGGAGAAAGCAAAAGGTGAGAAACAGGTGAGAATTCATAAGTGGTAAGCAGTGAAAAGTGACTAGCACTGAACATGAAACTCATTGGTGTAAACATCAATATGTCATGTAGCAACACAAATCAAAATAAAATGGTGGGAGTTCCTCATAAAGTGGATAGAACAAGGTCAAGAGGAAGTCATATGGCTTCATCACAAAGCCATGGAAGGACTGAAAAGGGACTCTTGAGCCTACAATAAACTACAACATGAGCACTAATGAGACATCAAAGGATCTAACTAGGACACCCATGTTCAGTAAACCCTACTAGTAGAGTTACAACACTTTAATTAAAAATGTATATTGTTGCAACTTTGTGGGGGTGGATAATAAGAAGTTATTATATGGAAAAGATAGTACAAAATGCAAGGTGGAAATGATCCTAACCTATATGAAAGTTTTGAATCATATACCTGTCAAAATGAACCCATCCAGATCATTTAATGATGTCAATGTCTTAAAAAATCTATTATCCCTAAAATAAATAATCGAAAAATGTTAGGAAACCAGTATTAGTATCATCAATAATAATATGTCATCATGAAATACTCAAGGAAAAATTAAAACTATTGAAAAATGGGTGGTAATTCAAAAAAATCAAAGTGAAAAAATGGGAAATTACCATTTCATTTGAGATTTCCTCTACAGATTGTTCTTTGAAAGAAAAATTCTCTAAATCTTCAAGTGACAATTGTGGGGCAATGCGAAAACCATTTGGCCTTCCAATACCAATAAGTACTTCCTCTCATCCTCCTCTCCCTTTTCATTGATTTAAAATTCAAATTTTGGCAAATTTTTAGGGTTCTTGACCCTCCTTTATCCTCCATCTAGGAACATGCTCTTTCTAAAAGAATGGGTGTGTCTGTGGACAAACCTATGCGTTCCTATACTAAGGGAAAAGCACGTGTGCCCTCAAAAAGGAGGGAAATGAAGGTTTTTCTTCCTAAAGAAACTTTTTTCTTCAATTTTTCCCAGTGACTTTCAATTTATCTATTGTAGGGTCAAATTAACAACCAAATGTATTCTAATTAAGTCAAACTAGCTCCCTAATGATGCAAATTACTATAAGTTTTCAAATTAGATTGGAATTTACCCAACTTAGTCCAAAATTCATGAAAAATCATGCTCAAATTTGTGTTTTTAATTGTAGAAATGTCAATAATTTGGCGAGAGAGAGAGAGAGAGAGAGAGAGAGAGAGAGAGAGAATTAATATATTGACAATATTTCCCTTGAAGATAATGACACACTATATGCCCTTCACAATTGTGGTTTGCTCAAATTTTATTATAATCCCAATATGAGAGATCAAAATAAAATTTTCCAACTATTGGTGGGTTATTGGGAGCCAAGACAAAATGATTTTTTCATTAATGGGGAGGTTTCAAAATTCACGATCGATGATATTTACTTCATCATGGGATTATCTTAGCAAGGGGTGATGATCAACCTGAAAGGAGGCAATAGGGGTGGAGCAATGCACACAATCCAAGACTAGGTAGACACATATAGATCCTCGAGTACCAAAACAATAGGTACCCAAATACTAATCATCAACATAGAGAATTTACCATTGAAGGTCCTCCTCATGACTATGACATGAGTGACAGGCTCATATTCTCTTCATCAAATATCTTGTGGCACAAATTTACTATGTGTTAGAGTGCTTAAGGCCCACCATATTTGATTGGTGCACCAGTATTTTGGTGAAATTGAAGACCCAGCTAACCAAGTGTAAAACGGGAAAATAGAAAAAATTCAAGTATGGGATAATTTTGGTAGTGTTCTTCCTAGAGAGGATTTCAACTATGTGCCCTCACATTGGTATCGACTGTCTTGTGCCCCAGCATCCTAGGATGAATCCTACGGGTAGACATGATGTACTGCTTGGGAGGAGGGTGTGTGACACATGATTTTGATGATGAGTCTTCTATTGGTGGTCTTATCAGCTGCTGATGATCAAGGAGTACCCCTACAAAGGGATTGACTAGCGCTGAGATATCGATGTTCCACTTCCTCCCAATGAGTAATGGAGTTATATGGGAGAGACAATTTTTGTTTTGAGTCATTTTTTTTTCATAATTTTGTAAATGAGAGGTAAAAATATTTTTGCCAGGAAAAAATGATAACAAATTTTTTTATGCTACAAATGTAGGACCATTACAACTCGTAGGTCACCCCTGACTTAGGATAAAGGTCCCTGTTATCAAATAAGTTGCACTTAGGTGATTTCAAGTGAGCCTGTGAAGATGGAACAAGTTTACTTGTTCATAATCAGAAAATCAGAAGTCCTAGCAAGCCACCTTGGCCTTTTTTTTAATAAAATCACATGTCCATGCCCTGCGGGGAAATTGTAAAAAATGTCATAGCTTGATGGTTTTGTAAAGGACTCGGATTTCCTAGGACTTAGTTATTAGCCCGACTATCCCAGAGTGTTTTTTCCCTTGTCAATTATATGTTGTTGAATAAACAACATATAATTTTCGAGTTTTTCACTCATACCTCCAAAGTTGGGTTGGTCGGCGTGATTTCTCGGTCTTAGGAGTTTATTAGAGTTGAAGTGTCAATGTATATTACCATGATAGATATGAAAATTGAGTCGTATGGACATGTGCTAGGTCCACCTAAGTTTTTTTTAATTTCCGAATAAAATAATTTTTTCCGTAAAACTAAACCATTTTAATGGTTTAAATGGAAAATTTCAAATTGTAATAAAACTATGGTCTGGAGGTGGATTTTGGCGTGGGGATGCTTGTTTTCACACTTAGAGTATTCTCTTTACCCTAGGACCCACTTTCCCTATGTTTCGGGTAGCTACGTCATATCTGGGATCATTTTTCCTTAAAGATGCGATAGTTTGGCAAATAAATGCTAAGAAACGTCAAAATGCACCAAAGTAAAAATAAAAAATATAATAAAAAATGAGTCATTTGGCATGTGCCAAATGAGTTGGCATGCCATGTCAAGTGAAAGAGGACTCATTTGAGATTTAAGTCACACGTTTTATATCAAATCAAGTAAATATGGCATACATATCATTAAAGGGACGCATATTCCCATTCACGAGAGCGAGCATTCTTGTGTGCGAGGTGTGCATTGGTTAGGTGATGTTTCCAAAGAGAGGGTACATATCTCTTGGTATAGATGGCTCCACCTCTCCATATCAAATCAAACCAAATCCACCTGATTGGCAATCAATTTTAAGGAGGTCGAGTTTCTCCATTCTAGAGGATGCCCATATCTCTAAAGGAGGGCATGAGTGCTTACTTGGGCGATTTTTATTTGATGGAGGATATCCCAAGGTGAAGGGGGTGCACCTCTTGTGAGGTGGCACCTCCCTCATTACTCCAACTTCCCCTTCATCCTTAATCAAAGGGATCCTTTCCCCCTCTCTCAAGCTTGACGCCCTCATGGAGCTAGTGCGCCCTCCCTCTATCTTTATCTATAAAGGCAAGCCCACTCTCTCATTGCAAGTTAGTTAAAGTTGCATGAGTAGAGGGCTTGTCATTGTAATACTTCCATTTTTGTATTGTTGGAATAAACGCAAACTCTTTGGAGGCTCATTGGTGTAGTTTGCTTTGTTGGATGATCATGGCCTCGCATGTTTGAGGTAATCTGTATGTGATTATTTTCCTCTTACATTTTTGTATGGTGAATCTAGTCTTGGTAGCATTTTTCTCAATTGATAGGAAAAAATTGTTCAATAAGATTATTACTCGTTTTTCTTTTGCTCGTATATGTTTAAAGACTTAGATCTAACATTTTAATAAGATTATTACTATGTTTCTCTAAAACATTTATATGTATGTGTAACTAGATGTCACAAACCATCTTGCAAGTTTTTTTCTAAGTAGATGCAGGTCACTATTGGATAGGAGCTTGAATAATATTGTTCACCCTCTCTCCAAGAACATTCATGTTTCTTAGTCCAATAGCATTCTACCGAAGGCTTCAATTGTTATTCTCATCCGGCATCGGGCCTATCTCTCCTTCTTCTTCTCCTTCGAAAAGTAATTTTTCTTTGGTTACTTAGGCTTATTGCTTAGATATGATTTCAAATAAGTTCATATCATTTTCATATATGATTCATAAGTCTCATCTATCTATATCTAGATCCTTTAAAGAAAATTAATCATTTGTTTAAACTAGATCTAGCTTCAAGAAATTATTTCTTTTACAAGTTAATCATTTGTAGATTTAAAGGCTTGTTAGATTAGCTTTGTTCTTTGCGTATCATAAGTTCATATCTAGAAAAATTGAAAGTGCTTCATTGGCTTCCCCAAAAATCAAGCCAAGATCCTCAAAATGACTTGTCCTTTTGAGTTCTTTAGTCATTTTTGTAAGTAATTTAACTTAGATTTTCTTTTCAATAATTTTTCTAGTTCGCTCAAATCACTTTTAAAGTGATTTTGGGAATTTGTAAACACTAATTCGTTCGTTGTCCTAAATTTTTCTTTTTAGCATTTTTTTGGACATTAGTGGCAAAAAATCAAGTTTGAGGCCAAACCAAAGCTTCCCGGAGCTTCCTAATTTCATTGGGAAATTTAGACTTGTATTTTTGTAATCTTTTGGATCTAGATTTGTAAATATCCAAAGAATTTATTTCTTCCAAGTTTATTGTAAATCCTAAATAAAAATAAGATCAAGTGGGCTACCCAGCACCCACACCCCATCCCCCCTGGGGGGATTCGCAAAATTTTCATGGAGTGATTTTTTCTAACGGGTTTTATTTTCTATTTAAATAAAACAATCTAGTACTAAAATTTAACATTTGAAGTGTCTGATTCAAATATCAGCCTTCAAACTCACTTAGGATGTAGGAACACTTAATTTCTATTTTTTGCAGGTAGTATACTTTACATATCAAGTAGATCTCATTATTTCAAGTATTTTTTTCCAAGAAAATAAATACTAACCCACCACGCTCTTCCGAAGTACCGAAAGGGAAAATATATTCGTGGTGTAGTAATTAGTTCAAACATTTTACTATTCAATATTTATTTTCGGTAATGAACTTGGCATTGCTTTCCCGAAGTATGCTCTTGCCATCACATAAAGGGATTTGCATGAGTAAGTGATCGAATGATCAGAAAAGAGACTATTTTCCTATAGTAATTAGCATAACATTTTTTACTTTAGATATTTATCTTTTCTGCAATCAAAACAGAACAAATATTTAGTTTTCAACTAAAAGTATGCTCTTTCCCCTTACGAGCATTTTCCTGGGCCTGTGGGAAATCAGAAAGAGTTGCAACTACTCCATAATTCTTCACATCTAATAAAAACTCATCCTAATACAATTAACTACCCTGAACATAGTGAAAATATGGCACTAAGAACTTAATTATTATGTGGGGAAATTTCTCAAGAGAAGCAGGAACCACTGGGAGGTGACCTCAAGGCACAGTTAGACTACACCCTTGTTGGTGTAGTGTTGAACACTGCCCTTGAGACTCCATTCCATCCCACATGTATTCGTGAGGAGGCCCCTTTAATTAAATTTCCGGACATTACTCCTTGTACCTTAGGGTATATCTAGGGCACCCTTTCTCCCGTAATCAAGTTTCATCTTATAATAAATTAAAACTGACCAAGAAGCACTCACACAACATTTACAACACAACAACGCACATTTTCGAGTCCACTATTGGAACTGATCTTGTTTATATTATTTCAATCTTTGAATCAGATCTATGTGTTATATGATTATCTTATGTTGTTGATCTTAATTTTGAAAGTGAATTTGGTTTCAAAAAATCTATTTCAAAACTCATAAACAACTTACCCAATCATAAATCTAAAGCTTAATCAACCTTAGTAACTCATAGGGACTACCCCCCTTGGCTTTGTTAAGATTTCTTCCTAAACAGAGGAGTTGAGTGTTGAGTGACAGTATCTCAACTCGAAACTTTCCCCCAAGGAACACACCTAAGCAGCTTAAAGATTTCTACTGCGATAACCCCCGAGTGCATGTTCCGGCGGCAACATATTTTGGTGCCATTGTTAGGGATAAATATTTTTATTCCTAGGTATTACATTAACCTTTTTGTTTTTTAACTTATTTTGATGCATTTTTTTTAATCAATAAAATTTTACTTAATCTATCTGGAGACTCCACGAAAATTAAACTCAACAAGGTATTCTACGAGAAGGAAAAATGACGGTTCGGTCAGTTTCATTCCTGAACCTAAAAGGGTTTACAGAAGGAGACGGGCCAAACTTGCTTCTCAGAGGATCCTTGAAAACTTAGGAGCCGAGTCTGTTGAAGACATCCATAACTTATTTGAAAACAATAACCTTGGTAATAATTTCTTAGATCCAATGGACAAGTTTTTCGAACCCCTTGACTTCTCTCAGATAGAAGGTTATCCACATGACTTACCTGACAAGGATATTGAGAAGTTGCCAATGTTCTAAGGTAATAATTCTATTACTGCTACAGCTCACATCACCATATTTTCAAGAAACCTAGTATGGTGCGAGACAGCCGCTCAAAAGCAGGAAGATGTTTACATGAGGCTTTTTGCCTTATCTTTAGACGAAGATGCTTTTGATTGGTTTACAGGCCTGGATATCAACAATTATTCAACATATGACGCTTTCGAAAAGGGATTCTTAGAAATATTTGGTGACAAGAAAGAGCCTCAGTATCAGCTAAATTCTCTCCATTCAATTAAATAAATGAGAATGAATCCATGGAGTTCAACAAAAAGTTCAGAACTATAGTTGCCAACATTCATGCTGACTTCAAACCTACAGACAAGTCCATCCTTGTTTATTATATGGAAGCTTTGAGTGGTGAACTGAAATTCATGCTAAGAGAACAAAGATCCTGAAACTCTAAAAGTTTCCCAGGATTTAGCTGTTAAAATTGATGAAAACATGCAATCATCAGGGAAATCTAATTGACCTGGATTTACAAGAGGAATGCATGTTGTCCCTAAACATCGGGATAAAGGAGAAGCTATTGAAACTGAAGTTAAGGATTCATCAAAAGATGTAATGAAAGATATGACTGATACTATAAAAACCTTAGTAGCAAACCTCACTGCTCAAATGACTGCCATGCAAAATAGGTTTGTTAATATGGAAAAGACACATGCTTCCCAGCTCTCTCAGTTACAAAGGTTCCCCCCCAAAGGAAACCAAGATAGATGGAAGAAGAAGGATCCTCCTTATGAGTAGAGGCCACCCAACCAGTTAGATTCAGGCAACATGGTTGAATAAGTAACTCCTTTTTGCAGACCTTGTAAATATTTCCATGAGGAATCCACTTGCTATAGTGCCTATCACATCATGGAACGTGGTTTACCAGAAACTAGTATCCAGGAAGCACCATCAAGACAGCTTGAATACATCAACACGTAGGCCATCCCTACCCTTTCTCGGATCAACATTGGTAGCAAGTTGTAGCGTATAGTCAAGAAAAGGATTTCATCACTAAAAACTATGGAGAAAATCATACACCGGACCAATTCCAATACATGTTTAATGCCAGATTCAAGGGGGGCACTTCAAAGAAGAGACAATCCTTCCCCATCCAAAGAAAAGCAGTACATTCCAAAGGTAACAAATCCTCCCATAGTAAATAAATTGAGCTTTGATATGGGTGATTGGTTAACAAATGCTAAAGTAAATGTACATGTAACTGATATGCTTAAGATTCTAGAGAAGAAAGATAAGTTCCTGAAAGCCTTAGATAATCCGCAAGATAATATTTATGGTACTCATCCTAAAAATAAAGCTCCATCTAAAAATGAGATCTGGATAAATCTAAGGGTAAATTTGTGGAAGAGATAAACACTTTTGGGTATTTTATGGTTATCTTGAATAGTATGGATCCAAGAAAAGAAGGTCATCCATCCTTCTATGTTTCATTATTGGTAAATGACTTTTATCTTCACAAATGCATGTTAGACTCAGGAGCATCATCCAATATTATCACCTTGAAGGTTATGGATGAGCTAGGTTTGAAAATCACAAGGCCATACCAAAATGTTTGTGCCATGGATGCTAGAGAAATCAAAGTTGTTGGAATAATCTCAAAACTTGAAGTAAGATTAGCACAGTATCCAAAAATCCATTTAGATATGGATGTGTTAGTCATTGATGTTCCAGATACATGGGGTAGATTTTGTCGAGAAAGTGTGATACAAATTTAGGAGGACACATCCAAATGGAGTGGACTTATGCAACGGTACCTACATCAGAGAACACTCAGGTTAAGCTACACAGAGAAGTTGAAATAAAGTACCATGTTGAAAACCCTAAGAATCCACATAATGAGTTTGTTGCCAAATTAGATAGTCTCGGAAACTATGCTATCCTATCTAAATTCATGGCTCCTATTAGAGAAAAAATGAAAGATGAAAAGTTAGATGAAATATGGAAGTTATATTTTGATGGAGCATATTCTAAATCTGGAAAAGGAGGAGGAATAGTAATCATTTCCCCATCTAAGCAAACTTTCAACTTTTCTTTAAGATTAGAGTTTGATGCATCTAACAATGTAGCAGAGTATGAAGCACTGTCACTTGGATTAGAAGCTGCTAAAGATATGGGTATCAAAATGTTAAGTATCAAGGGTGATTCTAACTTGGTGATTTCACAGCTAAAGAATAAGTTTGCATGTAAATGTCAGAGAATAAAGAAATATAGGAATGTTATTTGGGACACTATGGAGTGGTTTGATGCATTGAACCTTGAAGCAATTGTTAGAGAATGGAATAGCTTAGCCGATAAGTTAGTTGTAGAAGCATCCACACTTCAACCTACAGATGAAATGATAAACGGTGATGGAAATATTGAACACAACTTTAGACCTTCGGCTCCTGATAATATAGATCATTAGCAGGTGTTTAATGATGATAAACAGATCTTAATATTTATCCACAACGTTGAGGAATTCTCTAAACGTAAGATCAGTTTTAAAGAGGAAGACAAAGAATATTCAAATTCATACAACAACATTAGAAATCCTATTCCTAGAAGCTATATAGGATTTGAGCAGATGTTTGTGTTAGAAAAATAGGATCACAGAGCAATAACAATAAACATAAATGCAGATATAATCACACAAACACATTACAAGAGAGGACACCAATATATCGTGGTTCACCCAAGATGGGCTACTTCCACACTGAAATTTCCATTCCTTATTATTATACCATCCAACAAATGAAGGGATACAACCTGCATCACATCCGCTGCACTTCCTCTTCACTATCTCACAGTCTCTCTTCACGATCTCAGAGATCTTTACAATGCATAATAACTAATACATCAACCCTAGCCATATTACAATGTCCTTATTATAAAGGGGAAAATACAATGGGAAAATACCACGGGTTACCCAAAACCATGGGCCCATAAACTGTTGGAGAAAACAACCCAAAAATTTCCCCCGGACCCCCTGGGGCACATGCTGGGATCATAACCAAACCTGGGGTACAACACGGTTGAAAAAACATCATCTATGAGACTGGAAGATCAGGCTCCACAACCAACAATCTCCCACTTGGAGACTGATCACAGCAACTCCACCACTGTTGTACTTGTTGGACTTGGACTTGGAAAATTTCTCATCTTCTCCTTCACGCTAGAAGGCTAACTAAAACCGAGCAAGAACTCAGTTTCTCATTGGTCACTACCTTTGTGAACATGTATGCAGGATTCTGGCTAGTATGAATCTTTTCTAGCTTCAACAGCTCATCTTCCAGAACAGAGCGTATGAAATGGTACTTGAGCTGTATATGTTTAGTCCTAGAATGGAATGCTGAGTTCTTTGCAAGATGACTGGCACTCTGGATTTCACTATACAACCTGCTATCCTTGTGCTTCTTACCCAATTCCTCCATAAACCTCTGCAACCAAATCATCTCTTTACTAGCCTCTGTAACAACAACATACTCTGCTTTCGTTGTTGAAAATGCAATAACCTTTTGCAGTTTCAAAATCCAACTTATTGTTGTTCCACCTACAGTAAACACATACCCTATGGTTCTCCTGCTGCTATCCTTATCACCTGCCATATCTGCATCAACATATCCCTGTAGAACAGTGTCTGAACCTCCAAAACATAATGCCTGAGTGGTAGTACCTCTCAAATACTTGAGAATCCACTATACTGCCTTCCAATGTTCTTCACCTAGATTGCTCATATATCTACTCACAACTCCTACTGCATGTGCAATATCTGGTCGTGTGCACACCATGGCATACATCAAGCTGCCAACTACTGATGAATAGGGAACCTTGGACATGTAATTTGTCTCTTCTTGTGTCTTGGGACACATTTCCTTACTTAGATTGAAATGGCTAGCCAAAGGTGTACTAACTGGTTTTGCATTTTGCATTCTAAACCTCTCCAACACCTTTTGTATGTACTCACCCTGAGACAATGTCAATTTGTGATTTTTCCTGTCTCTTGTTATTATCATACCAAGGATTTGCTTTGCAGCACCCAAATCCTTCATCGCAAATGAATTTGCTAACTTCCTTTTGAGCAAATTTATTTCTTGCATGTTAGACCCTACAACAAGCATGTCATCCACATACAATAACAAGATAATATAACTTCCATTATCTAGCCTATTGAAATAAACACAGTGGTCAGAATGACATCTACTATAACCTTGTTCTGTCATAAACCTGTCAAATTTTAAATACCACTGCCTTGGAGCTTACTTCAAACCATACAAGCTCTTCTTCAACCTGCATACCAAATTTTCCTTCACGTTGACCTCATATCCTTTTGGTTACTTCATATATATCTCTTCCTCCAAACCCCCATGGAGAAAGATTGTTTTTACATATAACTGTTCAAGATTCAAATCTTCTACTGCCACTAGACTTAAAATAGTCCTAATTGAAGTCATCTTAACAATAGAAAAAAATATTTCATCAAATATATACCTTTCTTCTGTGCAAACCCCTTTACAACAAGTCTGGACTTGTACCGCTTCTTACCTCCTTCTTCCTTCAACCTGTAAATCCATTTGTTCTGCAATGCTCTTTTACCAGCAGGAAACTGAACCAAATCCCAAGTCTGGTTTCCTACCAATGAGTCCATCTGCTCATTCATGCCTTGCTCCCACTTCTTTCTAGTTTCCTCCTGCATTGATTCTTCATAGCATTCTGGTTCACCAGCATCAGTCATCAATAAATAATACATTGAAGGAGAGTATCGTTCAGGAAGTCTACTTCACCTAGTAGATCTTCTTACACTTTCAGGAGTTTCAGGTACTTGCTGTTGTTCTTGATTTTCTGGCACCTTTGGAACTTCATTTTCTTCAATTTCATCAAGTACTGTGTACTCTGTGTTTTCCTTTTCCTGTTTCTTTCCCTGCAACTGATATTTATACATGACCTTTTCATTGAATATCACATCTTTACTCCTAATGATTTTGTTATTTTCATAATCCCATAAGCGATAACCAAAATCATCAACCCCATATCCAATAAAGGTACATTTCTTGGATTTAGCTTCAAGCTTTGTTCTATTTTCTTTATCAATATGGACAAATGCTTCACAACCAAACGTTCTCAAAAATGCGTAGCTTACATTTTGACCTGTCCATGTCTCCTCTGGAATACCACCATCCAAAGCACTTGAAGACCCTCTGTTTATTGAATAAACATCAGTATTTACAACATCTGCCCAAAACTGTAAAGGCAACCTTGCATGAAATCTCATACACCTTGCACGCTCCATGATCGTTCTATTCATCCTTTATGACACAGCATTTTCTTGTGGTGTTCCTGAGACTGTCTTCTCTCTACGAATCCCATGGTATGAACAGTAACTATCAAACTCCTTGCTGCAGTACTCACCTCCATTATCAGATTTGAAATATTTCAACCTTTTTCTTGTCTCATTCTCAACTAAAGCTTTCCACTTCTTAAAAGTAGCAAACACATCATATTTATGTCTAATACAATAAACCCAAGTTTTTCTAGTTGCATCATCAATAAATGTAACATAATAATGAGAGCCACCAAGAGATTGTACCTAAGTTGGTCCCCATACATCTGTATGCACAAGCTCTAAAAAGTTTTCATTCTTCTCCTGTTTCTCAACCCTAAGAAATATGACTCTCTTTTGTTTTCCATAAACACAGTTCTCACAGAATTCCAAACTTACCTGCTTCAAATCTGACAGCAACTTCCTTGAGTGGAGAATCTCCATCCCCTTCTCAGTCATGTGTCCAAGCCTATGATGCCACACTGCTGTATTTGTTCCTGTGGAAGCTAAAGAGATAGAATGGTCAGTATTATGAGAACATAAATACAACATACCTACCCTGTCTCCTTTTACTATCACCATTGATCCTTTAGTGATCTTCCACCACATTTCTCCAAACATGGATAGATATCCTCCATCTCCCAACTGCCTTGTTGAGATCATATTTCTTTTCATAGCAGGAATATGCCTAACATCATTTAGGATCCATTCGGTTCCGTTCTTAAATTTTATCCATACGTTACCCATTCCAACAATTTTACATGGCTCATCATCACCCAATAAGACATGTCCAAAATCACCTGGAACATAATCATGAAAATATTTCCTATGGGGTGTAGCATGACATGAAGCCCCTAAATCTACTACCCAATAATCACTAGTATTATCTAATGCAAGATCAAAGCATCTTGTAACACATCACCTGCTACATTTGCTTCCTGGGTAGTTTCCTGATGTCCATCTCCTTTCTTCTTTAGAGATATGCAATCTTTCTTCAGACGTCTTTTCTTTCCATAGTTCCAACATTCTATTTTCCTGATGTCCTTTTCCCGTAAACTGTTGGCGAAAACAGCCCAAAAATTCCCCCCAGACCCCCTAGGGCTCATGCAGGGATCATAACCAAACCTGGGGTACAACACAGTTGAAACAACATCATCTATGAGACTGGAAGATCGAGATCCACAACCAACAGTTTGACAGGAAGGATAGGCACACAAATAAATAAGAGTCAATAAATCCAGGGGAATATATTGAGATAAACATTGGAACAGATAAGGAACCAAAAATTATAAAAACTGGAAAAGGCACCTCGGAAAAAGAAAGGAAGGATTTAATTGATCTGGTTAGGGATTATAGAGATGTGTTTTCTTTTATTTATGATGAATTAAAATCTTATCGAGATTATGTATTTCATCACACCATACCCCTAAAGCAAGAAATGAAGGAAGTAAAACATTTCCGGCAAAAATTGAGACAAATAAACCCCAAATTAGCACCAATTGTAAAAAGGGAATTAGAAAAGATGTTGGTTGTTGGAATCATTGCGCCAACAACACATTCAACTTGGTGTTCTAATTTGGTGGTTGTGAGGAAGAAGAATGGATCAATTAGAATATGCATTGAATTCTGAAACCTCAATACATCATGCCTTAAAGACAATTGTAGCTAGTGTTTTCACACCAACCTGTGCAAATGGGAACATACTAAGGGTTAGGAAACCCTAAGTAGCAGATTCAAATAAAGATAAAAACACAGAAATGAAAAAATACTATGTATGAGTGCAAATGATAACAAAAAAAATAAACCTAACTAATAACAATAGAAAATATAACCGATAGATTAGAACCCATGAAATATTTTTGTATTTTATTGCAAACTAGGGTTTACAAAAATGTTTACCTCCAAAGATGAGGTGATGGGGAGCCTTGCAGCAGTACGAGAGCAATGTGTCGGGTCTCCTGAGTTCCTTTCTCTTCTCCAAATGCTCAATGGGTTGGCCAAGATCCAACTAGGTGAGCACAAAATCCCTAATGGGTAGGCTAGAGTGTTGTAGGGAATTAAGTAGCATAAGGGTATGAAGAATGATCAGTCATGAAATGGGAAGCTTCCATCACCTTTTTATAGAAATTTTGGGTGGTTGAGTGTTGGCCCATGGTTTTGAGAAACCAATAGTATTGGCTAGTGGTTTTTTATATTTCCCCTTTTTTATTTTATTTTGACTTTTTTCTCTTTTTTCTTTTCTTTTTGGGGATTTTAGGACCCTTTATGGGTTTTTGGTTTTTTTTTAGGGGAATAATTATGTTTTACCCATTTGGTTACCAATTTAGGGTTTTTGAGGCCAAAAATGTAGGAAAAGTGGACAAATGGGTTATGTGACTAGGGAGATGAGCTAGTGAACCATTTTTAGGTATTAACAAATTGCCCCCTGATTTGTGAGGGCAGGAGCTCATCGTATGGTCGATAGACATCATAAGGTCTGAATTTTTCCAAGGGTGTGAGCATTGTGACGGTGAAGAGTAGAAACTGGTTGGAGACCAGAACACGTGCTCCAACGAACTGCAAAGGATAAAACTGAAAATAAATGACCTCAATAATGAATGATGAATAATCTCAAATATATGGCCGAGGTGGGCATACCCATGCTCGTATCAAGATATAAAAATAAGAATGAGGCCCAAAAGGGGACCTGATCAATACATAGAGAACTGTTGTGTACATCACAATGGTCTAGAGGGGACATAGATCTGGGACATACTCATGGTACAACCATGACTGATCTGAATAACGGTTACATGGAAACAATGGTATTCGTCTTGAATGCGGTACCACAACAACTGATGCTATGTTGGATCTGAAGGTCTCCAACAACTGTATGGAATCAACGACTGAGAGTCAGAATCTCAAAGGTACATTGAACTACATCTGAACTGGATACTCTGGGAAGCACATAGTTGAAGGGATTCCGAATACTATCGCCAACACAGCTCGGATATCCATGGGAACATACAACTGAGGGTTCCAAATAGACTCACCAATGTGCTAGAGTCAGGGGACATATGGGGTCTTTGACCAATAACTGACTCTTACATAATTATTTTCTTTCAAGTTTATAGATACATCCTATTTATACATCTATCTCCTAGAACAGTTTCCCGCTCTTAGAGACAACGATTTTTTAGTCTTATCATAGATCCATACCTTACTTTCTATATCTTAATTTTTATAGGGTCTTTTTTGGTGCTCCCACTTTGTATTGACATCATTGTACTTAACAGTCTGATTGACCTACTTTTATAGCCATCTGTTGGATATTAATAAAATTATCTTATCTTATATTATAGAATCTCCCTAATCTCCTTAAACAACTTTTTATTAGACACAATCCTAGTTACACCAAAGTCAATATATCAAACATCTCTATAAGATTTTTTTTTCAAACCGAAAAAAGAAGTTATTTCTTGATATTCCTGAGAATCGAAGAAGTAAGAATCCAGTTACATATTTGATCAGTGACTTCAGCAGTACATCCCAACCAAAAAAATATGGATGTCAAATTGGAATATAGTCCATCAAAAAATCCCTTACAAATAGCACCAAAAATAAATCAACATCTTGACAGCATTCCATCACAAACTCGCAACCAAAACATGTTGGTTGTGGATCCTGATCTTCTTAATTCATAGATGTTGTTATTTCATATGTGTTTGTACCTCGGTTTTATATGATATGCATGTGAACTGTACACTCATCCCAATGGGGTGGAATCGCCACCCCACGGGAGTCTGGGGGGGGCATCCCCCTTGGCTGGGGGGTATGGGTGCTAGTGGGTCCTCGGCAGGTGTTCGGGGGCGAAACCCATGAAATAAATTCTTATGGGTTGTTTTTTTGGCCAACCGTTTACGGGCCCATGGTATTGGGTATCTCGTAGTATTTTCCCGTGGTAATTCTCTTTAAAAGGAAGACATTGTAATACGGTTGTGTAATGTATTGTAGCATTGTAAAGATCTCTGAGATTGTGTAAGAGAGACTGAGAAATATTGAAGAGGAAGTTGCAGGGGATGTGATGCAAGTTGTATCCTTTCATTTATTGGATGGTATAATAATAAAGCACTGGCAATTTCTCCATGGACGTAACCCAGATTGGGTGAACCACAATATATTGTTTTCCTCTCTTGTAATGTGTTTGTGTGATTATATTTGCATTTCTGTTTATTATTATTGCTCTGCGATCCTATTTTTATAACAATTGGTATCAAAGCCAAAGGTCTATTTGGCAGATAAACCCACAAGAAACTAGGGTTTCTGGTTCGATTGGGAGCAATGGTGGAAGAAGGAAAGTTTAAGGTTGAGAAATTTAATGGCCAAAACTACCAATTATGGAAGATGCAAATGGATTACTATATGTATCAGAAGGATCTATTCCTACCATTGGGAGCAAAAGAAAAACAATTGGCGACTATGAAGGACGAAGAATGGGAGGTTCTTGAAAGAGAGGCACTGGGAACAATACAGTTGTGCCTGGCTTCGTCGGTGGCTTTCAATATTTCAAAAGAAAAGACAATGGAGGGTCAGATGAGCGCATTGGGTAAGTTGTATGAAAAACCCTCAACCTCCAACAAGTTATTTCTAATGAAGCGTTTATTTAATATGAAGATGTCAGAAGGTGGATCTGTTGATGGTCATTTAAATGAACTCAATACGATTACAAATCAGCTAATTTTTGTAAATGTGAACTTTGATGATGAGTTTAGGGCTCTTCTAATCTTGTGTTCATTGCCAGAAAGTTGGAATGGCATGGTCATGGATGTAACTAAATCTGTCTCTGGTTCAAACACTTTTAAATTGGATGATGTTGTTGGTGTTATTCTTAGCAAGGAAATGCGAAGGAAAAGCACAAGTGAGACATCAAGTAATGCATTGACCATGGAGAGCAGGGGAAGACAAAGGGAGAGAGGAAAGGGCCCAGGTAATCGCAGCAAGTCCATCAAGGGTGGATCCAAGTCCAGAATGGGAGAGATAGACTGTTGGAACTATGGAAAGACAAAACATCAGAAGAAAGACTGCAAATCTCTAAAGAAGAAAGGAGATGGACAACAGGAGACTACTCGGGAAGCAAATGTAGCGAGTGATGTGTTACAAGATGCCTTGATTCTTGAATTAGATGATACTAGTGATTACTGGGTAGTAGATTCAGGGGCTTCATTTCATGCTATGCCCCATAGAAAAAAATTTCATGATTATGTTCCAGGCGATTTCGGACATGTTTTATTGGGTGATGATGATCCATGTAAAATTGTTGGAATGGGTAAGGTTAGTATAAAATTAAAGAATGGAATTGAATGGTTGTTGAAATATGTAAGGCATATTCCTGCTATGAAAATAAATATGATCTCAACAGGGCAGTTGGGAGACGGCGGTTGTTTATCTACATTTGGAGAAACATGGTGGAATATCACTAAAGGATCGATGGTGATAGCAAAAGGAGACATGATAGGTACATTGTATTTATGTCCTCATAATACTGATTGTTCTAGCTCTTTAGCTTCCACAAGAACGGATACAACATTGTGGCATCGTAGGCTTGGCCACATGAGTGAGAAGGGGATGCAGATTCTCCACTCAAGGAAGTTGCTTCCAGATTTGAAGTAGGTAAGTTTGGAATTCTGTGAGAACTATGTTTATGTAAAACAAAAGAGAGACAGATTTCTCAGGGTTGGGAAACAGAAGAAAAGTGAAAACTTATAGCTTGTACATACAGATGTACGGGGACCGGCTCATGTACAATCTCTTGGTGGACCTCTTTATTATGTTACTTTTATTGATGATGCAACTAGAAAAGCTTGGGTTTATTGCATTAGACAGAAATCTAATGTGTTTTCTATTTTTAAGAAATGGAAAGCTTTGGTTAAGAATGAGACAAGAAAAAGGTTGAACTATCTCAGATCGGATAATGGAGGTGAGTATTGAGGCAAGGAGTTTTATAATCACTGTTCATATCATGGGATTCGTAGAGAGAAGACAGTCCCAGGAACACCACAAGAAAATGGTGTGTTAGAAAGGATGAATAGGACGATCATGGAGCGTGCAAGGTGTATGAGATTGCATGTAGGGTTGCCCTTACATTTTTGGGCAGATGTTGTAGATATTTTTGTTTACTTAATAAACAGAGGGCTTTCAAGTGCTTTGGACGGTGGGATTCCAGAGGAGGCATGGACAGGTAAAAAGGTAAATTACTCACTTCTGGGAAATTTTGTTTGTGAAGAATTTGTCCATATTGATAAAGAAAATACAACAAATCTTGAGGCTAAATCCAATAAATGTATCTTTATTGGATATGGGGTTAACGATTTTGGTTATCGCTTATGGGATTATAAAAGTAAAAAAATCATTAGTAGTAGAGATGTGGTATTCAATGAAAAGGTCATGTATAAAGATCAGCTATAGGGAAAGAAACGGGAAAAGGAAAACATAGAGTATGCAATGCTTAATGAAATAAAAGAAAATGAAGTTCCAAAGGTGCCAGAAAATCAAGAATAGCAACAGGTCCTCAAACTCCTGCAAGTGTTAGAATATATACCAGGTTAAGTAGACCCTCTGAACGATACTCTCTTACAATGTATTATTTATTGATGATTTATTTTGGTGAACTAAAATGTTATGAATAAGCAATGCAGGTGGAAACTAGAAAGAACTAGGAGCAAGGCATGAATGAGGAGATGGACTCCTTGGTAAGAAACCTGACTTGAGATTTGGTTCAATTTCTTGTAGGTAAAAGAGCATTGCAGAACAAATGGGTTTACAAGCTGAAGGAAAAATATGGAGGTAGGAAGCAATACAAGGATAAACTTGTTGTAAAGGGATTTGCACAGAAGAAAGGTATAGATTTTGATGAAATATTTTCTCCTATTGTTAAAATGACTTAAATTAGAACTATTTTAAGTCTAGTGGTTGTACAATATTTGTATCTTGAACATTTAGATGTAAAAGCAGCCTTTCTCCATGGGGATTTGGAGGAAGATATTTATATGCAGCAACCACAAGGGTATGAGGTCAAAGGGAAGGATAATTTAGTATGTAGGTTGAAGAAGAGTTTGTATGGATTGAAGCAAGCTCCAAGGCAGTGGTATTTCAAATTTGATAGGTTTATGACAGAACAAGGTTATAGTAGATGTCATTCTGGCCACTATGTTTATTTCAAGAGGCTAGATAATGGAAGATATATTATCTTGTTATTGTATGTGGATGACATGCTTGTTGCAGGGTCTAACATGCAAGATATAAATGTGCTCAAGAGGAAGTTAGATAATCCATTTGCGATGAAGGATTCGAGTGCTGCAAAGAAAATCCTTGGTATGAGAATAACAAGAGATAGAAAAAATCACAAATTGACATTGTCTCAGGGTGAGTACATAGAAAAGGTGTTGGAGAGGTTTAGAATGCAGAATGCAAAACCAATTAGTACACCTTTGGAGAGCCATTTCAATCTAAGTAAGGATATGTGTCCCAAGACACAGGAAGAGATAGATTACATGTCCACGGTTCCCTATTCATCAGCAGTTGGCATCTAGATGTATGTCATGGTGTGCACAAGACCAGTTATTGCACATGCAGTGGGATTTGTGAGCGGGTATATGAACAATCCAGGTAAAGAACATTGGAAGGCAGTACAATGAATTCTCAAGTATTTCAGAGGTACTTCCACTCATGTATTATGTTTTGGAGGTTCAGACACTGTTCTACAGGGATATGTTGATGCAGGTATGGCAGGTGATAAAGATAGCAGCAGGAGCACCACATGGTATGTGTTTATTGTAGGTGGAACAATAGTAAGTTGGATTTTGAAGTTGCAAAAGTTTGTTTCACTTTGAACAACAGAATCAGAGTATGTTGCTACTACAGAGGCTAGTAAAGAGATGATTTGGTTGCATAGGTTCATGGAGGAATTGGGTAAGAAGAAGGAGGATAGTAGGTTGTATAGTGACAGCCAGAGTGCCATTCACCTTGCAAAGAGCTCAACCTTCCATTCTGAGACTAAACATATATAGTTGAAGTACAATTTCATACAGTCTGTTCTAGAAGATGAATTGTTGAAGCTGGAAAATATATACACTAGCCAGAATCCTGCAGACATGTTGACAAAGGTAATAACCAGAGAGAAACTAAGTTCTTGCTTAGTTTCAGTTGCCTCTAGAATGAAGGTGAAGATGATACATTTTCCAAATCCAAGGTTCAGAGCATAGTCCGGCGAGTGCAGCAGTAGTGGATTTGTTGTGATCAGTCTCCAAGTGGGATATTGTTGGTTGTGGAGCCTGATCTTCTTAATTCAGAGATGTTGTTGTTTCAACCTAGTTTGTACCCCAGTTTTATATGACATGCAGGTGGACTGTACACTCATCCCTGCGGGGGGTTGTGGGGGGGCATAGCCATCCCACGGGATGGTGATGCCCCCCGAGAAAGGGGGGGAATCACCCTCGAACCCCCTTTCTCGGGGGAATCTCCCCCGAGAAAGGGGGGGGTTCGCCCCCAAACCCCCTGGAAGAAATTTTTATGGGTTGTTCTGTTGGGAAACAGTTTACGGGCCCATGGTATTGGGTAGCCCGTAGTATTTTCCCATGGTAATTCCCTTTAAAAGGAAGACATTGTAATAAGGATTTGTAATGTATTGTAGAATTGTAAATATCTATGTGATTGTCTAAGAGAGACTGAGAGATATTGAAGAAGAATTTGCAGCAGATGTGCTGTAGTTTGTATCCCTTCATTTGTTGGATGGTATAATAATAAAAGGACTGGAAATTTCTCCATGGACATAGCCCAGATTGGGTGAACCACATTATATTGGTGTCTCTCTTGTATTATTTTTATGTGATTTATATTTTCATCTTGTTTATTGTTATTGCTATGCGATCATGTTTTTCTAGCAAAACAAAATCATCAATCACCACCACAATTATACAAATGTGTCATAGATTCAACAATAGACCCACGACCCCTTACATAAAGAAAGGAAAAAATTTCTTGTGTATAAGGGAATATTCAAAATATAACAATCCTTCAGGACAGTCCATTGCAAAATTTGAAAGAGAATCTGCTTCAACATTAAAAGACCTATAGATATAAGAAAATGAAATACTGGAAAAGTCTGAGATTAATAGCTTAACTCTTTGGCACCGGGAATCAAGATATAGAATCTACAAATTATAATTCCCCTTGGCCCATTGCATAATAACTTGAGAGTCCCCAAAAACTTGCAAAGAATCAATCCCAATTATCCTAGCAAATTGGAGCAAAGCTCAACAAGCCAATAGTTTAGCTTTTGTATTTGAAACCACTCCACTTCCCATCCATATCTTGAAAGAATGAACTTCATTGGTTTTCATAAACATTCCACAACCACATGTGCCTTCATGAGAAGCTCCATCAAAGAATCCAATTACAGAATTCAAAACTATAGAAGGAGCACAAATCTGTCCATTCTTCTTTGGAACTAATTTAGTAGAAAAATCCTTGTAGAAACTCAAAGCTTTTATGCTACAAGACAAGAAATATGGAGTAGAGTTTTCAAATAAGACCTAGTTTCTTGCTTTCCATAAAGACCAACAGACAAATATAGGAAAATTTTACATAAAGGAACCATATTTCTCCAATTGATAAAGTTTTCTTCTAGCTCCAAAGATTCCCATCTATGTAAAATTCCCAAAGAATCACACACATCCTTCCATACAAGATTGCAAAAATGACAAGAAACAAATAGTTGTGAAACGGTTTCCTCATATTTTTTGCACAAAAAGCATTGCCTAGGACCATTCTAGCCTCTTTTTCTAAGATTTTCCCAAGTAAGTAAACAATTTTCAAGACACAGCTAGAATAAACATTTCAATTTGACATGAATATGCCAGCTCTACAATTTACCAGACCACCATTTTGAGGCAAAAGTGGAATGTTGCAATATAATAACATTATATACTTTCTTTGCAATTACCTCTCCAGCGGACTTATCCCAATTCCATACTAATATTTATTCATTATCACTTAGTCTGGTCCTTGTTTTGTTTAATTCATGGATATATGCTAACCATTCCATAGCCCATTGACCATGAAGACCCAAGTCTTCAGCTTTATACCAATAAGAAGCAGAAGGCATTAACCAACCAGGTCTTTTAATATGACTTAAAGTGACAAATCCAAACTCTGCCATGTAGTCCAGGAGATTAGGAGATAAAATATAACTATCTTTCGAATGGTATTTCCAAAAGATAAATGTTTATTATGGTGAAATTACAAAGAATGAATACGGCTTAAATACAAGTGAAGAGGCACAATAAAACATGGTGTCCTTCTAAAGCCGTCGTTAATAAATAAAAATAATGAAAAATAATATTTAATTTATTTAATTTACTCTAGTATTGTTACAAGTCATCCCTCTTTGGAATACTTCTTCCACGAAGTATTGGTAAGGATAGGTGACGCGAATGAAAATCGTCATTTTCCCAAGTAGCTTCATCATCTGGTAATTTTTTCCACTTGACAAGATATTCATTAACTAATATGGAAGGAAGTGTTATGGTCTTAATTTCTAAAATGCATTCGAGTTCTAGCACTAGTTTCCCTTCATCATCTAACATGGGTAATTCTCTTTGTATATGAGTAGTTGGACCCAATTTCTTCTTTAAGCAAGACACATGGAAAACGTCATGTATTTTCCCTTTGTTTGGTATGTCCAGGGCATAAGCCACTTGTCCTACTCACTTCCGTACTTGATAAGGACCATAAACCTTAGGTGCAATTTTATGATTTTTGGAATTTTTAAGTGAATTTTGTTTGTATGGTTGGAGATGAACAAACACCCAATCACCCACTTTGAATTCCCTATCAATTCTTCCTGAGTCTGCTTATTGCTTCATGCGGTTTCTTTCCTGTTCAAGATGGTTTTTCAAAATATGAATGACCTCATCGGATGTTGCTAGATAATCTTTTACTGCTCGAACTTTGAAATTGTCGATAACATATTCCTTCGCTGTAGGAGGTGGATACCCATATAAGGATTCAAAAGGGGACATTTTTGTTGGTGTGTGATATGTACTATTGTACCACCATTTTGCAAGGTGTATCCAATGTACCCATTGAATCTGGCAGTCATTCACGAAATTCTTAAGGTATCCTTCAAGGTATTTATTTACGACTTCAGTTTTTCCATCTATCTGGGGATGGTAAGAGGTACTCATAGTTAATGAAGTCCCAACTTGATGGAACAATTCTTTCCAAAATTGGCTGGTAAATTTGGGGTCCCTTTCACTAATGGTAACTTTGGGAAGCTCATGGAGCTTAAATATGTTCCTTACATAACTATCTGCGAATTGGTTGGCCTTTGCTTTTGATGAAATACTAATGAAGTGAGAATATTTTGTTAATCGGTAAACAACTACAAGTATGTTATCCTTTACTTCTGATGTAGGAAGACTAGAGATAAAATCCATGCATATCTCAAACCATTTATGGGTTGGGATATGAACGGGTTAGAGAAGTCCAAGAGGAGCCATTGTTTCAAACTTCTTCCTTTTAAAAGTATCACATTCAGTAGTTACATATTTTTGGATATCAGTCTTCATTCCCTTCCAAAAGAAGGACTAATGGATATTGTGGTATGTTTTAAAGAACCCAACATGGTCGATTGTTGGAGAATCATGGTTCTCTTTTAAAACTTGAGTTTTGAATATTGACGAACTGGGTAAATATATTCTTTGTTTGTACCATAGTATGTCTTTCTCCCATGAGTATTTTGAGTTTGTTTCTTTACTGCTTCCAACTTCTTCAATCAACTTCCTTGTCTCTGGGTCTTTCACATACTCAGTTTGGAATTCTAAAATACATTCAAGAACAACTATTGAAATGACACATAGGGAGGCATCACTTTCATGCTTCCTTGATAAGTTGTTTGTAACCACATTTTCCTTTCCCTTTTTATACAAAATGTCGAAATCAAAAACCTGGATTTTGCTCACCCATTTCTGTTGTTTTGGAGAGAGATTTTTCTGGGTTAGAAAATACTTCAGGCTGTTGTGGTTTGTTTTAACAATAAATTCCCCCCCCAACAAATATTGCTTCCACTTAACTAGGGCATGCATTATTGCCAACATTTCTTTGTCGTAAATCGATTTTGTATGTTCACTTGGTTTTAAATTCTGACTTTCGAAGGTGATGGGATTCTTATTTTGCATGAGCACGGCTCCTACACATGTCCCTGAAACATCACATTCCAGGATAAATGTTTTTTGTGAAATCTGGAGCTACTAGCACTAGAGTAGAGGTCACTAGGGATTTCAAATTTTCAAAACAAGTTTCTGCATCCTGATCCCATTTGAAAGAATCCCTTTTTAATAGATATTTTAAGGGTGCCACAATTTGTGCATAGTTGCGGACAAATCTTCTATAATAACCTATCAGACCAAGAAATCCCCTTAACGATGTGATTGATTTGGGGGGAGGCCACTCAGTGATTGCCACAATTTTCTTGGGATCGACCTTGATGCCTTCGGCTGAAAAAATATTCCCCAAAACTACATTTTGATTTGTTAGTGAAAAACTTTTTCTTCTAGGAGCTTCAATACTGTCTCTACGTGCTTGAGGTGTGATTTCTAGTTTTTTCTATAAACAAGGATATCATCAAAGAATACCAGCACAAACTTCCTTAGGTATGGACGAAACAAGTCATTCATTACTGCTTGAAATGTTTCCAGAGCGTTGGATGATCTAAACGGCATCACATGAAATTCGTACAAGCCTTCATGGGTAAAAAAACTGGTTTTGGGGGTGTCTTCTTCTCATATTTGTATTTGATAATATCCTAATTTTAGGTCTAATTTAGAAAAATATTTTGCACCATGGAGCTCATCCAACAATTCGTCGACAAAGGGAATGGGAAATTTATCTTTTATGGTGACTTTGTTTAACACTCGATAATCAATGCAAAGTCTATATGATCCATCCTTTTTCCTAACAAGTATGATTGGAGCGGAGAAGGGACTCTTACTACATGAGATTATACCAGCATCTAATCATTCTTGCACCAGTCGTTCTATCTCTGACTTATTTATGTGAGATTGTATGTATGAAATTTTTTTAATTGGAGTTGAGCCTAGCATTAACTCTATGATGTGATTCCTAGAACATGGGGGAGGAATTCCATGAGGAGGATTTTGAAAAATGTCACTATTTTCCCAAGAAGTTGTTCTAAATCCCTTAGATCAACATTTGTATTTTCATCAATTGTCCTGTCCATATCATAGCAATGTAAGAAGAAGGCTTGAGATCCCTTTTTAATCATTTTTTCCATCTTATTGGATGAGACAATCTGGGGAGGGGGGGAGTTGATACCATAAATATTGTACTTCCTCCCATTTTTATAGAATCTAATGAATTGTTCTTGTAGATTAAATCATATTGTTCCCAATGTTTCCAACCATTGGTCCCTTAAAATAATTTCGAGCCCTCCGATCGCCATAGCATACATCTGCAATATTAACTAGTAGTCCTTAATAGATAGTTCTACTTATGGCATTTCCCGTCACATGAGGTGTTTTTGTTCCCTGGTATTGATACTTGAAAACTAGAGGTGGGGTAGATGAATATGTTTAATCATTTTCCTACCCTGGAGTCTATGAAGTTGTGCGTACTCCCATTATCGACCAACACAGTTACTTTAGCGTTCTTGATATGGCCAAACATTTTGAGAGTTTGGGGTTGAGATATCCCCATCATTGCAGCCATTGAGAGCTTTGGGATGACTTTTGCTTCATCCATGTTGGATTCATCGCTATCTAATTCTATGTCGGAAGGAGATGTGTCACCATCTTCTTCATTATTATTTTCGTTATTATCATTTTTTTGCACAAGAAGAAATTCTTATTTTTGCACTTGTGTCCTGGACGCCAATTTGGGGCATTACACTTACGACGGGGATTGTCGTCCTTTTTTCCATTTTCTCTTTGGTTGGGTGGGATATAAACCGATGAACATTTTGATTTATGTTTCTCTTCAATTAGCTTTGATTTTTTATGAGCTTGTTCCACGTCTTTGACATTTAATAATTTTATCTCATTTTGGATACTTTGTTTCAACCCACCAATGGAAATTTGCAAGAGTCTCTCTTCAAGTACATCTTGGACACGAGTGGCCAACACCAATATATTACTAAAATATTCGTCCATGGTTCCATCTTTTTGTAGATGCGTGAGCTTGCTGTAGATTTCAGCTTCTTCCATGTCTTGAAATCATTTAAAGAAATTTTTCTTAAAGGTTTCCCAGTCTTCCTCCTCTCATTGTCGAGTCTTGCCATAAGAACTAGTCACAAGCAGATTTATCAAGGTACATTGTTGCAACATTCAGTTTGTTGTCGTCTTCATATATATTGTACATTGCAAAATATTTCTCATGGACAGGAAAATATTTCTCGTGGAGATGCATACATGGAAGGGAGGAGAGCGGATAAAATATGGTTGGATTGGAAGCAACTGAGTGCATATGGAGATATGGAGAGAGAGCGAAGGGAAGAACTTGGCCCGAGAGGAATAAGGAAAATGGAAAATGAAGAATTGAGAACGCATGAAGCTCTGATACCAACTTGGAATGGTATTTCCAGAATATAAACGTTTATTATTGAAGATGATGAAATTACAAATAATACATACGGCTTAAATACAAGTGAAGAGGCACATTAAAACAGTGTGTCCTTCTAAAGTCGGCATTAATAAATAAAGATAATGAAAAATAATATTTAAATTATTTAATTTACTCTAGTATTATTACAATATTCTCCCCCAATGAATGGGTCTATGCCAACAAGAATATTTTCCCCTTTACCAACTTTCCATGAGATCCACCTGTTGATTTAAGAGAAGACGAAAAGAAAACCACTCCAAATAGTAGAGACCCCAATAGAAGATTTCTCAGGATTCCTAAACCATTGAAGCACTGAAATATTCTTCGAATATTTTGCTTTTAAACATATGCTCCATAATCTGTTATCAAATAATCCTCGCCATAATATTTTCATGCATAATGCCATATTACTTTAAATTCTTAATGTCTCGGCCACCTAGTGCTTTTCGCATAGCCAAAACATCCCATCTAACCAGGTGAAATTTATTGATGTTGCTATCTCCAAACCATAAGAAATGAAACATTTTCATCCTCAACATATTAAGAATTGACTATGGAATTTTAAACAAAGAGAACCAGTAGACAGGAATTCGCACAAGTACAGATCATCTTCCAATCCATTTATGAAAAATTGTGATTTTGATTGACTTACTTCCATACATGTAGCGTTACATAAACAAGAAATGATCTCATAAAAAGAGGTCCACTCCTCCACGGAACCTTTCCCAGAATGGACAACATCATCAACAAACAGTAAATGTGTGATATGAAGAGTTGAAGAAAATTTTATACCAGATAATTTACCATTTCTTTTTGCATGATGAATCATTCACCTAAGACCTTCTATAACCAGCAAGAAGAATATAGGGGAAAGAGGACATCCTTGATCTCTGGAATAAATTGGTGGGTGAGCCATTAATTAAAACAACAAATCAAGTTGAAGATACACAGGCCATAATCAAGTTTGTAACTGACACCAAGAGCCCAATCTGAATCAGAATCAACCTTAAAAAGTCCCACTTCACCTTATCATATGCTTTAGTAGGATCCATCTTCAATATCAAATAATTTAGCTTTTTAACTTTAATAGAATGTAAACACTCTTGAGTTACACCTATTGCATCCAGAATTTGCTTGTTCTCTAAAAAACCAAATTGTTCTTTAGACACCACTTTTTTCATAATAGGCCTGATTCTATTAGAGAATATTTTGGTGATAAGCTTGTATACAATATTGCAGAGAGATATTGGCCTAAATTCCATAACGGATTGGGCCTTATCACATTTTGGAATTAGAGTGATGAAGGTATAATTTAAAGATCCATAAACATATGCATGGGTTCTAGACAACTCAACAACCTCCAATAGAACTTTACTAATCAAGTCAAAGAAAGAAATGAAAAAATCAACTAGCCACCCATCTGGGACAGGGATCTTGTCTTTGGTCAATTTAGAGAGAATATACTTAATTTCATCTAGAGAAATAGGTCTCCCAACATGTAGACCTTCTTCAGCAGTAAAAAAAGAAGGATAGTGTCTAATGACATCCATTTGGGAAACAATATCAGAGTTAATAAAGTCCTTAAAATGCTTAGAAAACAAATTCCACTGCATATTTTACCAAATCCTCTTGATTACTGATCCAAATACCACATCAGTTTTCAAATCCCATATAGAATTTATATTCCTCCCATAGTTAGCAAAATTATGAAAAAAATTGTGTTATTGTCACTATTAGCAATCCATATTCCTCTGCTTTTTAGTCTCCAATCCTCCTCCTCTCTTTTAAGAAAAACATCGTTTTTAGCATTAAGGGCACATATATAATATGTCTCTTCTTTGGAAAAATAGGAAGAATATTTCTCAATTAATAGCTTATCCCAGGAATGCTCAATCTTAAAAAGGTCCATTTTTTGTTGGGATTTATTTTGTTTAATCCACTTTACAACCAACTTTTTAAGAGACTTAAGTTTCAAGGTTAATATTTCCATAGCATTTGATTCCTTGAAAATAGATAAATCATTCCAGTTTGACCTTACAAGCTATCAAAAATCATTATCCTTTATCCATGAGCGATTGAATTTAAAAGGATACTTATAATCAAAAGAGTCATCTTCCATCTGGAGGAAAACAGGAGAGTGATCAGAAATGGTGGATTGGACTACCCAATATATATATCTTGGAAAGGAATTAGCCAAATACTCACCAATAAGGAATCTATCAAGTCTCTTACAAATCCATGTAGAACCAGTTCTTCCATTCTTCCAAGTGGGACAAAGTTTATAGGGAACAATATCCAAAAGCTTATGATTTTGAAATGACTAAAGGAAAAATTAGGCAAAGGGTCCAATCTTGGACAATGTCCCCAGGATTCAAAAGCATATAGATTAATATTCAAGTCTCCAGCAATAATAATATTAGGCTCATTTGAAATTCTACTATCTTCAACAGTCTCCTAAAATGCCTTCCTATCTCTATAAGGCCCATAGCAGTTTAGTATTTTAAGCTCCTGAGAAAAACCTTTCAACTTACCAATCAAAAGTAGACTAGCCACCGTATGAAGAGGCATTAAGGTAGAAACCATAGGATTCCAAATTGCTAACAAGCCTCTATAAATATCATTAGCATCAACATCACTCACTTCCCACCCTTGTAAAATATTAAGGAAAACCTCACAAGCTTTGAATGCAGAGAACATCGTTTCTTGCACAAAATAATATCAAATTTGTTGACCTCAAAAAATATCTTAAGGGACCTTATATTGGGAGATCCCCCAACCCCCCTGAGATTGAAATTTGTGATGAACATTAATCACCTTCCCTACAGGGCATATACTCTCTAAGAGCCCCATGTTCAGAAGAAACACAATCTACTTGCCCAGATTTATCAACATTCAGCAATCTAGTAGATAAGGGAACATATTCACCTATCTCCACTACTAAACACTCCTCCAAAAATGCTTCCCCCTCTTTTTCGTGGATTTATTCCTAACTATAACATTTCGGTCTCTAATGGATTTAATAGGAGTGGCTTTAGAATTTCCTATAGGATTATTAACAAAAATAGGGAGATGAGTCTAGTCAGCAACTACTTTGGCAGGAGATTGACAAGAACTATCATCCCTCTTTGCATACTCAGGATAAATATTTGATATCAAAGGAGGAAAGAAAAAATCCTCAAACCCAGGGTGCAAAACATGATCCAACACGGGTCTTTCTTCAACAATAGGTCGATAATCACTAGGGAAATCCACAAACTTTGAAGACGATCAATTATAGAAGAAACCATATTTGGATTCGGGAGAGTCAAGTGAGAGCAGATCCACAAACCTGGGAAGTAGAAACTACATCCTGAGGTCCCCGGTGCAAAGATTCATTCAAACAATAAGAAGGAGGAATAGGTGAGATAGGTTGACTAGCGTTTGTAAGATTTTTCTTAGAGTAATCAATTTATACAAATTTGATAAATTTCATATCCAAAGACGATAAACCCTCATAAGGAGACGGAGATTTTATGAGAGGCATACAGTACTCAAAAGAGTTATCCTTACGATCAATGACCAAAGAAGACTGATGAGGGTTCCCAATTGGAAAGGATTTGAAATATTTTCATTCTTCCAACAGATCACAACTCAGCTCAGACTCATCTCATCTGATTGCACCATGTGAGTCACAGGAAAAGCATCCCAAAGATGACCAGTTTGTCTGCACTATAGGCATCAAAAATGTACATTTTTGTAATCCAAGTGTTGGATGAAAGAAACATCACCTAAAATTACCTTTTCCTCATTTAGAATATCATTAGAAAATTCCATCCCCACTAAAACCGAAGCCATTATTTTGTCTTCGAAATAAATCATCTTATCATCCATAGAAATATACTGGCCAAAATTATTTGCAAGCGCCACAGAGATGTCTTTATTCCATAGACGAAGAGGAAAACCTAGAAAAAGTGCCCAAAGGTGGCGAATATTCGTCTTCTCTTTCCTAGGTTTAAATTCCACATTCCATCATTTGATTACCAAAGAAACACCTTTAATCACCTAGAATCTTGACAAAATCTTGAAAGTATCAGAACAAAAAACTAAACAGAACCATCTATTTGGCAGCATATGGACCTTCGGATAGTACTCCAGCTTCAAAAGCCAAGTTATCCTAACCCACTCTATCATTTCAATTCGGTTCATTTTAAGATATTCCTGATGACCTACTAAATCCCTCAACGCAAGGCTTTCAACATAATCAATGAAAACATCCTTATCTAGAACAAAGTTTTCAATACCTTTTTTTACCTTAAAAGCCTTCAATTTTCTCTGAGCTTTGGCTATGTTCCCAACTAAACTGGATGGAAAACAACGCGGAGGTAATTCAAAGTTAGAATTTGACAAGGGCACCAAGTTTTTTGTCAACTCAAGTAGATACCCATTTTCATCCTTAGAATCACAACACCCATTAGTGATACCCACAGAATGGCCAAAAAACCCTAGTATCGTGTCTTTCATGGATCCTCCTTCGCAATTTTGACCCGCCTTCAACACATTAACTATTTCCACATAAATAAAAGCTCCCAAATCATCATGTTTTTAATTATATACCTCCTTATTCACCAAAGGATCAACGCCATTAACTGGCACTTCAGCAAAAGAAAATGGAAGAACATCTTTATGTGCAATATGACCATATAATTGCTAGTACAAAACTGGGATTGGAAACCTAAACTAGGTTCAAAACTATCCCTCAAAGAGGATTTTTTATAATGATAAGACAGTGGAGACTTACCTTGAAAATGGGTTCAACGACACTCCCGAGGAGAAATAAGGCCGTCAATGGGGGCATCTATAGTTTTCTCGGCCATCCCACCAACAACTCTATGGCCCTCCTTATTCCTTGACATGGAAAAAAGAAAAAAAAATCATAATATAAACTATAAACACAAGATCCATTCCATGAACCTCAATATAAAAAAAAAAAAAAAAAAAAATTAACACCACCAAAGGAAAATCAAACCCAAAAATGGAGAAAATCCAAAGGTTTTCGATTGAAAAAGTTCAATTCAGAAAAGAAAAAATACAAAAGGATTTACTTCCCACTTTTTAGAAAGGTTGGTACTAGGTTCTCGGTGATGAGAACTGGACTCCTTGGTTGCAAAAGCATCAAATCTAATCAAGGTCATCCAAAAAACCAAAGGAAAACTAGGTTTGCAAAAGCCGGGGTTTGCAGGAGCTCCTCAATCATAACCTTCTTCATGTCTCGAAGTACCTGCGCTTGGGTTTGAAGCCTTCCTTTCAAATTGTTTACTATATATATATATTATGTGTTGTTCTAACAAAAAATCGACAGGGTGAGGTCCACGGGGCTTGAACCCCAAACCTACTCCCACCTATGCAACAGCCCTACCAACACGCCATGAGGTGCATCTCTATGAGATGTGTTAGTAGAAAGAGAAATAGATAAGGAAAAAAATTGTACTTCTATAGTTAACTCATTTGCTCCATCACTCTGTGAAACATTACCTTAGTCAAAGAAACCTCTACCATGTTTTTTACCTTTCCCTTTCCTTTTTTCAAAGAATTTGGACTTCTTCTCATGACAATATTTAATGACAATAAAAATGTAAAACGTGCAATTCCAAACTTATCAAGGCTATCCTTGGACAAAGATGTTTATTTGCCACTAGCTTGAGGAAAAGTTTACCAACATATACGTTCTACTTCTTCTTACCAAATATATTGGTCTTCAATATTAAAATAACACCATCAATCTCTCTCTAGTTCATAGATTTTGATCACATCTATTCAGACATGAATATCTTCCACAATTATCATTCAAAAGTTGGCACCTTTTCTCTAGCAATAACACTAGTGACAAGCACTTTATAATCCCTAGAAAACCCTTTCAAGGTTATGGGGATGAGTTATGAATCTAATATCTTGTGTCCAACACTAAGCCTATGACTCCCTAGTCTCTTTGACTCAATCAATGTATGACAAGACACTTTAAGTTCCCCTAGCCATCTTGTAGACATTCAACTTGTTTATGAGAAGCATCCACCTCAACATGGATTTTAGCTTGTCCCGCGACTATTAAGCAGTCTTGCAACTCCTTGCATGCACTATTGATCAAAATTTCAAGTTTACTAATATGTTTATCTAGAAATTGACATTCTTTTTCTCTTTAAAACTCAACTCCATGAAGGGAAACTAGAGCTACCCACATTTCTCAAACTCGCTTAGTTTAATTTTTTCCATATCTAATCATGAATTCAACAACTAGAAAAGAACAACTACAACAAACAGAAGAAAAAGTGATACCATGCAAAACTATTCCTTATAGCAATTATGTAACTTTTATTTATTTATCTAAGTCCTAACCTACAAAACCTTCATAAGTCCACAATGGTAGGTCTACGCCTTTTGATAAACCCTTATCACAAAAATGACACTTTAAACCAAAAAAAAGATTTGAATATGCAATTCCATCTAAATAATATATCTCACTCAAGTATTCAACACTGCTATGTTGTATACTTATTCATAAATAATTTCCACACACCAAAAGTCCACCACAAATATTGGTCACTCAAGTAATTAAATGAACTACACAAACAACAAGTAATGCATTTGTATTACACATGGATCAACATCATTCTACTCCCCCAATTGAGTGCCATATCCAATAGAATGTACACATAAAAAAGGATGATAGCCCTTTACATGACTATCAATCGTGCAAAAGGTTTAGCATTGAGAACCATCCTGCAGATAGCTCTTGAAGAAGGGGTGACTAAAATGAAGATTTTTAGAGATTCAAAGCTATGGATCGACCACATGAGGTAAGATCAAAATATCAGAAGCCTCACTTTAAACAATTTAGCTCAAAATCTGCTTCGGATGGGTACAACTTTCAGCAATATCAAATACAACCATGTTTATAGGGAACAAAACGAGCAAGCATATGCACTATCTAAAGAAGGGCTACTCGTGGAAGCTGGGGCCTATACAGTGGCAGTCAAGCGTGACGGAATCATAACTCAATCAAGGAAGACCCTTGACTTTTGGGCGGAAGAGTAAAAAAAAGAAATTCTTGCAAATTTTCCAATGTTTTTCCTTTATGTTGATCTCAAGTATTTTTGAAATGTATAAAACTGTATAAATCTGTCAAGGAGGAATCCTTTTTGAACTATGTTTAAAACTGCTAAACTATTGAGGAATGTATTATGTCTTCACTTTTTGAATACAAAGAATATGTTTTTTTCCATGGAAAAGGCCCTTTACATGACTATAATATGCTTAACTCGGGCTCTTTGAATACCCCAAGATATAAGAAATAACTAAAAACAATATTTTATGTGTAATAACCTTAGTTTTGACCCTTGGAATGTATTAAATCAGAATATGCAAAATGATGTAAATATGCTAGTATGGATTCCTTGTGCGGAGCTCAAGGCCAAGGCCCGACAAATGAATGGATATGCATGTATAATGTAAATATTTCTATATGGGCCATGTGGTTTACATGTCATGATGACAAAAGCTATGTAAATATTATGTTGGAAAATAATAAAATGGCCCGCCGTCACTGATTAGGGGAATTTTGAGGTAAAAAATGAACCTCAACAAAAAATGTACTATCAAAATCAACTTTAAAATAACCAATCACATTCTAGATGATGACATCATCCATAATGATTGAGATGGCATTGGTTGAGTTAAATATACTTATTTGTCAAATTCTAAATGGTTAATGAAAACTCTCAATTAACCATATCAATAGTGTAAGTAAAGTACTCATAATAAAAATAGTACTCATAAATTATTTTTGAATATAATAAAAATGTATTAAATTACTTTTAAAATAATTTAAAAAAAAAACTTTTTATATTTCAATATAAAATATATTATAAATACAAAAAAAATATATATATATATATATATTACAAATACAAAAATATGAATATTATATTCTAAATCAAAATTATACAATTACTTTTCAATATATAATATATGCTTTTAAAACATAAATTATAAATATAAAAAAAAAAACATTAAAATTTCTTAATATATATTTTTTAATATATAATATATAATTTTAAATTCTTATCTAATGAATATTTTCTATTCAACTTAGAAAATATAATTAATATGGTACGTGCTATGACATATAATAAACCAAATGAAAAGTAAAGATATTGAATTAATATTTAAGACAAGTACGTGCTGTACTAAGCTATTAAACTTTTAAATCCATATTTAATTAATAGTGTATATGTATACCTCCAATGGAATAAATGTTATGTTATTAAACTTTTAAATCCATATTTAATTAATAGTGTATATGTATACCTGCAATGGAATAAATGTTATGGGATCATTGAAGTAAATGCATGGAAAGAATTTTTAAAACGAATACATGATGTGCTAAGTTATTAAATTTTTAATCCATATCGAATTAATAATGCATAAGTATACGTGTAATGAAATAAGTGTTATGGGATCATTAATTCCTAAATGTTTATATCTTTTTTCTAATGAATAATAAATATTGACTATTTAAGAATAATAATAATGGATACTTATTATTTGAGTGTTATTTGAGTGAATGATATACTTATGGATACTTACTATAACAAGAGTCACAAGTGGCAATGTTTGTGACAATAGTAGAAAGTAAAAAGAAAAATGTCGATTACAAATGCTGAGCAGGATGTCCAAAGAGAAAGGAGCTATATTCATGAGGGGAACAGTCCAAAGAGCAGCCCTATTTAGGAGGGGAACAATGAGAAAGAAACCCTATTAAGAAATAGAGGCCAATGCAGTTGCAATACTAAGAACTAAGCAGAGATGACTGAAAAATATAGCACTTTTGTTGTTTGCTAGCTACCATGAAGAGTGTAGGAGCATTAAAATTTCTAACAATCAAAAGAGGAAAGAGTCCCTCCAAATATGACAACAACAATTCCTTTCAAAGGCCATAACATATATTCCATGGGACTTGTTTCAAACCTACAAATGATTCATTTCACTAGTAGGTTTAATCCATGGTTTTGTAGGAAGCATTTTGTTGTGTTTTTTGTTACTGCATTCATGCAAATATGCACATTGCTTGCCCATGTTGATGTTTGGCTTGGTTGAAAATGACATCTCCAACCCTTTCTTTGAGCATGAAAAAATACTTTTTCACCAAAGCGAAAAAAATGTTGCCTTTGATAATAAGGTAAGTGATTTTGCATGTTTACAAGGTATCCATGATTAGCGTTTGTAATAATAAATAATAATCACCCCAAATAGAAGAACCATGTGCTTACAATTTGTACACCATGTTTGTTTGCATGGCTTAAATAGACAATGAGAGTTGCCAATATGACCGAGATTAAAGGAGCCACAGTAGGCACCCAAACAAGGCGCTTGTTTTTCTTGCCTTGTAGTACTTGATTATAATAAGAAAGAGAACTCTAAATTTTATGTGGATATTTTATTCAATGAGTGAATACTGCATAAATAACCAAAATTCAAACTTGAGTGCTATTCACCTTAACATGAAAGTGAGGACAAATTTATTGATAACAAGATAACGATATTTAAGCCTTTTAAAAGATACACTTCCTAAAGCATATTATGGAGATACCAAACTTACAATATATTTCGCTACGAGAAGAATAGCCAGGAAGAATACTCCGATCAAAATAGTTTGCCAATTCCACTGCAAAACCATAGAATGTTGTAAATTACAATGGGGTGAAAATGGAACTTCACGACTGTTATAGAGCAATTTTTACAACCTAGCAAAACAGTATTACAAAATAGACTTATCCTTTTCAGTCGCTATTTAATAAAATATGAAGCAACCAAGAAACAAAATGTAATGAGTTGTAGCCTATAAATGATGACAATTTCAGAGTAAAATCCATCTGGACTGGTTAGTTTACATACTCCATGATGGACTGCACCCCATACAGACTTCATTACAGAGATTATATCTGTCTTTTTGGTGAAGTTTTGTATGTCAAGCAATCCTTTCAGCTGTCGTAGTCCAATTGTAATGGTTGCACCTCCCATGAAGCCAACAATTGAAGCATGTGATAGAAAATCAACCAGGAAATCAAGCCTGCCAAAAATTATTATCATTAAATGATAGTTTAAACAGTATGGATAGAACTACTTTGTAAATACATGTATTACATAATCAATGAGTATTTGAAATTACCTGCAGATTCCCAGCACTACCTGAAAAACACCAGCAAAAAATGTTGATGTGATGATAAACCGATGGTAATCTATAGACTTAATATCATCTATTTCATTCCTAACCAAGGTGCCCAACAAGATGGAAACGACAGCTACTGGCCCAATGGCAATATCTTTGGAGCTCCCCATGACAGCGTATATCAAGGGTGGTAAAAAGATCGAATCTTTAACACCCGCCCCCAACCCACAAGAAAAGGAAGACCAATTAAACACCCATCTATTCAGTGGAGTAAAGAATACAATAAGATATACTCTGTTTCAGCACTTGCATTAAATAACAAAATCAGAAGCCTAAAATTTACTTCTCCATAATTGCAAGTTGCTATATTATATAGCTAAAGAGTTCTTGCAAATGGCCTCTAAAAGGGCCTAGAAATCAGAAAAAGTTGAATATTGTAAAAATATTTGTAGAGCTATATCAATCACCACATTATGTGAAGGGAAAGAGAAAAACTTACAAAGGGCATATTGAGGATCCAAGTTAGCTAATTTTGCATAACCAATATCCTACGAGAAAAAAAAAAAAACAACCATTTCAAACCACGGTTATTGAATAGCATGCCAATGTTGAAGATGCAATTGAAATATCTAGAAATAGAATCACTCTTGATTCAAACTGGTAAAGAGGCAATACTTCAAAGTTCAAAGACTGGATTCAAAGATATACCAAAAATTTATTTTTCTTTTTCTTATTGTAATGGCATTGTATTACATTTTTTGTTAACAATGCAAACAGGTAAGTATATAACAACTAAAAAACTGAAACTTGGAATAAATAACTACCTGAGGAATGCAGAGGCTTGCAATTGTTAAACCTGCAATCAAATCCCCTTTGAGCTTACTTAACGTGTACTTCCTTCCCCATTCAAGTATGGGAAACATTCCCTCTATGCCTAATCTGATCTTTTGTGATCCGGGTTGATCCTTGAATTGGCGGAAAGGGTCATCAGGGAATAATGTCTCCTTTATTGCAAGCTTGAACTCGTTTTCCAGCTTCAAACGAGGAGGAGCACCAATCCTGTACACTGGACCGAAATCATCCCCGTTTTTGCGGGATGAAGGGACACTTGCAATGTCAGAATCTTTGTGATCACGACTATCCATGCGTTGATCAGGGTCAGATTCTGCATCTACAGGGAGGACCATTCCAACTCGTATCAAATATGAGAATTGTTATTATTTGTTGAATTTCAATTTCAATTCTTGCAGCCCACAACCTTCACCTGTTTCAACAAATGGGGAAAGATGTTAGGGAACAAAGCATGGTTTTCTTTTTTCTTTGCCCAAGAGATTGCCAATAAGCAAAAAATCAAATTAACTCATAATGCAAAAGATTGGCATGGATAAATTAAGAAACACCTAATAACTAGGCGGTCCTATGCATATCTAGGGCATATAAGTTTGCAGATAACTCTCAATATGTTGTCCATAAAAGAGTCTAAAATAAATGTTGAAAGGCACAACATGGATTTTTCCACTCAAGGATCGGTCTGAGACTGTTAATCAAAAAGTTAATATAAGAGCTTGCGACATAGCAGAGCACAAGACAGTCAGACTCCATAACTTTGCCGAGGGAGCGAAAGAAAAGCTCTAAATTAAATTCAAATAACTCACACAAAACAGAATAAGTCAGCATGCAAATGTGTAAATTGCAGGCAACTTTTAACCTCTGCTGCATCAGAGAATCAATGTGACAATTCAGAAACAAACAAGTTTCCATACCCAAAAAAAAACGAAAAAGAAAATAATTGCATGCAAGACCTCGAAAACAAACAATATTTCATCCAAAAAAAAACAAAAGAAAGCAATTGCATGCAAAACCCCACACCTAAATAGCTGAGATAATGGCAATTCTATATGTACCTGACATCAAGACAATTCAATTCAAAACAAACATTGAAAACGAAATAAATGCAGAGAGCTCTATCCTGGTAAATCATTAATGGAACGTTGAAATTTCATAAACTGGAGTTTAAAGATCTCACTGCAAGTAAACCAGTCTCTGGCTAAGGAGCCCGTCAATTCACGTTAATCTTCCAAACTCCAATCTGTGTCAATCGCATCACATAAATGTCAACCAATTATGTCTGCAAAAGAAAAGAAAACACATCAATTCATGAGCCCCACCCATGAAAAACCGAGATAAAACCAATCGCTTCAAAACAAGACTAGTCTTTCAATAAATGCAAGTTAGCAAGGTACGACCAACTCTTCAAGTTCACACGGCCGGACAGTAACGTCAGCTAGGAACACATGCCAGCCAAAACCTCCGCTACAAACTTCGAGGCGGTTGATGAGCTGTAAGTTAAACTTATAAGTTATAAGGACCATCTAAAAATTTATGAAATGAAAATTTGTTAGGCTAAGGACCATCTAATACATGGACATCCATGCGCAGGGACCAGCGGACAGATGTCGCTTGGTTTCCCCGCTCCAAAAACCAAGACAAAAATATCAGTTGAACCAAAGTTTCACTTTGTATATTAACAAACTAATTTTTTGATTTGCGTGCCATTGAACTAATAAGTCCAAAATGGCCCCAAGATGTCACAGACATAACAAGTAACTTTTATTATTGTATACTTGTTATTTAAAAAAATAAAATAAAATAAAAGAGGTAAATGTATTAATTTTTTAAATAAATATTTAAAACAAATATTTGGTATCTTAAATATATTTAAATAATGTAGATATTTATATAAATAAATTATTAATATATTTAAATAATATTAATTTATATATAAATAAATGATAAGTTAGATTTATAGAAATAAATAAACATAATTTAAATAAATGTATGTTTGATTTTTAGTTTTAATATATATCTTTAAAAATGATAATTTATTCGTATAAATTTAATTTATGTTTAAAATTTAAAATTATAAATACATAGTTCTATAAATATATTTTTGAATATTTAATAAGTTATATTTTAAAATTCAAATTTATGAGTATAATACTTTATAGGTACATTCATCATATTATATTCAAAAGCAATTTATGTATTAAAAAATACTCTTACTTTTAGTCACGTCAAAGAAGGTTTCTTATTGATTTTATTTTATACATCTTTTCAATTTAACTTAACCATAGTTACATTGGTTGTAGTGTAAGTGCTGAGTTGTAAATATACCTCCCTCACAAAATGCGTAACTCATAATATTTTATTATATCTCTTAGGAGGCCCATTTTAGACCTCAAAATTCCCCTAATTAGTAAGATGGCTATGTAAAGAGAACTAGAGAGGCTATGATTCCACTAAAGGGGACGAGGAAAGGGGGGCTATGGGATGTTAAATCCTCTTTTTCCAAGTGTCATCCTTAAAACCCATCCATTTCTTCCATGTGACTTAAATGGACCATTTACCTCATTTTGACTCATTAAATCCAATCATTGTATGCATGTGTGAGGTTGGTAGAAAAGTCTTCTTATGTAGTTATGGAAGCATGGGATGAATATACTTTTATGACAACTATAAGAGTCCTTACTTCTGTGGTCAAAATAAATGTCATCTATCTTTTCACGAATCCTCTCATCTCCATTGGAGCCTATCACTCATTTTATCATACAGAATTCATATGCTATGTAGCTTCATGATGTTTTCTCCATAGTCAATAACCAGACTGAGAAGATAACCAGAAATCAGCTTGTGGGGAAGAAAATTGCATAAATTAGAGTGAAGACGATGGTTGTTGGTGAGCATTAAGATTGGTCAATATAGGAACCCTTACCCACTATTTAATTGATGTTACAGGAGGTTCTCAAGAAGCATACCACATTTTGGACTCTTTTTGCACACTGAAGAGCATCGCAAGGGTTGGCTACTATGAGGGACTATTGAACAGAGAGGGAGTAGGCATTCCTTGTGTTATGTGGGGTAATGGAAGAGAGTTCCATGGCTAGGATGGATGAATGAGATTCCTAAAGTGCTTAGTGGTGAGTACATTGGGTAAGCAGGAGAGCAAATAGGTTGCACTAAGAGAGAGAGAAAATCCTATAGGTGTTTCTTTCACCCTAGTAGCCTCATATCCCAGCTTGGGGTGGTATCTACAACTAATATCTATTGTTGGGTGTAAAATTTCTCTTACATAGATAAGTTTTTGGATCTTCTTCTATTAAAAGATAAGTATTCATCATCGTTTGTGTTTATGCAATGATTATATCTACTTCTTATGATGAATATGTTTTTTTAGGCATGATGTGTGTGTGGCTATAGTTTTAATTCCGCTATGTTTTATATTCTTGCACTTGGACATGCATTTCTTAGTTATGTTTCCCATGGGAGGCTTAAAATAGTTCTCAATTTGAATAATGGCTACATGGGGAAAAAATTAGAAATATTAAATTCATAAGTACCCCCTCCTATAGTTAAAATGATTGATGGGGACACCACATCATGTAGTAACATTTTTTCTATAGAGAACCAAAGCACTTAAATCATGGTCGCGAAGGAATATGCACCAACACAAAAGTGATATACACAAACAACAAATATAAGAAAATATATTGGCCTTTAACTTTCTATTCAAAT
Organism: Larix kaempferi; assembly: GCA_027924585.1. Classification (NCBI taxonomy): domain Eukaryota; kingdom Viridiplantae; phylum Streptophyta; class Pinopsida; order Pinales; family Pinaceae; genus Larix; species Larix kaempferi. The sequence continues at coordinate 11,873,717 of BSBM01000008.1, forward strand.
CTAGCATCACAATTACATGACTAAAAACTAGCACTTTTCACTTGCCATGAGCCATAAATAGGGACATCCACCAAACAACAATAATGAGAAGAATTGTCAATAGGGTCTAGCTCAAGTGGTTATGGGATGGACTGTTATACTCCCCACCTAGGTTATATTCTCCTAAATGACATGGTGAGACCATGATGAGAATATTGTTTTAGTGGCATCAAGCCCTATTGTTGACTTGGCCTTATGCCCTGGAGAATCTAGGGTTTACCCTAAGTACCATCCTCGAAATGAGGGGAAGTGCCAGGGGGTTTACCCCGAGATATTTACTTGGAAAAAAAAATAATGAGAAGAATTGTCATGTTCTTTGGTAGAAATTTGATCATAATTTAGTACAAACAACCAACAATTTGGCTTTTTTTGTCCAGGACTCTTCATTTTATGTTTGGCGACTCTTCACTGGAGGCTCAATAGTGTTTTTTCAAGGGAATTTTCTTTTCTTGGAATTGTAACTTTAAATTTTTGAGATTGCAATATGGGAGAATCCATAAGTGAACATAAATTTGGGTGTGTTTAGTTGAATTTGAGTCACCAGATTCTTCTGAGACCAATCAAAAAGTGACCAAATTATCAATTAGATATCCAACTATATTTGACTAGACAACCTCATGTTTAAAATTGGTCTACATCTTTTTCCAAGAACAAACCAACAAACACTTTGACTATGACATGGCATCTCTAAGAAGCAAACATGCATGCGATTGCGCTTGAAGCTCAGTTTCACCCAATCCAATCACACCCATGCAACAATAGGTTTGATTACACCAATAGATTGTTGCATGGCATCCAATTTATCTTTGTGACATACGGAAATTTTGAACTAGTATTATTTTCTTCAACATAGGATTGGGAGTATCTATGATACCATTTTGAGAATTCTAAACACACTGAGGAATCATTGCTCGATGGGTACATTTATGCATACAATCTATGAACACAAGACTTGGTCCAAAGTTGAATACATCATCTCCCCAAGACCTAATGACAATAACCACTTGGGATAAATTCAACCACAAATTATAACATAAGAAGTTGGTATCAAGTCTACTTAAAGTAATTAAATACCCTAACAACCACATAAGACTTATCAACAATCAAACCATAAATTTAATAAGACAATTAAATATTACTTTAGTTAACTAATAAACCATAAGTTAGCACATAATCAAATATATTCTATCAAAACCTTCAATGGTTTCTTTTTCCTCCAGACCATTGGCAAGATTAAAGTCTATAGCCTACAAATTTATCTAGAGACAAATTCATAGATATTTGCACATATTAATTTTAGTCAATCGTAGCCTTTATTTCATACCATGCTTTAAGAAGCAAAGCTTTCAAACATAGATTTTCAATAACAGCTTCAAGCATAATGCTCTTCTTGGTTGTTACTCAACTCAAATGATGCACATACAAGGGTTTGAATCAATTAGAGTTTTGAGTATTGCTTGCAACTTTGTTTCTCACGTAGTCTTATGAATCCAAGAGAGTAGTAGATAATATAACCCTTAAAATATTAAGTATTCCTCCAAAAACAAGTTTATGCAACATAAGCTTCTATGAAACTTGGCTTCATTTAGTTTCTCATAACCACTACTAACACACATCACTACTCCTATGAAACATGGCTTCACTAAAATTCTCACAACCAATGCTAACACACATCATACATCAATAGGAGCATATATAAGAGTTTCCTCACTTATGCATCTCCATGCATAAATACCACATGAAGGATTTAATATGACCAATAATATTTCACACACATGCAAATCTATCGTATATTCAAAAATGTCACACTATAAACCTCCATACACTATCATTCACATAGAGATATGTTTATTACCATGTAACTTAATGCCACTTACAAGTTTCCAATTACTAAATTTAGTATCAAAAGCTTACATTATCTTACACCTATAGCATTCATGTGTCATGTGGACACTACTCAAGACTTAGTAATTCTGGTCTACACTTACCCCCTTTACAATAATCTCATGAAAAGACATTCAATTTTATCATTTTACATTCTAGATTACATGATTATTTAATTACATAACCAAGAAACGTAAATGTTGTGTTTCCTAACAAAAGGAAACAATCAAGATTTTGTTATTGATGTCAAATCATAAAATAGACAATGCTTTATGCCTTACTATTGTTGGCTTTAGACAATGCTTTATGCCTTACTATTGTTGGCTTGAATAGTGTTAACAATACAAAGTGTTCTTAGGACACAACATGTTAATCTAACTAGCATAACTTGGTACATGAAGTTTGTGTTCAATTTCAAAGTTGTGACAAAGTTTGTAGATGTAGTTGTTATCAAAAGTGAACCCACCAACCATTAGCATCAAACCACCCTTAATGCATTAACATTTTTCGACTTGTAGCATAGCATTCATTGTGCTATAGATTTATTCCAACAAGTGAAAAGTGGTATCATATCCTAATGACAATGCTTAGGGCTTAGGTTCAAGGTTATAAAAACAAGTTCTACGTGTTGGGTGTTTGTATGATGCCTAATTGGCCTTGTTTGCTTGGTTGCATACATTGGATTGGGTGTTGAAGTTATAATTAAGGTTTTTTCAATTGGATGCTAATTTTGCCTCATTGCATAATTGGGTGTCCCTAAAATAGTCTAATATGGGAACATTGTAGATTATAGGGTGTTAAAATCAACCAGACCTAGAACTTATGTTGTTTTGTGCCACTAGAATTTGGTAATAGGAATAGGTTTTATACAAGAAATTGCAAATTGCAATAGTGCCTATTTGTTTTGGGCTTGTGTGGATGATACACATTTAGTAGGAATTGTATGTTGATTTAGTGGGAGCTAAATGGAACGTGTAGAGATAGGAGTTTAATATTATTTTGAATTTTCAGAATTAGATATAATTGGAGTGTTTTGAATATCATATATGATATGATGTATGATTTTCCATGTAAATTCATGCTCATAAATAGTATATGTTAATGTTAATGGGAAAAATTGGGCAAAAGTAAGCACACAATTTATTTATCGGAGTAAAAGAAAACATTGTACGTATAATAGTAAGTGTAGGTACTCTAATGAATAATGCAAAAATAGAAAAATCCAATGGGCCAATGAAATTGCACTTTCAAATACTTTACATGGAATCCTTACTAGGTTCTCATTATGTAATATTGTATCTACAAGTTACCAACTTATCAAGGATAATGTTATCACAAACACTAGTGAGCACATAACAATTACCTATTATACCACATCCACGTCTATATAGTTTTATTTGGGTGGGGGTTTTTCATTGGCACAATGGAGTGAACCTAGTTGACTACACGGAGGACCCATTAGAGGGTGTGGAAGTGTCATCACATGGCCTAATCCCTATCTTTGTCCAAAGGGAAAATTAGATTAGGGAGGAGGGTATGGTTTTTCCATTAGGAGGAATCTATGCAAATGTACCATTCCATGATGTAGTAAATTTGAGAATCTGGTGAAGTACATTTCCAGAGGTATGAGTCGAAAACATGAGTAAAAGTGCATTAAAGGTCAAAGTAGGGGAATCAAGTGAAGGCATCCATCCAAAAATATCAACCTGTGTTCTCTAAATTACTATCTCAATTGGAACCAATGAAGTTGAAGAAGGTAGTATTCCTCACATATCTATCTTTCAAGAGGAATATTTCCTAGCAAACTCATTAAAATATTTTGGAAATAGGCAAGTTCGAAGTTCTAGGGAGGACATGATATGGTTTAGTGAGGTTGAAGGTTGGGGGAAGGAGGAACAGATTCTACAAGCACTAGAAAAGGTGGATAATGGGGAGAATAGAGGTAAGAAACAAAATGATATCAAAAAACCATCTGTTAATTGTGGCAAGAAATGTTTTTAACCGGAGTTGAGGCTATGCAAAATTAGTACTTGGAAACGACATTCAAATGAATCAAGGCATTGAGCTAGTAAACCAAGCATTGGTAGGAATATTTCATGGGTGAAAATTCAATAATAAAAACATGAAGACATGGATAGAAATCGAATGTTGTCGGTGATTGGATATTTGCATGCCTTCCACGCTATGACTAGGGGTTGGTTGGAATTCATTTTCCAGCTAAAAAAGGATGCATCTAAGATTTTGAAATGCCTTTGGACATGGGGGAGATCACTCTTAACTTTAATAAAAGGGAGCCCATTTTTCAAACACAAACTAGAAATGTATTTTGTATAACCTGGGTCAAGCTACCTAGGTTACCCCTTGAGTTATGATAAGATGTGGTTTTCAAAGATATTGGGAATAGTCTAGGATCCTATGTAGAAGCACATATGAGATTCCTGTTCGGGTACACAGGGTACTACCAAAGGATCGAACACCAAGAGCAACCACTTCACATAAACAGATCACAGATCAACACACCGATGTTTTGACGTGGTTTAAACCCTCTTAAGGGAAACACTCCACGGCCCCAGCCAAATAGCTTCTACGGGACAATTTATTATGCAAAGAAAGAAAGTTACAAATGAGCTTCTCATAATCGATCAACTAAACAATGACCCTCCATGCTCTTTAAATAGAGATCATGGACCAATCGGGTGTTAAGCCACGGATCAAGGTTAGGTTTGATCTAAGAGAAGTTGAGCCGTCGGATCACTCTATGTCGGAAACATATCGTGACCGTCGGATTAAGTATATACAAATGCATACTAATGCATACTAAAGAAACACACTATCCCTAACGGATATATTACACAAGTTGATCTTAACTAACTCCTAAGTGTCTAAATATCCTAACATCCCCCCTTAAGAACAGCTTGGGATAGGATTGAAGGATTTACAAAAGTGACACTATTAGGAGAAGGAAGGAGGCATTAGAGCCTATCCCCCCTTAATGACAAGTTCATGAACTCCTAACATAGATCGAAGTTTAGAAAACTTCGCTTCTGTAAGAGACTTGGTGAAGATGTCTGCAACTTGATCATATGTAGGGCAAAAGAGCACTTCGAGAACACGATCATGAACAAGATTTCTGATGAAGTGCATATGTAGCTCAATGTGTTTGCTGCCTTGATGTAAAACTGGATCTTTGGCAAGCTTGATGGCACTTTGATTGTCGCACCAAAGTGGAGTAGGCTGCTGCTGCTCGAATCCAAACTCTGAAAGGATCTGTCGAAGCCATAAAGCTTCCTGACTGGCATTAACTGCTGCTCGATATTATGCCTCTGCTGAAGAAAGAGCAAGAGCTTGTTGTTTCTTACAAGCCCAAGTAATAGGTCCAGATCCCAGACTGAAAACATAACCTGCAGTAGACTTTCGATCATCAGGATCGCCGGCCCAATCTGAATCAGTGAAACCAACCAACAAAGGTTTCCCCCCTGTACTGTAATGAATCCCAAACTGAACTGTACCTTGAATATATCGAAGTATTCTTTTAGCTGCTTTCCAGTGACTTTCATGAGGTGTCTGCATATAACGGGCAACTCGACCAACGGCAAAGGAAAGGTCAGGACGGGAATGAGTCAAGTATAAAAGACTACCAACAAGCTGACGATACAAGGTGGCATCTACTTCAGGTGAAGTACAAGTGGCAGAAAGTTTGACTCCAGACTGGAAGGGAGAAGGGGCTGGTGTACAATCTTCCATGTGAAAGCGACGAAGAAGGTCACAAGCATACTTAGACTGAGAAAGAAAGATTCCTTCTTTGGTTTGCAGAACTTGGAGACCAAGAAAATAATGCAAATGTCCTAAGTCTGACATTTCAAAAGTTTGTTTAAGACTGGATTTCACATGGGTTATAAGCTTAGGGTCACTACCAGTAAGAATAAGGTCATCAACATATAGAACAAGTATGATGAGATGGTTTCCTACTTTCTTGGTATAGACATTGGGGTCAGAATGGCATCTAGAAAAACCAATGTCAAGGAGAAAGTTATCCATTTTGGCATACCAAGCTCTAGGAGCTTGCTTAAGGCCATATAAGGATTTCTTAAGGCGGCAGACAAGGCTAGAGTTATTCTGAACATAGCCAGGAGGTTGTTCCATGTAAATTTCCTCCTGTAAATCACCATGTAAGAAGGCAGACTTGACATCCATTTGGTGGACTTCCCAGTTGTGTAAGGCTGCAAGGGAAAGAACAAGGCGGATGGAGTTCATTTTGGCGACGGGAGCAAAGGTTTCATTGTAGTCAATCCCTTCAACTTGGGAAAAACCTTTGGCAACTAACATTGCCTTAAGTCTTTCAACACTTCCATCTGATGCAT